>QRFJ01000978.1:0-96913 GCA_006176705.1 Cocos nucifera | reverse complement strand
GTTAGGACCATCGGATCGAGGTGACCTTTTACGAAGATACTCTAATAATAATTATTTAGATAATGATCGATGAAGATGAATATTAAATTTTAAAATTATATAATATTTAAAAAAAAAAAATGATAGTAGTTATAATTAACCACTACCATAAATCAGATTATAGCAGTGGTTCCTACTAATTGTTGTTATAGATCTGACTTATGATAGTGGTTATAATAAACTGCTACCATAGATCAATCTATAGCAGCAGTTAGTCTGACCTACGATAGTGATTTTCTATAACCACTGCTATATGTCGAACCTATAGCAGCAGTTATAAAAACCACTGCCATAGGTTCGATCTATAGCAGTGGTTAACGAAAATCATTGTCATAGGAGCTATGACAGTGGTTTCAAAAATCGCTGCCATAATAAGTACTCCCATAGGTTATTTTATAGTAGTAAAAAAATAATTTTTAATTTAGATTCAATCAAATTTAATTCAAGCTTGATTTGAATTTAATTTGAAAATCTATCGATCCTAATTCAATTAGACTTTGAATCCAAGCCCTACTTAAATAGTAAAATCCAATTGCCTTCAAATTAAGTCAAGCTTAATTAAGTTTAATCTTATTTAAATTAATTAAAAAAATAATTTTTTAATTTAGGATCGATTCGAATCTAATTTGAAATTCTATCAAATCTGTCTAATTCAATTAGACTTTGAATCCAAGTCCTCATTAGATTATAAAATCTAATTATCCTCAAATTAAGTCAAGCCTAATTAAATTTGATATGATTTAAATCAATTAGAAAAAAAGTGGTTTTCAACTTAGATTCAATTCGAATCTAATTCGAATCAATTTAGATCCAATTTGAAATCTCGTCACACTTAATTCAATTAGACTTTGCATCCAAATCCTACTTAAAATATTAAAATCTAATTAGTCTCAAATTAAGTCAAGCCTAATTAAATTAAATCAAATTTAAATCAATTAGAACTTAATCCATAGATTAATTAAGTCTAAAAATTTAATAAAATTTAATATTAATTTTTAACCATCCAAAAAAAGATATAAAAAATTTTAATATTAAAATATAATTTTAAAAAATTATGATTATTAGTAATGACTTTGGCAATGGAGTTCATATGATTGTTAATAATTTTAAAACATATATTATTTTAAAAGTTTTTTAAAAATTTAATATTAAATTTTAATATTTTTAAAAAAATTAATATTATTAGCAATGGCTTGTTGGTATTAGCAATGACAATTTTCATTGCTAATACTTTTCTGATCGTATTACCGATGGTAAACTAGCCATCGATAATAATTAATTTTTTATAAAAAATTAATATTTTAAAAATAATTAATATTATTAGCAATCGCAAGTTGGTATTAGCAATGGAAACTGCCATTGCTAATATCCTAACACAAATAATGTGGATTTGTCAACCGTATTATTGACGGTAAACTTGCCGTTGGTAATAATTCGTCCAAAATAAATCCTCCCTTGACCTTGCCATAGGAAAAAAAATTTCAAGGAAAAAAAATCTCCATGCCTTCTTCACTCCCCGCACATCCTTTTCGGTGTTCCCTGCTCCCCGTGCATCCTCCTTTCTGGTGTTTTGACCCTACCAACACTCCTATGTGGCCACCTCGAGCCCACTGCCCTAGCCCTACCTCGCCCATGGCTACCTCGACCCCACCGACGCCATCTATGCCACAGCCCCGAGCTAGCCGCCACAGCCCTATTGCTCCCACAGCTGCCTCAGCCCCATCAACACCTTCTACGCCGTGGCCCCAAGCCCGCCACCCTACGATGCCTCTTTCTCGACTGTCTTGACCCCACCGACGCCTCCTACACCACAGCCCCAAAGCCTACTGCCCCTACCTTGCCAGCCTCCCTATGGCCCTATCCCTGCTGGCCTGACCGCACAGCCCCTATCCTACAGTCTCGATCCTGTGGCCCCATCCCTATCATTATGAGTATTAGAGATAGCATTAGCATGGCTAATATTGTCTAATATTAGTGACAACATTAGCGACCGCTAGTGCCATCATTAAAATTTAATTAAATATTTATTTAATTAAGTTAAAAATTAATTAATAATTAATTAGTTAGATAATTAATTAATTAATTAGATGCACATAATTTGGGTCTCAGCATGCAGAATGGTCAGATCGAGAGAAAGTATCGGGCAGCATTGCAAAAATAGGGCCAAGGCATGCCTTGTGTACCCGGGCCTAGGATCATAACTGGCATCCAAGGCATCTAGCCCTCCTGCATCCTATTCGCTTAGGTTGATGAAAAGTACCAGACATCATTAATTATGATTTAATTTTAATAAAATCTATATTACATGAAATGATAGATCCGTTAGTTAATTGATGTACATATTTTAATGTATTCATATATTTATTTATTTTTGTATGGATAGAAGAATTATGTATATTGGTCAATTGATTATCCACTATAGATGGTTTGAAAAATATAAGTAATTTTATAGGTCATTATAGTAATCAAATATTATACTAAGAGTTTGAAAAAAATTTTGGATAGTATTTTTTTTTATTCTCCCTATAGAAGAAAAAGTGCTACCAAAATTTTTTTCGGCCTCTGTTGCATATCATTTAATTACTGTAATGAACCAATAGAATTAATATATTTTCTGAATGGAATAGGATCTATCTTTATGTATTAGTTAATGATAGGATGGATTAATTTATCATATAAGCCATTTTGAATGATAAAATAGTACTTAGCAATTGCCTTCTATTTATGTAAATGCAAAATTCTTAGATAGTTTGGCATGGACCGTAGTTGGATGGACCGTCGAGTAGTCAATAGAAAGATTTTTGTTGAATATAGTGGGGCTGTAAAATACTTCTATGATTTTATTTTTGGAAATACGACACTCTTATATCAAGGATAGGCTCGTTGCCCTTATAACAGATATAGCAATAGAGAAATATTTGATAGGATACAATTACTGTCCATTAATATAAGATTAAATTTTTGCCCAACTATAAGCATTGGTACCTATATGGAGAGATGTGGAAGAAAGTTGCAAGGATTAGAACCGAGCAAGACATGGACATAGATAGAATGGTGGACATGGTTATAGATGCAGCTGGTCCTAAATTTAACTAGAATATGAAGGATGACTTAGAAGTTGGGAGCGATGATTTTTATCATATATTGAAAGATGCTGATGAACCACTATGGTCGAGATGTGAAATGCACACTGTACTATCAGCTATGTCGGAATTGTTGAACTTGAAGGCTGAGTTTAATATGATGATCAATTGTTATGATAGGATGATAGCAATAATAAATAAATACTATCGAAGGATAACAAGCTCGTTGAGAGCTTCTATGCTTCAAAGAAAATAGTGAAAGAGTTGGGCTTGGGATATGAGAAAATAAATGAATGCTATAATGGTTGCGTGCTTTTCTATAAAGAGGGCCAATAGAAGAGCTCATGTAGCGTATGCGGTGCAAGCTGATTTAAGCCGAGGTAAGAGGATAAGAATCAGAAGGACATACCATACAAGGTTCTTCGATACCTTTCTTTCACTCTTAGGCTTCAGAGGCCACTTGTCTAAAGAATATTGGGTCTCCTAGCCACAAAATCTAAGGTGTATGTTGGCTATAGCATGTTCATTGTAGGAATTGGATTGCACCAAGAGAATCTATCTATCTCGGTAGATGAGGAGTAACCCTATGATGATCATGAGAATCAAGTCCATAAGCTCATGGCCATGGCAGAGTGAAATGATAGAAAGAGTTTCTATTAAGATTTTCACATCGGACTTGAATCAAATGATTAATTCATATGACGAAAATTAGGGTTTGACGAGTTCACCTTAACCCTAAACTGATAGGGGCTCAAGATAGAAGAACTTAATTACACATGTAACTACATCGAGAGGTTCATTTTTAGTTCTAATGGGTTGCCACCATATACTGCTAGGTGTTACTGATGGATTTTGGGAGCAATTAGAATAATTTGGATGATCGATCATTCTAGTTGTCTGAATCAGAAAAATTCTGATCCATTGGAAGGTGTTTCAATGATATCAATGATAGAGATCATGACATATCTCATTACCATACAGAATTAAATCTAACTGGATCATATAAATAAGGATTTGGATCTATATATCATCAATTAGCTAACACAATTCAATTGATTTGAATTAGATTCAATTAGGTTTAAGAAAATCATGCTACCACATGATTGAGCCTAAAGTTCTTCTTCAACAATCATTAAATGTTGTCTCGATTGAGCCAAATATATTTGGACTCACTTAGATATCTTTACTTGATTTGATTGGAGCTTGTCTAGGTTAGAAAATGGTTGTCTTAATTTATGAGATAAATTTGAGACATCATCTGCCATTTTTCGTCACCTGCTAATTCTTGTCTTTTGACTTTGGTCAAACATTGACCTTTGACACTTAGACATCGTCCATGTGTTATGCATCTATAGGAGAGCAGATGGGGGTTTGTCCTCCTGCTAGAAAGAGGAAAGGAGGGGGTGCACACCTAAGGAGGTGTGCGCCTAAGGATAATGACGCCTGGAGTCCCATACAGATGGGACTCCAAGTTGCTTCTTGACATCAAACTAGGTGGCACCAAAGACTCCACTTTGACCAGTCTTAATGCCACCTAAGGATGTTGGAGAGGGGCTCTCATCTGATTGGATCAGATGATATCATCCTACCGATCAGATTTAGATCTGATTGCATAAAGAGATGTGATTGGTCGAGATGATGTGGCACTGCATGACGCAGTAGGCTCTACATAAACCCTATCTGCACCTATGTTTAGAGAGGTTCTTCCCTTGCCCATGCTACATAGCCATCTTTCTCTCTCCTCGATGCCTACCTCTGATCCTCTCTCTCCTTTCCACATCCAAGGGGCTTTGAGCTTCAGTTTGGTGCGATCTAGGCAAGAAAAAGACAACAAAAAGGGAAGAAGACAGCATTGCTGCAAGAGACGACATCGGATCTTCAAAAGTTATTTTGAAGATCTTCAAGATCAGATCCAAATATGATCTTTGGAAGAAAGATTGAGAAGAAGGAGATATCCAAATCCTGCCCGAGTGGATACCGATAGAGGCCAGGCGATTATGTGGCTACATCCAGAACCTTAGGCAATCAACAGGATCATCATAGAATAATAGAATTATCCGAGAACAAGGTATAAATTTAATTTAATTTAATTTATTTTATTTTATTAGATCCATCAAATCAAATCTGAAAAGTATCATATCTGATTTAGATCTAAGAGAAAAATTTTTGAAATATTTTTCTTGGTCAAATCAGATTTGAACGAACCTGACCGAGAAAATAGATTTTTTTCTTCAACTAACAGATCAATCTTCTAGGATCCCTAAAGGAGTGGTAGAGGACGTGTTAATTAAGATTGATAATTTTATCTTTCCCATAGATTTTATCATTTTAGAGACTATACCTGTTCCAAACCCAAAGGATCATATCCTGATAATTTTAGGGAGACCATTTCTAGCAACTACCAATGCAATAATCAATTACCAAAATTGACTCATGAAGCTCTTGTTTAGGAATATGACCATAGAACTGAACATTTTTAACTTGGAAGAAAAATTGGACCAACCCGATGAAGAAAACCTGATTCAAGAGAATGTCTACGAATCTAATGATCTAAACCATGAGAACATCAAAATTAATCCTAGGTTGAACCATGAATTTGAAAAATGAAATTTGAATAATTCTTAATCACAAGAATATTCGATCAAGAATCACTAATCGAACCAATTATTAAGAAAACACCACCACTGGATTTGAAAATACTCCTTAAACACCTAAAGTATGAATATTTAGGTCCATCATAAACTCTACCAGTAACTGTCAAATTAGACCTATATCTAATCCAAGAGATGTTAGATCTACTAAGAGAAATTCACAATAAAATTGGTTATGTGGAAGAAGACCATCTCTCTGAAATTGATGGTGAAAGACCAAGTAAATTTTTTAAACCGATATCTAACCCGGGTTAAGATAACATTTGAAGATCAGAATTGTTTGACTAAAGATTATAAATTTAGCGCTTGTTAGGAGGCAACCCAATTTCTTATAAATAGTTTTAATAAAAATATAGCTGAAGACTTTAAACTTAGCATTCCTGGAAGACAATCCAGCTATTTACTTAATTTTAGTTTCCTTTTAATTTGGTTAGGTTTATCAGGTTTGATCTCAATATGAGCTTCATTAGGGACAATATCGGCTAAGTTGGGGGGGAGAGCTCAATAAAAATTCCTCTTCAGGTGCCTTCGCTTCCTTTTATCCCATTTTGTGCATAAATTTAATCTTTTTTTTTTTGAAGATATAATAATAAGCAAAATAAATATATATCATAATAATAAAATAAATATATATATCTGAAGCTACCTTCTACCTTTATGTTTTTATATTTGTCATGTCTAGAACTTAAGATAAATCACTTACCTTTGATAAATAGTTGATTGATAATTTTTAAAAATTAAGAAAAAAATATTAATAAACTCAAGTTAAAAAGTTAAATTAGATTGAAATCAATTTCTAGATAATTCTAATGCTCTTATTCGCATCAAAGAAGAATCTACTTCTTGGGTATATATGGGTATTGACCAATGCAAAGTTTTCTATATCAATTTTTACAAAAAAAAAAAAGAGAGGCAAGTTCTAAACATCGATCTCCCATCAAGTAATAAGATCTTTTTGCCTCAAAAAGCATTGATATTTGCATCAAAAAATAGCAATGTAAAGAAACCTTTCAATAATAATAATAATAATAAAAGAACGTAGTTGCACCAAAACAATACCTCACCATTCTTTTGGAGTAGAAGATTTAAAGATAACAATAGAAATTGATTAAAAATTATTTAAAAAAAATGATGAGTCTGCACTTAACTAATTTACTAAATACTATTAATATCCCAATATAATGAGATATCTTCTTCTTATAAAAAAGTATGAGAAAAATTTTTAAGTTCAAGTAAACTTATGTACAACATTGATAATTTTTGGTAATTTCCTCAACTGTTCTTTAATATACAATTGACGAACTATCTTTTATCTTTACTCGAGAATAAGTAAGACTCAAACGGAAGAGTATAATAAGTATAATAATTTAACATAAAAATATTAATATCTTAATTATTTAATTTTCATTATTTAATATTTAATATTTTTATATTTTTTTAAAAAAACTTGATAAGTTTTAATTTATTTTCAAATCAATTATTTTTAAAATTCAAGTCAATGTGCATTAAGATTAGAAATAGATTGCATGAAATTTGGAGCGAGCATGGGCCAAGGAAAGAAGCGATGCGGGCATACGGCGCGAAGAAAGAAGGATACGCCGGCATTAAGCGGCTGTTTGGGAAACAATAAAGGACGTACGCGGTATTTGAACGAAACAGAAGTTTCTTTTCGGAAAGAAAAGAAAGCTTCACGCGCTGGGAGAAAAAAGCTGAGGACGTGCGCGACATTAAGGAGAAACAATTGTTTCTTTTCGGGAATTACATGTTAAGAAGGTCTGAGGCGCGTGGACTTTGTGCGTGGCCATGGGGCGCGCGAACGTGGAAGGACCGAACGCGGAAAGAACCTGGCATGCGAATGCTATATATATATATATATATATATATATATATATATATATATATATATATATATATATATATATTAGAGCCTTCTATGAGAAAAAAAAGTCAGCTAAAGAAAGATGCGAGAATTAAAAAGTTCAATAGAGAAAAACTGTGAGAGAAGATCCTGATTTAGATTTTTCTCTCTTTTTTATTTTAATTTTTATTTTAAATATCCAACTCCAAATCTTATTAATGACTTAGGAGTTGAAAATTTGTTGTAATCAAGATTTTAATATTTTAATAATAATTTTTATTATTAAAGTTAAATTCGATAATATTTAAATTCAACATTAACATAATTTCATTCTTTTATAATTTTTTTTTATTTTTATAATTAATTTTTAATATTAAAATTAATTTCTTTTAATATTTTTAATCTCTTCCTATACCTTCAAAAAAAATCATGCCTAGTTAATTAACCATCTGGAGTTTGTGATAAAGCTATACCATGATTGAAAGTCTTTTTCTTTGGATTTCTTTTCACGCTTTTAATGTTTAAAGCCCTTCTTTCTTCGTAACTTCTTACTAAAAGATTTGATAGACTATAGTTGGGTTTTAATTCTTTCATAGCTCATGCTTGATTCGATGCAAAAAGGGATAATAGGCACAAGGCTCAAAGTTTTATAAATCTTTTTCTCTTCTTCCTTGTAGAAAAGCTTGATAGATTATAGTTGGATTTAAATCCCCTCATAGCCCATACTTGGAAAACACAAGAGAAGAAGTTAAAAGAAAAATCTCTTAATTAAGATAATGAGCAATGCTTGATGGATTATAGTTGAATTAAGTCTCTTCATGATTCATGCTTGCTCATGCTTTGTACCTTAATCAGAGAACTCAAAAAGATATCATAAGAGAATTCATAGAAAAGCTCTCTAAATCATCTAATAGATTCAAAAATCCTAAATCTTTTAAATACTATATTTCTGCATTAATAGTTTTTAATATAAATTATCACCATCATCTTGTTAAAGCTCGTCTGATCAATAGTTTGACATACTTCAATCACATAATTTCTTGTGAAATCGACCCATACTTGCCGAACACACCATCCTACGCACCGTTCACTTATGGTTACACTTTTAAAACACATCAACGGCCCGTAGATAGGCATAGCCCAGCACGTGCAAGCACGGCCCAAGTGTGCAAGCAGGACCTATTGGAACCATGCAGACCACCACGATCCATGCATGCCAAGAGGGGTTTTGATGCAGTCCAAAGGTCCCAGGCACGGTCCATGGCATGCCAACTAGATTTCACGAGGTCCATGCCTCACATGTGGACCCCTTAGCAATTCATGCCCATTTTATGCAATGCACCGGAGAACTAAGGTGCAATCAAAAGGCCAGGGATGCATGAGGGTGAGATCAGATGGCCAAGGAGGTTTTTGGAGTCCTAACAAAAGACTAAGATCGATTAAGACCGGGATTAAAGCCTTTAAAAGAATTTGACAGCCTGTAGAAGTATAGTAGATCAGGATAGCCAGCAAAGCATCTGAGAGGTGCTGCTAAGCACCAACAGTGAGTCGATAGAGATGCAGGCAGAGGATCAGGTGGCAGAGCAGAGCATCAGATTTTCTTGAAATTTTTAGAAAGTTTTATAAAGGATTATACTTCTTGTTGAGAGAGAGAGATTGATACATGAGAGTTGAGAGAGTATGATCTCCTCTTATAATTTTTTCTTTTTTCATAGTGAATCTTGCATGCCCCATGGAGATAAGCCTTAGATTGATCCATATATTTGATTATATTTTTTATTTCTTTCTATTGTGGTATTGACATCGTTACTGGTATTGCGATCTTAAGGCAGGAGGATCCATATTCTGCATGAGGGATTTTCTTAATAAATGATAACAAAGCAAGTAATATCACAATAATTGATATCAGAGCAAATGGTATCACAATATAAATATCTATAGAAAGTGAAGGACCTCATACCTAACTTCATAACCCTTAATATCCAGCAAATCCTGAGGTTAGAAAATGCTAGGGTTGACCTCCTGTTAAAGCCCGCTATCCTAGGAGTAGCCAACCTCAAGAGGAACTCATGTATGGAAATGCTAGAAAATCTGAGTATTGAGGAAACTCCAATCATGTAGGCCGACCATGAGTCAAGCTGGATAGATCCGATAATTTGGTTCTTAAAAGATGGGGTTCTACCAATTAATCATGAAGAGGCCAGAAAGTTGAGATACCAAGCACCTCAGTACTTGATGTACAAGGGAAAGCTAAACAAAAGGTTCTTCTTACTACCACTTCTCTGATGCCTCCGTCCATTAGAGGCAAATTATGCTCTTCGAAAGATTTATGAAATTATCTATGGTAATCACGTGAGGAGCAGAGCCCTCGCTTAGGACTCACAAAATTCTCTGCCAGGATTATTTTTGGCCGACCGTGCGATAAAATGCAGCTGACTTAGGACGAAGGAGCGACCAATGCCAAAGGAACACTAACATTCAACATCGGCCCTCAACCCCATTGGCACCAATCACAACATCTTGACCCTTCATCTAATGAGGGATGGACATTCTTGGACTCTTTCCAATTGCGGCAACATAAAAGAAATTTCTCTTTCTCGCAATTGACTACTTAATAAAATGGATGGAAGCAGAGGTACTAGCGTGCATCACTGAAACCAAGGTGCATAACTTCATATCAAAGTCCATTATCTACCAGTTCAGCTTGTCGTGAGCTATTATCATGGACAATGGATGCTAGTTTGACAATGCTAAGTCTGTAAAATTCTATAAGGAGCTTGGGATTGTACACCGCATGACCTTGGTAGCACACCGTCAAAGCAATGGCGAGATTGAGGTGACTAACCAAATCTTGTTGTAGGGATTGAAGACAAGATTTGACCGAGCTAAGGGGCTATGGGTCAAAGAGCTATACAACGTACTATAAACCTATCAAATGATGCAGTGAATCCTTACCAGAGAAACACCATTCAACCTAGCATTCGGGACTAAAATCGTGATACTACTCGAGGTCGGCTTACCATTGGTAAGGGTGGAGAAGTTTAACAAGGAAAGCAACTCAAATGACCTAAGAACAAACCTGGATCTACTGGAAGAAATGCGGGAGTGAGCTCGATTTCGAATGGTAACTTACCAGCAAAAGGTAGCCTAGTACTATAACTTAAGAATTAAAGAAAAAGCCTTCCGAATAGACGACCTCGTTTTATGAAGAGCTGAAGTAATGCATCCAGCAGAACAAGAGAATCTCTTAATAAATTAAGAAGGTCGATATCATGTTGACGAGGTGGTGCGCCCAAGAGCATATCGACTTTGTCGATTGGATGGAGCTCTGATCCCTCAAACCTGAAATATCGAAAACTTGCAAATTTATTACCCATGATGTTCTATTCAAAAGCAATAACGATCTATTTTTTATAGATTGAAAATGCCTTTCCTATGTTTTAGGCTAGCGACAAGGCCAACTGATGTTTCTCGTCCTTGAGCAAGTCAAGTGGAGGCCATCAACGACGAGGCCAATGGATGCTCGTCATCTTCGGACGAGTTGAGTGGAGAACAAACGACTAGGCCAACTAGCGCTCCTTATCTTCATACGAGCTGAGTAGAAGCCATACAACATAGCCAACGAGTGCTCCACATATTCGGACAAGTCGAGCAGAGCCCAAATGTAGTGTTGATCCTATAATAAATTTTAATGATTCTAAAATGTTGAGTATAAATGATACTAATCATATATTTCAAGGATGCATGTAAGTTTTTCTAGATACTTAAATTGAAAAAATAATCTATAAAAAAGATTTTCTTAAAACAAACTAAATTAAGACTTTCAAAGAAGAATTTTCAAGTTTCAAACTTAGTGGAATCGACCACAGAGGCATAGGAGCCGATCTCTATATTGAAACAGGCTAAAAAATGAAGAAAAATCAATTTCAAAAAAATCAGAAGTCGATCCCAAGAAATTAAAGTCAACTCAGGCATGTTGGAATAAACTGGCATGCAGCAAATTGACTTATGAACAGTACAAACTGACCCTCTCAAAGAAGATAGAGAGCTATTGTTCAAACCTTGCAACCGAGTAGACTCATGCAGCTTGCAAGTCAAGTCGTGGACAATTAGAGTTGATGCTTGGCATGGGATGAGCAATAACAGCTAGTTTTCTATACTTCTTCAACAAGCATTTTTCCACTCCAAAGCTTTCAATGGTCAAATCTCCTTCTCCAACCATCTTCAAGACTATTAAAGGATAAAGAAACTTTTGTTAAGCAAGATTAAAGATTTTTAAAAAGAAATACATTCAAATTTTTTGAGAGCTTAATTGCATATCCTTAAAGAAGAAAAAGAGAGGAATCAAGCTTTCAAAGGACTTTCAACAGCAATCTTCTTCATCATCTTTAATAACCTCTCAAGCTTCAAAAAAGATAAAGCAAAGCTTCAAAAAGCAATCATTCAATCTCTTCTTCGTGCAGTTTAAATTTTTTATTCTTATTTTGATCTAAAAATTTTTATTATTATATTTTAATTTTTCTATAAATTTTTTTGGAGAAAAAAAATTTAAGGTCAAGACTATCAAAGTTTGAAATTGAACGTTACAGATTTTGATTAAAAAGCCCATAAAATAAACTAGATTTAATTATGATCCTGAAAAACTATTATATAAGATTTTGATTAGTGATCTCGAAAAATCAATTAGATTTATTTATAAGACCGAGTAAAACAAGCACACCATAATTAAGTGATTATAGTAAAATTCTCAAAAATAATTTAAAGAACGAACATAAATGAAGAATTATACCAAACCATTATAAATCTTTTTATGTTTATGTTATACCTTTTACTCTCTTGCTGCACTTATAATACATGCTTTAAATTTTTGCATATCATTGTTTTTATTCTTGTTTTAGTTTCCACTGCATGTTATATACACCCCGTAAACACTCTAACTTGCTCAACTTAATGCACAAACTTACTTAAATTTTAATTTAATTAAAATTTAAAAAAACTAATTAAAAATTGAACAACCGAATTGCTGGTACCCTAAACTTCAAAGTCCAGAATGCATTTTCTTTGGTTAAAAATGATGTTTGGTTCTGGTCATACGAGAACGGAGGAAATAGAAGGAAGAAATGCGTCTTCTGATGACCTTCTCAGATCAGGGATTCCTACATCACAGCAACAGAAAGTCCGGCAAGCGGAGCCTTAGAAGGCCTGGATGAAAATTGTGAACTGAATTGATAGAATGAGCCACAATCCTGGAATCGGGTGGAAATTATCTATCAATTTATTAGTTAATGTATCCGCAATTTCTTCTGTTCTATGAAGAACAGTTCCTGTTCTTTAACCTACAGCCAAAAAAATTTTGGCAACCATCTGAACGCTACGAGCTGCCACCTTAGAATTAGATATTTAGCAGTCTAGATGCAAGCGATCAGCTGGCTTCGTTCCTTGTAGGTCATCTTTTCAGAATAGCCATTTTTCTTACGGCCGCGATATAACCCTCAAGCTGTTACCTGGGACAGAAATATCTTGTGCCTCACGAATTCTATACGCTCAATTCAGATGCGCTGAGATGACAAATGAAATGAAGTAACTAATATCAGACATACCATACAAAGATATTAATGAGCAGACCAACAAAATGTGTTACCCATGAAAAACATGAAATACCTAAAGTGATCCACACATCTTGAAGCCAAGATGAAACAGAACCGGTTTATTTAAACAGTCCAATAATAAGAACAAGACGGATGTAAAACACAAAGGTACATAAATGTCCGGATAAATGGCTGATGCTATATGGAAGGCTGATCTGAAAGAGCATTCCAATGCTTTTAGAAAAGGTCTTATGTATGCAACCTTATCCCCTCGTACTGAGAGGCTATTTCCATGATATGCAGGTCATAATAGAGCATCCTTACCATTGCACCAAAGTGCACCAAAATCTGCTCTCATCTGGAAAGCTCAGCATGACAAACTAATAATGCTTATGTAAGATAGATCTCAATCAACTGTTTTAAGTAATTTAACAGCAGTCAAGGCAACCAAAAAAAGACCCTGTTTTAACACGAGCTTCCTCTCACACATCCAATTCATCCTGGCCAACATCACTTCCATGTGATTTGATCCATCTCTTTGTCTAATAACACTGAACCTTAACATAAACAAAAGAAGAAAAGAAAGATTTTAGCAACAAGCTGAAAGCTCTCAAAAACTGGTAGATGTGTGGATTGCTGAAGCAATTAAGGAGTTTAGAGAACCTTTCACTTCAGTTTCCTTAAGTCATATCTGTCACAGGGATAAAACAGAAATTCTGCTATCATAGCCCTGCTATTCTTACAAACAGTGTTTGTTGAACTGAGAATACCAACTTCTTCATCAATAAAATCCAACATATTCCCTTGATATTACACACCGAGATTTGTAAGTTTCAAATATCAATTGATATTACATAAATATAAATCTAGGAGTTATTAACACCTGCTTTAAGCTTATTACATTGTTTCATTAATCACTTGGATCAGATGGGCAATCAAGCGACAAAAGTTAGCAGTGCTGCAATTTAATAAGGTAAGATCAACCACCATTCACACACATTCTGTTTCACCTCCAATGTTTTTCTAATGGATGTACAAGCTGTGTCAATAGCCAGACATACATCTCAATATAAAGATTGTATCATTTGTTGTTACAAAAGAGCTGCAATTTGATATACCAGTCTTCCTAAAGGCATTAAACAAGTCAGTGATGCTCACCTATCTGCAGGTACATGAAAAATCATAGGTAAAACCACCTCTTACTTACCCATACTCTTCTTTCATTTCTATCCCTACTTTATCCCTGCCATTCTTATTCACTCTTCTTGGATTTCTTGCTCAATCATTTCTATCCCTACTTTAACCCTACTATTCATATTCATTCTTCTAAACTTTCCTTCTCTTTGACCCATCTATTCATTAATTCTCTTCCATTCTCTTTGAAAGTCAAAAGGTTCAATAATAACCGTAGAGAGTCAAAAAGTGCAGAAAACAACTGTCTTAGCCTTGAACAGTAAGCGAGAGAGAAAAGCGTTAGTCAAATGATTACATCCTTCCCAAAGCAAGCAAAAATTGATAATGACAGCAGGCATGTGTCTTATAAATAGGGGAGGAAAAGATTGGCCCGACATAAAAGCTGGACCCAACCCCTTCTGGACCAGGTTTGAGTCAAGGGTTCCTTAGTTATGGTTGAGTGTGGGTCAATTTTTTTCCTGATAGGCTAGACCATCACCTCCGGTGGTTCCACTAGGATTGAAAGTCTATTCTATGAATTGAGATGGGAGTGGTTATCTTTTTTTCTTGTGCTCCCTTCTTTTTCTGCCGCTGCTTGCCATTGGTGGCTGAAGTTCTACTTGCCATTGGGCAAATTCTAGGCATGGCAATCGGGCCTAAGGTGCAAATTCAAATGTGAAGCGACTTTGGAATCTGCATTGCCAGTTAACATCATTGTTGCAGCCTCAATTTCGGCAGTCAGCATTCCCTTCGGAGACTTAGACCATGCCAGAACGATTAGACCTTGGTCCTCATATGTTGGGGTTCAATGGCAATGTTACCTTTGACTAGGAGGCAGACTAAGGAGGAACATCAGGAAAACAACAAATATTTCTTGGCTTCAACCTTACAATATAAAAAGACTAGGAAAGGAATAAATAAAACCATTTTAAAGTGCATCAGCCAACCCGGTTTATGAATTTATTTAGTTCAAATGCCATTCGCACTATCCAACTAAATTTGACACATTGAAATAAATAGGTGATCCTGCATGCCTAACCTCACATTTAGACACAACCAAATCACGATGAACCCTGTGGATGCGGAAAAGACTGCCTTCATAACTCCAAAAGGTAACTTAAATTACATAGGGAAATTTTAATAAAATATAGTAAGGCAAATGTTGTACGGGTCGCGAACCAAATATTACACAACCAGGTTTTGGAAGATACGACACCAAAAGTCATAGAGCAAGTTGAGTGTGGGTCAAATTTTCTAACCTGAACTTTAAATGAGTTAGGTATGGGACATAGCTTTGACCCGACTCATGTCAATGAAGGAAGAATTGATCATTTTCTTAGGTCATGATCTTGGATAAGAATTTTTTGAGTGGTTAGTCATTTTCTTAATACTAGTTGTTTTCATCATTTTAGAAATTAGTCGACGAACAATTGTTGGAATTGTATTTGATAAGTTAGGTTAGATCTGTTGGGGATTAAATCTTGCAAAATAGATTAGGTTATGGTCAAATGGTTGACCCAAATGACCCGTGGGTAAGTATGAGTAAAGAGGTTTTAACCCAATTTCATGTTAGGTCGAGTATGGGTCAAGGTTCTTATGTTATTGTCCTTGCTTGATTTGACCTGAACTCGATGTGACCCATTGCTACCCCTACTTACAAAGGTCATCCCCAGTGGTATATTTTAAGTCCGACAAGCTAACAATATTCCCATATGACATCTCATTTCAAACAATCAAACCCAAACTATTTATGGTCTCTACTTATTAGCTTCCTGCATTATTGCAAACGCTTTCAAGCACCAAGTAATGCCCTGTAGAGTGAGCAAGTTATTACATTAGGCTGTAGTGATTGGTTGCAACAGGGAAGACAATTGGTGGTGGTGAAGGGTTGTAGTGGTGGTGGCAGGACGCCACCAGTCAATGGTGACATGAAAAGTTATGGCAGCAATTGGTGGGTGATGCATGATGGCTTAACCAACCAATAAAGATAACTTAGGAAAAAACGGTTGCCCACTAATTTGGGATTAAGGCTTAGTTGAGTTGAGCACCAGATGCAAAAGACTAATATTGAATTAGAAGAAATCTCATGGAAGTTTATGATGGAATGATAGACGAAAAGCATGGTGGGCCATAAAGATGATAGAAAATTCAAATGATGAGAACTAAGGATTGCGGAACTAGAACCGATCTTCATGCCGGCTGATGGCGGTACAGTTCGGTATATCAGTCCATGCCAGGCCAAACCAACAAGGCAGAGAAGGGGAGAGGGAGAAGAAAGAGAGAAGGAGAGAGAGAGAGGGAGGGGGGAGAAGGAGAGGGAGAGGAACCCCCAAAAAAAAAACATGAACAAAAAAGACAAACAGGGGACGAAACCCTATTCCATGTAGGCCTCCGCTCCTCTGACCTCAGGCGCCCTCGGCGTTCGCTCGCTAGTCATCAAAGATGTCACCGTGGTGGCGGCATCCGTCCGGAGACCTCCGATAGCCTTCAGAGACCGATACGAGCTCCCGATCTCCCCCTCTCTCTTCTTCCCTCCCTCTGCTATTACCAAGCTCGACAAGAGCTCAAAACAGTCTCCAACGGCCACCGAAGGCCCTCTCTTCCTCTCTCTCTCCTTCCCCCCTTCTCTCTCTCTCTCTCTCTCTCTCTCTCTCTCTCTCTCTCTCTCTCTCTCTCTCTTCATCTCTTTCTTCTCCTGTCCTCTAATATGGCTGCCGTGCCCTGGAACCTGATCGGTTTCCCACTAGTATGGTTCGATACGGCCGGAACCGTCCAATTTGGGATAGTTCGGAAAACTATGATGAGAATAATTGAAGAAACAAGGTAAAGGATGAGTGTCCACAACTTTATAACTATGAAATCAGAATTTGTGGAAATCTATAGAGATCTTATTGAAGTTTACTTATAACGCACAGATTAAGAGGTGGGAATAAAGAACTCAAATTTTGCTTTACCCAAAAGATATCGCAATGATTTACAGGAATGCATAAGTTATTCCAAGAGGAAGGAAAAGCTTTCTACTTCAATATTCAATATATTATGAAATAACTTCAATCTTGCCTTCTTTAGCTCTTCAATATTGAAAATTTCACTAATATAACCTTGAGCCCAGCTTCATATAAGAAACCATTCATGACTATAGAAATAAATAAAACCAAACCATAGTTGAAAAATTAAATTATCCTACAAATACTCAAAACTCGAACGACAAACATACTAAATCACCGAAATGATCCGGTAAACTAGTTCAGTTCAACTTCCGCGAAACCTAGCAACAGTATGATCTTCACACAAGATGACACTGTGTATGCCGCCAGTATCTGACAAGTGCCCGATTGTAGCCAAAAATGGAAATGTGGTCAAGTATCAGGAACTTTTTCTTCACCCCAGCTGTCGTAAGCTCTTTGAAAACTACTACTTGTATGGCAGAACCTGTTTTCTAGTTGTGACAATTACAGAAGATCAAGGATTTATCTCCATCTGCACTACCCCAGGTGTACTCTACTTTCTCTTTTGTTGCTTTGAAGCTTGTCACAAACTAAATTGTTTCATCTGAATTCTTTACATTTAGGTTTCGCCATAACAAAGCTTGCACTGTCTTTTTGCACTTAGGTGCACAATGCTCCTACTGGATTTGAGAATATTTTTTCATGGACTTGAAAAATAAAATGATTCATATCCTGATTCATCTTAAGAACAGGTGCTTTCCTGTACAATTATATGGGGATAACTTCAATATGATTGTGATCCAAATTTACTAATGTAGACCTGAGCTTGCTTATACAATTCTGCATAGATGAATTTAATGTAATTGTGTCACTGAACTTGATTGTGCAGGACTTTGCACAACCACTATGACTAAATGTGTGATCATATAACCATGGCTGACCAAGCAATATATGTGCCTTATTCATCTCAAGATATCATAGTATCACAACAAGGCTAAGTTTGTATACCTCTGATGAAGGTGGTCACAAAGACGTGTCTGCTGACTAAAATATCTGAGCCATTCAAAGTAACGATAATTGGAGATTGTATTCAAGTAGAACAACTTCTTGTAAACAAAGCCAGCAGTAGCACAACTATGGACAATACTAACATTTCCAACAAGAGTCACCTACCTTGCAACAAGAGTCAACATTATTGACTCCTTTTCTCTTTTACAAACTTTCCAATGCCCAGGGGCAGTTAAAATATCCATTTACAGTTTGAAATTCAGGATACCAGCATCCTCTTCATAATCTCAAGTTGCATTATATCCAGCCAAAAACTATTAGCAAAACTGAATGCAAAGGTTCATCCATCTTATAAAGATTAGATTCATTCGATGGCCTTAACAAATTCCAGTGTGATACCTTTGTATGAAGGATTGCAGTGCTGCCTGCCAGGTTCATGCCCATCATGGCTGGCACATTATGTTACTTTACCATACTGTTCTGTTTCATGTCCTAAGACACGGAAAAGCTTTAAGAAATAAGGGGGAGAAAGGCCTGAGGCACTGCCTAAACAGTGCACTTAGCCAACATAGCACATAGCATATGCAAAAACCGATGTAGTCCAGAACCTAAATTTTTGCTTTGAATAGCACAGTCAAGATTGCATATGAGTCTATGACACATGAAACTTAATTTTTTGCTATAGGTAAATAAAATAAAGGGCAATATGAGCCCCCTATCTTCAATCCCTAATAACTCCTAAAAGTCTTTTTAAGGAGCCCCATTAATGATAGCAGAGAAAATGTCACCGGAGATAACATAAATCATCCATCTAACTGAAATCCCTTGTACAGTGCATTTTCATGGGGCCCTTCCAGTTTATGTTGCTACATTCTTGAGTATTAATTTCTCGGATTTGACTTCTAAATTATCGCTTTGACCATGGAGCCCATGAAAGAACCTCTTATCTTCCTACCTAAAATCACCCAGGCCAGTGGATATGGTACTGTCCAAAGCCATTCCACATTATGATGCAAGAAGCTTAAATTAATCAGAAACCTTGCATTCATTTATAGCTTACTCCCACATTCCAAATTCCAAAGCCATAATATTGTGATTGTTCACTGATTTAACAGTAACCAGGCATTGAGCTAAACTGAAATTGTAATTAACAGTGACTATAAAAACATAAATTAATAATTGATTATTGATTCATGCCACATTGACATTGTTAATATTCTATCATCAATTTGGTGCTATATGATACTGTAGTCATTGATTAGACCAGATATGCCCTCTCTTCAGCTACCCATCCAACTAGGACAAACCAATATAATTTTAGTTTAGTATGACTATCCATCATTTACATCAAAAATACAAAGTATGATGAACTGCTTATTCTACATTTTTGGAGGTAAGAGTTGTAGTTTAAGAATCCTGCAACTGTATAAAACATACCAAAAAGTTAACTGTTGCAGCGTTGGATGGCTAATTCTGAACATATAGATTATTGTATGACCTAAGTTTCACTTTAACAAGAGAATTTTTCCCATCAAGTTGGACTGGTAATTTTATTTCACATGTATAACTACAGACACAAGATACTACAGGAAACCTAGCCAGCAACACAGATATGCGGTGATTCATCAGAAGATTGGCTCATCCGACAAACATAAAGTTGAACAGAACAAAGCTAACTTTAAGCACTGATGACTAAGGAAGCCATGCACGTCTTTGTTAAACCTTTATGAAGTAACTCTGAAAGAGAAGAATTTCTCAACTAATAATTAATTGATAAAAATGCTTCACTAACACAATGCCAGAGTACGAATGACCCACAATCCTCTTGGACACTCGATTTCTGCAATTCCTTGATCTAAAAGAAGACAGCATACCACCTTCAGTCTTAGGGAAAAACTAATGTGCAGAACAAATACGGTTAGAAGGGACAACGAAAGCAGAATTTACCAATCGAAAGTAAAAAAGAGAAGTCATCTGCATAGAGATTTCGCTTAGAAAGTAACAGAATCAACTACAACTTGTTGATCATAATACACTATACAACCAGCATCTATGGGAAGCAGAATTACTTGTTCTCATTGGAAAGTAATCCTATGAACTATACTTTCAGAACTGATTATTGCAATTACAACAGATATTAACAATCCATACTGCACAGACATTATAGTATATGAATTCTGCATGACTTTGGAAGAGCAAAAGTGCCAAATTATTTGATGCTAGCATACAATGATTAAAATAGATCATAAGCTTGAACAGTAAAACAAAAGCATAGAATATAGCAGAATACTGCCAGAGAGATAAAACATATCATCTGCTGCTATCTACTGATGCAGTTTAAAACATATGCAAAGGTATGGAAAACAAATCAAATCTCAGTCAACCGCTGCAAAACTCAAAGGAGAAGTAGATAAAGACTTAGAATTATTGCACAGACTTCAC
Organism: Cocos nucifera; assembly: GCA_006176705.1. Lineage (NCBI taxonomy): Eukaryota > Viridiplantae > Streptophyta > Magnoliopsida > Arecales > Arecaceae > Cocos > Cocos nucifera. Next base: position 76,123 of record QRFJ01000978.1, on the reverse strand, counting down.
CGCTGTAGTTGCCTTCTTGCCAAGGCTGAGCTTTTCTTTGGAATGTAAACCTTGTAGCTCACCTACCAAACACATAAGTATAATCAGATCTAAGCAAAGAGAAGGAAAGGTCATTTTCCAGAGATTGGTCTTTGCATTCCAGCAATCAATTGAATCAAAAGAGCACATAACTCACCTGCACCCTTTCCCCATCATGCATTCTAGAAAATGTCTTTTGCTCATAATGAGACCCAGTTGTATCCACCTCCACGGGTTTATCTCCACTCTCCACATTAATGCAAGCAGAAGCCCCTAAAGTTGACCCATCAGCTACTTTCAATTCAGTCCCTGTAGTAGTGCTACTTCGAGGTTCAGCAGCAGCCTTGTTATTTCAGATATCTTTGGGCAGTAAGGTTTTCCCGGAGGAGACCTTGTCCAAAGGCTCTTCTATGATCTTTAGATGATTTGAAGTGGTTTGGCCATCAGCAGCACTCCTAGTGATAGGAACAACAGCTGATCTTGAACTCTCACTTTCATTTTGATGACTAATAATTGAATTTCCATCATCGTTTACTGTTGGGATACTCACAACAGATCTAATTCTGGGTTGGGCCATGCAGCTTCCCCTTTGAATGCTTCCTTGGTGATCAAGAGAACTATTGGACTTCCATTTTGATGAAACAATAGTGTCTTTTGCCTCTACAAGTCTGCCAGCATGCTTGCAGGATTCAGTATGGAGAGACCCATCTTTCTGATCAGATCTGGTGCTTGCATTTACTGAAAGCCCACCTCGGAACTTTTTGAAGTTCTCTAATGCCTTCTGTCTCAATAGCAGTTCCAAAACCTCAGTCTCTGAATTACCAGCATTCACTGCATCCCCACTGTTCTTACTTCTGGAATCATCGCTGCGAACATCACCATTCTTGGCAGGCTCACCATCGAGCATGGTCGAAACATACTTATCTCCCTTCACACAAGCTACATCCTCAACCCGAGTATCAGTAGCATGCTCTGCCTCACCTAGCTCTACTTGCCTATCCTCTGAGGCTTGGTCATGTGCATCAAAATTCCTTCCCACATCATCATAAGCCTGAACAGTCTTATCCCTACTACGGAGTCCTCTTTCCATCCCCACTGACTCCTTGGTTACCACAAGTGCTGATTTAAGCCGTCTTGGTTGATCCACCTCTTTATCCCTCCACTCGCTATAACTCTGAATCCTACCGTAACTCCTGCTGCTATGACTACTAGTACTCTCACAAGACAAGCAGCTCCGAAAACGATACCTACCATCATCTCGTTCGTAGCTCCTCTTCTGTGAACTCCTTCGACTTCTCCCCCTCTGCCTGCCCTTAGACCTGCTTCTCTCCCTCGATTTCACCCTCCTAACAGTACGATCCAGAGGACTCCTCGACCTGCTCCTCCCCCTCAATTTTGCCTTCCTATTGGCACGCGCCAGAGGACTCCTCGACCTGCTTCTCTCCCTCAATTTCGCCCTCCTGTTCGCCCTGCTGGGGGGGCTTCTCGACCTACCGGAGTCACTCTCACGCCACGCAGAGGAGCTGCTCCGGCCGCGACAAGTCGAGCAACTCCGACTCGAATAACTGCTCGGAGAACCGGTACTGGAATCCCCGCGGTAGGATATCTTGCGGTTCTTCTTTCTCACCAGCTTCTTAGGCTCCTTCCTCTTCTTCTCCGGCTTCTTGGGTTCCCGCCGAGCGCTCTTCCTCCGAGAGCGAGCATCAATCTCTAAGTCGGAGGAATAAGAAGACGATGATGAGTCATGGCGGCGGCGCTTATTAGATTTCCTCTTTTTCTTTTTGCCCCGCTCCTGGTGGAGGATGAAACCAATAATTGAGGGTTAGAAAGAATTAGGGGCTAAAAATTGTTGAAGAAGGGGATGGAAGGGGGAAGCGGAACCTCATCGGCGTTCTTTTTGGGGTGCTTGGAGTAGAGGCTCGACCTCATCGGACGGGACCTGCAAAAGAGAAAGAAAGAAAGGAGAGAGAGAGAGAGAGGGGAAAGGATGGGGAAAGGAGGAGGAAGAGAGGAGTGGACGAAGGTTACCGCGAGGCGACGATCGGAGGTTACCACCGCGGAGGGCTGTGCCGAGACAGCACCAAAAGCGGAACCGCGACTTTGCGATCGGGAAGGCACCTCCCCGATAAGCGAAGAAAACAAGGGAATTAGAAGATTGTCTATATGTATTTTTTTTTTTTTCATACCATCGTACATGCAGGATGTATAAATATAAATCTAATTACAATAAACGTTGAAAATAATGATAACCCTATAAGAAATTTAATGCTTGTTTAGGAGTGTAATTATATCCATTAAAAAAAAAAAAAAAAAAAACTTATGAATCCAAAAACAGAATTTAAAAATATTTAATTATAATTTAAAAATAATTTTTGACCATATTAAAGATCCTCGAAAATATAGTTTATGCATAGTTAGCCCTCCAACTTTCCATAACATAGTTAACTTAAAGGGCTCGTTTGGTTTATTCCAAAAAATATAATTTTAATATATTTTGTTGATAATGAAAAAATATTTTATTATAAAATAACTTATATTTAATTAAATATTTATTTTTAAAAAAAATAAGTAAAATATCTATTATATTTTAAATAGATATAACATCATACTTTTTTCTTCTAAATTTTATATAAATAATAATATCATATTTATATTAATATAAATATTATAATAATAATATATTGTAACATAATATTAGATCATAATAGTTTATATATTAATATAATACTAATATATATTAATATTATATTAATATAATAAATTTATTATAGATATAAATATTATATTATATTAATATAAATATTAAAATAATATTAATATATTATAAATATTATAATATTTATGGAGAGAATGATATTAAAAATAATTGTCATCCATATAAATAATCATCTAAATCTATTTATCTTAACCATCGATTCATATTTTATAAATTTTAGTTACAAATCTTAAAAAGATATTTTTAGAAAGAAAGAACCATCAATTTTCATTTCATGAGAAATTTTAAAATTTACCTCCTTCATGAATTTTTATTTTTTATAAAATATATAAAATATCTTCCCATGAGAAGAGCATTTTTTATTTTTTCTATTAAAACTTCAATCAAATAAGAGGGCTACTCTCTATTTTTCAGAAATTGTCATTTCTTCTTTCTACTTTTCATGAATCAAACGAGTCCAAAATGGTACGGTAAAAGCTACCTTAAATTTGAAAAAATATCCAAGTTGATGGACCTAAGTGAAAATATTTATAATTTGGTCGGTAGAGGAAACTGAGTAAAATCATATAATACCATAGCAAGCAAACAAAATAATAATTATTTTAATATATTTAATATACATAAAAAATATCATTATAAATAATTTAAATATTATTTTTATTATTATATTAAAAATATTAGCATTATGATGAGTAACTTCTTCTTTTTTTAGTAATTATGTGAATTAGAAAAAAATATTAGTAGCACCAATAATAATTTTGTATTTGTTGGTGCAAAATCTGGTTGACGTCGGAGCGAAGTTGGAGCGGAAAAAATGAGGTCGCCGTCGAAAATCTACAAAATAAAGTTCTGTCCAGAGTCGGGGGTCGTGGTTCCGACAGGACCCTCCGACGATCAAGTCAGCTCTTTTGGCCAACAGAAATGGAGTGGAGTGCTCAGGAAAGAAAGTAGTAGAGTATCGAAAAAGAGAAGAGAGCTTAGAGAAAACGTATCTAAAGAATCTCTTTTATGGACAGAGTATGTAACAAACTAATAATGATAGCCATAACCATCTGGTAGTGGACCGCTCGGGACCACATGAAATTTGTTATGGAGAGTGGTGTCCATTGTCGCGACTTACCAATCGAGAGTGGTGTCCATTATCGCAGCTTACCAGTTAAGAGTGATGTTCGTTGGAATTAATAGTCGAAGTTTGAATGGAGTTGCGCTGGTGGTGAAGAGCTTCAAGTCACGATGATTTTAAAGAAGTTTGGGCCCCTTTAGGATCATTTGCATGTAGGTCGGCTTGCACTATATTAAGAGTCAGACTTGCGTAGATAATGAGGTCCTTCTGGGTGACTACAGGGGGCTTGACCAAAAGGAAATTCTTTCATCGATTGGCAAAATTTGGCTACAAAGAGTGCGGAAGGCTTGTGACTGGAGGAGTTCGAAAGGAGATCCAACCTGCAGAGAAGCCCGACTAAAGGAGGAGTCCGAAAGAAGATCCGACCTACAGAGAAGCCCAACTGAAGGAGAAATTTGGAAGGAGTTCGACTATAGGAGAGGTCCGAAAGGAGTTCGACTGACAGAGAGGTCTGGAAGGAGTTCGACTGGTAAAGAGATTCGGCTAAAGGAGAAGTCTGATTGAAAAAGAAGTTTGGAAGGAGTTCGACTGGTGAAGAGGTCTGGCTGAAGGAGTTCGACTGACTCCCAAACTGGCTAGGCTAGAATGCCTAGGGGGTCGCTCTCACTATTTAAGTTCATCCAAAGAAGATCCAATGATAGGAGGATGATCGAGATAGCTCTGAGGCTAAACATTTAGCCGAACTTTAGCGAGAGTGGGTTTATCCCCAACAATAGTTCTCTTACTTTCGAATTCAAAATTCGAAAAAAGAAAGTACAGATGCGATTATCGAAGTTTTTTTTAGCCTCTGGCGCTCGTCAGGACGAAATGTCTTGACGTCTATCACACTGGCACCGAAACTTCATAAACATGAGGTGATCCAGAAAAATATTTTTTGAGCCTTTCGCTGAAATTCTATCCAAGATACGGCATAATTAAGGATCTACCCCACTTCTCTGCCATGATGAGTGGAACACGGCGCACATAGATCGGCCAAATGAGATCTGCAATCATAACTATTTCGAGCTTTTCTTGGCTATTAAAGCCTTTTTCCTCCTCCGAAATTCATTCTACCTGAGTCTTCTTCCTTCCTTCCCAAGTCCCTGCCTTCCTTCTATCCAAGAGTCCCAGTTTCTTCTCGCATCCTCTCTACTCCTAGGTGCTCTTCTACTTGATTTTCATCGTGCTCACCGTCTTCTCACCTTTCTCAGTCGACTTAGGTCAGCTTTCCAATCCTTTACTTTGAGCATTCATGCTTCTTTGATTTTTTGCTCTTTTGATTCTCTCTAGGGAGTCTCTGTATTTTATTTTTCTTAATTTTTGAAGACTTTTTTGGAGTTTATTTTGATCCGTATGTCTTTCAAAACCTTCCAATCTATCGATTCATGGAGCTCATCCGAGCCGACCTTCTTAGACCCCGTTCCTCTAACTGAGGTTAATCCTACGAGTATGTTCCATCAGTCTTCCATCCCGGATACCATTTCTTCTATCCTTACTCTGAACAACTTTTTTTTGATTAGGATATAGTACGACATCCCACTAGAGTATGATCTTGAACTCCCCAGGTCAACGACCGTGCTAGTTCTGTTAGATATGTGTGCCCTAGAAGCTAGAATTCGCTGACACTTATTATACACTTTTAAAAATAAAATTATATTTTGATTATAAATAATAAAATAGATTATTTTCTATCATAATATGTATTTAGTGTCTATGATACATTCCTTAAGTTAATGGCAATGATAATTCTTATTTTCAAGAGTTAAAAATTCAAGACATGAATTTTCATTATTAACTCATACAATGCTTCTGACCGTAGGATCATCATGAGGATGATGATTGATTCAGAATGTTGGTATACAATCGCTTCTTTATAGTAGATGAGTCTTGAGTCTACGATGTAGAGACACCAGAGTGAGAGTACAGATACTCGTTAGAGAATGAGGATACTGAGTATGACCACCTCAAGCAGTCATTAGAAAGTCTACCTCTCGTTGATGACTGGCTCGAAGCTACAGTTGTGTATCTGATTCTTTGACCTGAGGTACATCGATAATTCACCTTGAGGGTGTTATAGTTTGACTATACTATGACTCAATCTCCTAGCCATTCAGAATCCTGAGGTATATGTTGGCTATAGCATGTTCATTGTAGGAATTGGATTGCACCAATAGAAAATCTATCTACCTCGGTAGATGAAGAGTAGCCCGATGATGATCATAAGAATCAAGTCCATAAGCCCATGGCCATGGCAAAGTAAAATAATAGAAAGAGTTTTTGTTAAGGTTTTCACATTAGACTTAAATCAAATGATTAATCATATGATGGATATTAGGATTTGACGAGATTATCTTAACCCCAATCCAGTCGGGACTCAAGATAGAAGAACTTAATCACATAAGTAACTGCACTGAGAGATTCATTTTCAGTTCTGATGGGTTGTCACCATATGCTGCTAGGTGTCACTGATGGATTTTGAGAGTAATTAGAATAATTTAGATGATCAATTATACTAGTTGTCTGAATCAGAAAAGTTCTGATCCATCAGAAGGTGTTTCGATGATGTCGATGATAGAGATCGTGACATATCTCATTACCATATGGAACTGAACCTAATTGGATCGCATAAATAAGGGTTTTGATCTGGATATCATCAATTGGACTAATCCAGTTCAATTAATTTGAATTAGATTCAATTAGGTTCAAGAAAATCATGCGAGCATACGATTAAGCCTAATATTCTTCTTTAATTATCATTAAAGTTTGTCTCGATTGAGCCGAATATATCTGGGCTCACTTAGGTACCTTTACTTAGTCTGAGTAGAGCTTATCTAAATCAGAAAAAGATTGTCCTAATTTATAAAATAAATTTGAGATAATACATACTATTTTTTATCACCTACTAAATCTTGTTTCGAACATTTGGTCAAACGTTGACCTTTGACACTTAGACATCTGCCCAAGTATCAAGCCATCATAGGAGAGAGTTCTTGGATCAGTCCACTTGCTAAAAAGTAGATGGATAAGGGGTGCATGCCTAAGAAGACGTGCGCCTATGGATAAAGCATTTGGAGTTCCGTACAGATGGGACTGTAGTTGCTTCGGAAATTCTACTTGGATGGCGCCTAGAAGACTGCTTTGACCCAATCTTGGCGCCATCTAAGGATGCTTCAGAGGGGCTCTCATCTGATTGGATCATATGATATCATCCCATCAATTAGATTTAAATCTGATTGCATAGAAAGCCATGATTGGTCGGGATGATATAGCACTGCATGGTGCAACAGGATCTATAAAAACCTTGTCTGCGCCAAGATCAAAGATGCTTGACCCATTGCCCATGCCACAAGACTGCCCCTCTTCCTCCTCCATGCCACCTTCAGGTGTTCTCTCTCCTATCCATGCCTAAGAATTTTTTGGGCACAAGTTTGGTGCAATCCAAGCAAGAGAAAGGTGACAGAAAAAGGAAGAAGGCAACACTGCTGCAAGAGACAACTCACATCTTCGAAAGAAGTTTTGAAGATCTTCAAAATCAGATCCAGATCTAATTTTTAGAGAAGTGATAAAGAAGAAGAAGATCTCCTTATTCTACCTAAGTGGATATCGATAGAGGCTAGGCACTTACGTGGCTAGATCCAGAACCTCAGACAAACATCAGGATCATCATAGGATAATCAGATTATCCACAACAAGATAAAATTAAATTAAATTAAATTTATTTTTTATTTTATTTTATTTTATTTTATTAGATCAATAATATCAGATCTAAAAAATCTTAGATCTAATTTAGATCTAAAATTTTTTTTTTAAAATATCTCTCTTGATCCAATCAGATCTGAATGAACATGATCCAAAAAATTAGATTTTTTCTTCAACTAATATCAGAGCCAGATTATATTTTTTATTAGATTTGATTTTATTTTAATTTTGATCTAATAATTTGATAATTTTAGATGTCACATTAGATATGATTAGATCTAAAATTAAAAATTAAAAAAAATTAAATAATTTAAATCTAAGTTGCACAAAATGCATGACTAGTTGTAGAATAGAATTATTCTATGTATAGTCTAACATGATCATAATTTAATTTGATTAGTTAAAATTTTTAGATCTTTTTATTTACTATTTTTTGATATTATAAATATTATAATAAGATCTAAAAATTAAAAAATAAAATTATTTATTTTTTATTCATATGAGATATGATGAATGCATGTTTAGATTAGTTGTAGAATAGTTCTACATAATTATCTAGAATAAATTTTAATTTGATATGATCAATTTAAATTTAATTTTTTAAATAATTATGAGATAATTTAGATCTAAAAATATGCATGATATGATACATGAAGATGTATGTAAAGCATATTTATAGTTAAATCAATTTTTTATATATGAGATATATGATATAGATCTAACTAGTTTTGTAGTTTTCATATTTCTGATTAAGGCATTCTCCTTGGCCGTCTGATCATAAGAGCAAAGTAGAATTTAAATGCTCTCTCCTCCCATTCGATGGAGTGTTCTTATGATATGTAGGGGTACTGTGCGTTCGTCCTTAATCAAAAATCTAAAACTTATTTTCTATAAAATTCTAGATCCTGAAATCCTAAGATTTTATTTACATATTTTATTTATGAATTCTAAACTTAATTAAGAATTTAGATTATAAAATATGTTAAATCTAAAAATTAAAAATTTTTAAATTTAAGATATATTCATAAAATTATTTTCGAGCTTGGATAGCTTAATTAGGTCTAGCGGTTGATCAAACCGAATCAAGAGTTGGTTAGATGGGATTAAGAGTGCTTAAATTGATCAGCCTAATAGGATTAAGTCTGTATCAAGATCGAATCATATAAGTGATCGATCAAGCTAAGACCTAATTAGGCTTAGTGGTTAGAGTCTAGATTGTAGGCTAATCTGATTGGTTCTGGCTCAACAATTTGGTGTCTAAGGTAAGTCTGACAGATACGATCGACTGATTTTTAATTGAAAGCTACTCGACTCGAATGCATTCTTATCAAGTTAATGGCATATTCCTTCCATCGATCTCACTTACCTAGCCATATTTGTCGATTCAGTCCTGATCTAAGGTGGTTAACAATCCGAGCTAACCCATGCCACTAGGTTAGTCATAATTATTATGGCTATTATAAGTCAAGTTTAAAGAGACCTAAATTAAATCTCTCTAAGAAAAGATTAAGTCTAAGGTCTTCCACCATTGTAGATATGGGGCCCTTCTCGAAGTTGATTATTCTCGACTAGTCATAGTGGTTCAGTTGCACTGAAAAGATGTAATCATGTCTATTAGGCATTGCATGCTATGGGATGGAGGATAAATTGGGGTCAATATTCTGAATATGGTGAGAGATCCAATTAGAAATCCAATCTGTGCAAATGGTGGATCTGACTTAACTAAGAAGTGGATCAATATTCTGGGCATGGTGAGATTTATGAATTAGAGACTAAGTTTGGGTGCACCATGATTAGAGAATCATTGAACAAGAGTTATCCACTCATTAGTTAATCCATCATCAATAACTATTAGATGAGGTGATGAGTCAGTTGGTGGGACTGCACCATCCATTAGAAATTTATAATCGTGGAGACTTTTGCATCTCTACAGAGGGAGTGTAGGAATCCAAAAAAATAGTAGAAGCTAATTTGTTTAAAAATTAAACTCCTAAATAAATTGATCGAGTCTTAATTATAGTATCTAACTAAAAATTTTAACTCTCTATAGGAAAAGCAAAATATCTGCATCCAACCCATTAGCACGTATCCTGAACACCCATAGACTGATCGAACCTAATTACAAGGATTGGCTTTGAAATTTTAAAATTATTTTGGATTTTGAGAAGTTAACTCATATATTAGATCGAGATTTTTCCACCTTACCAGCTTGTCCATCCACTGAATAGAGAGCGTCTTTTGATAAGTGGATGGACGAAGATAATAAGGCCAGATACTACATGTTAGGCTTGATGTCTGATGAGCTTCAGCACCAATATAAAGATCTCAAGATTGCCCACCAAATGTTAGCTCACCTGCAAGAGATGTTTGGTGAACAGAGTCGCACAACCAAATATTAGGTCACTAAACGACTATTCAAGACTAAAATGCATGATGTACAGTCAGTCCAAGATCATTATCAGATGATGATCCAGGACTTAGAAGAGCTTGAGAAGCTCGGAGTGAAGTTGGACCTGGATCTACAGAATGATATAATTCTGCAATCCTTGACTGATATATATGGGCAGTTTATCATGAACTACCATATGTATAAACTTTAAAATACTCTGGCCGAGCTTATGAACATATTGGTTACTGCTGAGCTTTCAATGAAAGGTTCTAAAGGCTCAATATTTGCTATGAAATGAACTTCTTCCAAGAGAAAGTCTTTTGAAAAGAAAAAGAAATCTGTGAAAAAGCAGAAGGTGGAAGGAGAAAAGAAAAAGAAGATAGAGCTGAAGAAGAAGGTCGCTGATAAAGAAAAGTATTTTCATTGCAATACTGACAGCCATTAGAAGCGGAACTGCCATACATACCTAGCCATCTTGAAGAATAAGAAGAAGGCAGATCCTTCTGGAGATATGTTCGTTATTAAATCTAATCTTATGATTTCTTCTACATCTAGTTGGATGCTTGACTCTGGTTCTAATGCTTATTTGTGCACTTCCATGCAGGATCTTAAGGATAGTAGGAGGCTGAGGGATGGTGAGATGATCTTACGCATTGAAAATGGAGTAAGAATTACTGCTGTAGCCATGAAAATCTACCATCTTCGACTACCATCTAATTTAGATTTAGTACTTAAGGATTGTTATTATGTGCCTGTAGCAAGCAGAATTTTATTTTCTATTTCATGTTTAGCACTAGAAGGCTATGTAATTAGTTTTCTTAAGGACCATTGTAACATTCTTTATGAAAGAAATAAAATTGTAAGTAATTTTTTTATTAATAATCTTTAGCAGTTACATATTGATGTATCTATTTTTAATATCGAGCAAAATGTGAATGCCATAAAATCAAAATGACCCAGGAATAGTCCAAATGATAGGTATCTATAGCACCTTAGACTAGGTCATATAGTAGAAGATAGGGTTAACAAATTGAAGAAAATCAAGCTATTGAGTCCATTGACTTCTGAGTCATATCCAATTTGTGAATCATGTCTTCATGACAAAATAACTAAACTCTCTTTTATGGGACATGGAGAAAGGGCCATGGATTTACTTGCCCTAGTACATACTGATGTATGCGACCCATTTGATGTGCCGACTAGAGGCAATTTTGTCTACTTCATAATCTTTATGGATGATTTATCTCGATATGGGTATGTATATCTTATGAGACACAAGTCTGAAGCCTTTGAAAAGTTTAAAGAATTCAGACATGAAGTAGAAAAGCAAACTAAAAAATCCATTAAGATTCTTCAATCAGATCGAGAAGGTGAATATCCTTAGTCAAAAATTCTTGAACTATCTCAAGTAAAAATGGCATAGTCTCTCAATGGACTCCACCTGGAACACCTCAACTCAATGAAATTTCATAATGGAGGAATCGAATCCTATTAGATATGGTTCGACCAATGATGAGCTTCACGACCTTCCTGAATTTTTTTGGGGATACAGTCTGTTAACTGCTAATATACTTACTTGAATAGGGTTTCCTTCTAAAATCGTTCCTACCACACCGTATGAGATATGGCATGGTAAGAAACCAAGTCTGAGTCATCTCAAAATTTGGGGTTGTCTGGCTCATGTCAAAAGATAACAAGCGGACAAGTTAGACTATAGGTCCTTTAGAGCTCGATTTATAGGATATCCTAAAGAGTCATTAGGATATTATTTCTACATTCCAGAAGATCACAATGTGATTGTGAGTCGACATGCCATCTTTCTTGAAAAATAGTTTATTCAAGATAGCGGCATTAAAAAGCAGATCAAGCTCGAGGAGAAAGTCTCACAAGAGTAAAGAGCTAAGGACCATTTGGAACCAAATCAGGTTGAGCCAATACAATCACTACCTCCTCCACCTCGAAGATCAGAAAAGGGTTTTTCATCCTTCCTTAGAGGTACTTAGGTACTATTTCAGAGGAAGTAGAGAAAATATTCCTTCGTAGGTAATGGAGTTCATGTTGATGATCCCAAAACCTATAATGAGGTGATATCAGATATCGACTCTGAGAAATGGTTAGAGGTAATGAAGTCAGAAATTGACTCGATGCACTCAAACCAAGTCTGGACCTTGTAGATCCATCAGAAAGGTATAGTACCTTATTGGGTGTAAATGGATCTACAAGAAAAGATTGGTGCAGATGAAAAAATGTAGTGACATTCAAAGCTAGATTAGTGGCAAAAGGTTATAGTCAGCGCGAAGGCATTGACTATCAGGAATACCTTTTCATCCAGTAGCTATGCTAAAATCCATTCCGCACATTGCTTGCTGTTGCAGCCTATTTCGATTATGAAATATGGCAAATGGACATGAAAACGACGTTCTTAAATGAATATCTTGAGGAAAATATCTATATGGAACAGCCACTGGATTTCACATCCAGTGATACTGATCACAAAATTATGCAAGCTGCAAAGATCCATATATGAACTTAAGCAAGCATCTCGGAGTTGGAATACTCATTTTAATGATGTGTGATCAAATTATTTGAGATTTCATCAAGAACGAAGAGGAACCATGTATTTTCAGAAAGGTTAGTGGGAGCGCTATTGTCTTCCTCGTACTGTATGTAGATGATGTCCTCCTTATTGAGAATGATATTCTCATGTTGACCATAGTTAAAATATGGTTATCTAAAGAATTCTTCATGAAAAATCTAAGAGAAGCATCCTTCATTCTTGGAATCAAAGTCTATAGAGATAGACCGAATAGGATGCTAGGTCTTTCACAGAAGATGTACATAGAGAAAGTGCTAAAGAGGTTTAGCATGGAAAACTCCAAGAGGGGATTAGTACCCTTCAGACATGGCATTCATCTCTCCAAGAGAATGTGTCCCAACACACCGAGGAGATTGAATGCATGAGCAAGATCCCTTATGCTTCTGCAATAGGGAGCCTCATGTATGCCATGTTATATACACAACCTGATATAGCCCATGCTGTGAGTGTCACGAAGTAGATATCAGTCAAATCCAGATGAAGAATACTAGACTTCTATGAAATATATCCTTAAGTACTTGAGAAGAACTAAGGATATACTGTTGGTTTTTTATAATGAAAAACTCCAAGTCTAGGAGTATACAGACTCGATTTTATGTCTGATGTAGATAATTAAAAATTGACATCTAGGAGTCTGTTTGTGTGTAATGGTGGTACTGTCAGTTGAAAGAATTTCAAGCAGATAGTGATAGTAGATTCTACCATAAAAGCAGAGTACATCACTGCGTCAGAAGCTGTGAAGAAGGCATTCTGATACAAAAAATTTGCCTTAGAGATCGGAGTGATGCCATCAGATGTCATTCCTCTATACTGCAACAACAATGATGCCATAGCCCTTGCTAAGGAGCCAAGATCTCACCAAAAATTTAAGCACATCGAGCAGCGATACCACCTCATCCATGATTATCTCAAGAAAGATTATGTCGAGGCCAAGAGAGTCGACTCTATAGACAATATGGCAGACCCACTCACAAAGCTATTGGGCCAGCAGAAAATCGAAGCCCACCTTGAGAAGATGGGACTTAGATTTGTAGCCAATTAGCTTTAGGTCAAGTGGGAGTTTGTTAGATATGTGTGCCCTAGAAGCCAGAATTGCCTGACACTTGTTATACACTTCTAAGGGCAAAATTATAATTTTGACTATAAATAATAAAATAAATTATTTTCTATCACAATGTGTATTTAGTGTCTATGATACATTCCTTGAGTTAATGGCAATGATAATTTTTATTTTCAAGAGTTAAAAATTTAAGACATGAATTTTTATTATTAATTCATAAAATACTTCCGACCGTAGGATCATCATGAGGATGGTGATTGATCCAGAAGGTTGGTGTACAATCGCTTCTTTATAGTAGATGAGTCTTAAGTCTATAATGTAGAGACACCAAAGTGAGAGTACAGATACTCATTAGAGAATGAGGGCACTAAGCATGACCATCTCGAGTAGTCATAAGAAAAGTCTACCTTCTCGTCGATGACTGGCTTGAAGCTGCAGTGGTGTGTCTGATTCTTTGACCTGAGGTGCATTGGCAATTCACCTTGAGGGTGTTATAGTTTGACTATACCATGACTCGATCTCCTAGCTATTCGGAATTCTGAGGTGTATGTTGGCTATAGCATGTTCATTGTAGAAATTGGATTGCACCAATAGAGAATCTATCTACTTCGGTAGATGAGGATTAGCCCTATGATGATCATGAGAATCAAGTCCATAAGCCCATGGCCATGGCAGAATGAAATAATAGAAAGAGTTTCTATTAAGATTTTCACATTAGACTTGAATCGAATGATTAATCCAGAAGGTTGGTGATTGATCCAGAAGGTTGGTATATAATCACTTCTTTATAGTAGATGAGTCTTGAGTCTATGGTGTAGAGATACCAGAGCAAGAGTATAGGTACTCGTTAGAGAATGAGGGCACTGAGCATGACCACCTCGAGCAGTCATTAGGAAGTCTACCTTCTCATTGATGACTGGCTCGAAGCTGTAGTTGTGTGTCTAGTTCTTTAATCTAAGGTGCATCGGTAGTTCACCTTGAGGATGTTATAGTTTGACTATACCATGACTCGATCTCCTAGCTATTCGGAATTCTGAGGTGTATGTTGGCTATAGCATGTTCATTGTAGAAATTGGATTGCACCAATAGAGAATCTATCTACTTCGGTAGATGAGGATTAGCCCTATGATGATCATGAGAATCAAGTCCATAAGCCCATGGCCATGGCAGAATGAAATAATAGAAAGAGTTTCTATTAAGGTTTTCACATTAGACTTGAATCGAATGATTAATCATATGATGGATATTAAGGTTTGACGAGATTACCTTAACCCCAATCCAATTGGAGCTCAAGATAGAAGAACTTAATCACACAGGTAACTACACCGAGAGATTCATTTTCAATTCTGATAGATTGCCACCATATGTTGCTAGGTGTCACTGTGGATTTTGAGAGCAATTAGAATGATTTAAATGATCAATCATACTAGTTGTCTGAATCAGAAAAGTTCTGATTCATCGGAAGGTGTTTCGATGATATCGATGATAAAGATTGCAACATATCTCATTACCATATGGAACTAAATCTAACTGGATCATACAAATAAGGATTTCAATCTGAATATCATCAATTGGACTAACCTAGTTCAATTGATTTGAATTACATTCAGTTAGGTTCAAGAAAATCGTGCTAGCACACGATTAAGCCTCATGTTCTTCTTTAATTATCATTAAAGTTTATCTCGACTAAGCTAAATATGTCTAGGCTCACTCAGGTACCTTTACTTGGTTTGACTGAAGCTTGTCCGGTTAGAAAAGGATTGTTTTAATTTATGAAATAAATTTGAGATAACACCTACCATTTTTCATCACCTGCTAAATCCTGTTTCGGACATTTGGTCAAACATTGACCTTTGACACTTAGACATCTGCCCATGTGTCAAGCCATCATAGGAGAGAGTTCTTGGACTAGTCCACCTACTAAAAAGTAGATGGATAAGGGGCGCATGCCTAGGGAGGTGTGTGTCCATGGATAAAGCATCTGGAGTCCAGTACAGATGGGACTCCAGTTGCTTCGGAGATTCTACTTGGATGGTGCCTAGAAGACTGCTTTGACCCAATCTTGGTGCCATCTAAGGATGATTCAATAGGGCTCTCATCTGATTAGATCAGATGATGTCATCCCACAAATCAAGTTTAGATCTGATTGCATAGAAAGCCATGATTGGTCGGGATGATGTGGCACTACATAGTGCAACAGGATCTATAAAAACCCTATCTGCGCTAAGATCAAAGATGTTTGACCCATTGCCCATGCCATAAGGTTGTCCCTCTTCCTCCTCCACACCATCTTTAGGTGTTCTCTCTCCTATCCATGCCCAAGAATTTTTGGGCACAAGTTTAGTGCGATCCAAGCAAGAGAAAGGCGATAGGAAAAGGAAGAAGGCAGCATTACTGCAAGAGACAGCTCACATCTTCGAAACGAGTTTTGAAGACCTTCAAAATCAGATCTAGATTTGATTTTTGGAGAAGTGATAAAGGAGGAGATCTCCAGATCCTATCCGAGTGGATACCTATAGAGGCTAGGCATTTGCATGGCTAAATCCAGAACCTCAGGTAGACATTAGGATCATCATAGGATAATCAGATTACCTGCAACAAGATAAAATTAAATTAGATTTAATTTATTTTTTATTTTATTTTTTTATTAGATCAATAATATCAAATCTGAAAAGTCTTAGATCTAATCTAGATCTAAGAGAAAAATTTTTAAAATATCTCTCTTGATCCAATCAGATCTGAACGAACCTGATCCGAAAAACTAAATTTTTCCTTCAAGTTCGCCTCTAGTCGATTGGTTTTATCTGTATCTAAAAGCTTTGGACGTCGGGCTTCGACTTCCACTTTTGCCTTTTATTGTCGTACTTTTTTACTTTTTGAACATTTCTTTTGCTTCCATCGTACCCAACTCCTTTCGATTTATAATTGGCTTTCTTTCTCTTTGTCGTCTGACTAAAGTCCGATCAACTATCTCACTCTTTCAAAATTTTTACATCTTCAAACGCCATCCTTCCACAAAGGACTGATGGTACTTCTCTTCCTAATTCAGTAAGAATGGGTTACTGAAAGGTGTTTCTTCTTTCATTCATAACTGGATGGAGAAGTACTTTTTCGTCCGATGCCCAATCTTAATGCTTGACCTTCCTTCCTGGGACTTTCTTAGGGAGTAGTCCGCCGAGCCCCTAGTTTAGATGAAGCCGACCTTGAGTCTTCTAATAAGCTCAAGGCATACCGAGCTCCTCTCCTTCCCAACCTTCTGAGGGAGCATATCTTATTCAATCTTAGCCTGAGTTCTCTTAACCCTATCGGTATTAAATGTGTTTATATGCATGTATATAAATATATATATAAACTCTCATGAAGTTTCATATGTACCTTGGCTGACTATAATTTTTTTTTTGTTGCAGAGATGGATATTGATACTGTAGAGAGGCTCACTAAGGGCATTTATGTCCAAAAGAAGAGAAAGAGGGTGGCCCCAGATGGAAGTTTGAAAAGGGCAAAGGTCGGCGGCCTGAGTTTCAAGGTTTCGAATGTTCCCGCGATTGCTCTTGAAGTTGTTTCGGATGTCGAGGTTCCTTCAATCACCGAGGGCAGCATCGGAGGTGCGGACTCTCAGCCTCCCGCATCCTCGAGCCTCCCGATAGGAGGACCGGTGTCGGAGCCCTCCATTGAGAGGAAAAGAGAGGATGGAGATGACAAGAAGAAGAAGAAGGCCGTTGTTGTGAAGGTGGTCCGTAAGGCTCATCCGGATGGGTCAAGCAACAGCGGTAGTGACGATCTGGAGGCAGACCCCTTTAGGAATCCAAACATCATCCAGGATCTAACCTACAAGTTCCTCCTGTCTGGAGAGGTGGACTGCCTAGCCGACGTCGACCGAACGTAGTTCGTCTGGAAGTTTCTCAAAATTTTTCTCAAGGTAATCATCTTACCGCATTTTTTTTTCATTTTTCTCCCTTCTTTCCTTTATCTTACTGTGACTCATCCATGGCAGTCAGGCCACCACATACTGGCCTACCTCAAGAGGGCAAATCACTAGGAGGCGGAAGCACTAAAGGTCCAGGAGGATCTTCAAGCCAAGATCGATTGCCTTCAGAGGAAGGCTGCCGAGGTTGAGCACCTCATGGAGGAGAAGGCGGCAAAAAATGAGAATCTTTGGAGAGCGCTTCAAAAGGAGGAACTCATCTTGATTGGGCTTAAGGCTATATTAGCCCTAGAGGAGGAGAAAAAGAAGGAGGCCGAGATCAAGATCACCGAGATGGAAGTTAAAATGTCAAAATCTATTTCGGACGTGGCAACCTAAGTCGTGGAAGAGTTCAAGGCCTCTTTTGAAATGAAAAACTTAAATATCGCATTCGACCAAAAGGCATTCATAAAGGACTTCAATCTCTATGAAGGTAGGGTAGCCCAGAAGTTTTCTAAGCTTGATCTCAGCTTTCTAGAAGAGGAGCCCGATGAAGAAATGGGACTGTCCAATGTTGCAGCCAACCCCTCCCCCATCGAAGTGGTCTTCGAATCCTCTGAGCCTGCTGCTGAGGTGCTCGAGCCCATGTAGGAGCTCGAGGTTGTCTTTGAAGCACCGATTGAACCCATTCTCAAGCCCATGGCTACCCCTGGAGTGCCATGCTCCTCTGCTACTTTCTCTCCAGAGGTCGGGGGCCTTTAGTATTTGTATTTTCTTTTCTGCTTTATCCTGTACTCAAAAAATTTTTAATCAATGAAAGTAGAACTTCTTTTAATCAATAGCTTAGAGTACTTTTCGTGCATTAGGTGCAATCCCCCATTGATGCCGAGCCGCTACCTCAGGAAATTTTTTTAAAATTGATAGTTAAAAATTTAAAGAAGAAAGTTCACTTGAGAAAAAAATTAAAAAAGACTGAAGATGAACTTCAAAAATCTAGGAAGAATGCATCAGAGGTGACAATTGAGGTTACCCACCTTCGTAAGCTACATATGAAAGATTCCATGACCTTCGCCATCAAGAAGGGCATCTTTGAGAGAGAGTTAGCAGAGCTCAAGAAAAGTGCCAGCAATAAGTCTTGGGCGTTAACAACAAAAATCAGCTCCCTCGAAGTTGAACTCTAGGTGGCAAAGGAGAAGATTCAATTATTAAAGGGGAGTTTGTCGTGGTCTTCTAATAAGATGCGATATGAGTGGGATTGGTTGAAGAAGTTCTCTGTGCTTCAGAAGCAGTTGCATGACCCCGAGCTCACTTATGATACCTATCAGCTAGGTTGAAGCGAGAGGATATCCAAGCTTGAGCAAAAGCTTCATGCTGCTAACAGCGAGGTAGCCTGGCTCCAAAAATAACTCGATGACAGTCACTAATCTGGCACGAGTAGGGGATCAGAGTAGGTTTCCTTCTTGATGAGGACTCTAGGAGAGCTCTCGAAAGCGGTTGGGAGGGAGAAGGTCGAGGTTCAATGGCTAAAGATCTAGCTGTCGTGCGAGTAGCAGGTCGTTAAGGATGCTGAGACTGAGCCTGAAGTTCTAAGGAAGCAACGATGAGAGCTTGAAGGCAAGTTCGAACACATCAACAGAATGTATATAGATGGCTTATATAAAAAAAGAGAGCTTGAGGGAGAGATCCTCAGACTAAAGCAAGCTCTAGCGATGGCTGGGGCCATCAGTCCGAAATCTGAGGAGTTTGGTCCATCTTAAGACTTCGGCCTTTTTTCTTCTTCTTTATTTTCATGTAATCGATCTTGCCGATCTTTATCTCGCTTGTAACGGACTTATATTCTCATGTAATCAATCTCGCTAACCTTTATTTTGCTTGTAATGAACTTAGTATTTGCAATAAAATGGTATCCTTTTTGTTATTATCTTACATGGATTTGATGCTGATTAATAGCTTCACTTCCTTCATCTCATTTTTCTTTACTTTGTCTTCTAATGAGATGTTTATTGTGGATGCCAAGCTGGGGTCCCTTCCACGAACTAGGGCGGGGTTCCCCCTTTCGTATTTGACGTAGGCGTAGGGGGGACACATATAAGGATCGCTGGTATGGCTTTTCTCTTTTCTTCATTTTAGATTAATGAGGCCTTAGCCTTCCTCGTGTTAGGACGAGGTTCTCTTTTATTCCTTGTGCATTCATAGAGGTATGTCAAGACCGTTGATGGGGTTTCTTCTCTCATCTCATCTTAGTTTAACGAGGCCTTCTACTTTGCTCACATTAGGATGAGGTTCTCCTTCTATTCCTAACATGGTTGTAGGGGTGCATTAGGGCCGCTAGAGGGGTCTCTCCCCTCATTTCATCTAAGATTAATGAGATCTTCGCTTTGCTCATGTTAGGACGAGGTTCTCTTCCTATTCCTAATAGGGCTATAGAGGCACATTAGGACCACTGGAAGGGCCTCTTTTCTTTTCTCATCTTAAATTAATAAGGCCTTCGGCTTTGCTCATGTTAGGATGAGGTTCTCCTTCTGTTCCTAACAAGGCTATAGGGGCATATTAGGACTGCTGGAAGGGCCTCTCTTCTCATCTCATTTTAGATTAACAAGACCTTTAACTTTGCTCACGTTAGAATGAGGTTATCCTCTTGTTCCTAACATTGCTGTAGGGGCACATTAGGGCCACTGAAAGGATCTCTTCTCTCATCTCATCTTAGATTAACGAGGCCTTCAGCTTTACTCATGTTAGGACGAGGTTCTCCTCATGTTTCTAACATGACTGTAGGGGCACATTAGGATCGCTGAAAGGGCCTTTTCTTTCATCTTATCATAGATTAACATGATCTTCGGCTTTGCTCATGTTAGGATGAGATTCTTCTCTTGTTCCTAACGTGGCTATCTTCGTTGCATGGTTAAGTTTGGAAAGTCATTTTCCATCATTATAGATTTATAATAAGGATCGGGGTGTTAAAGTAGAGGGATTTTATTACGATCAAGTCATCAATAATACATTCGTAGGTTTTTTGAGTTCCACGGTCAGGATAGATCGGCTCCTCTGAGCTTCTTCAGGTAATATGTCCCGGGTCGGATAACTTTCTTAACCTTGTAGGATCCTTTCCAATTTGGGATAAGCTTTTTCTGATTTTGAGACTGAGAAATGGCTGCCCGCCAAAGCACTAAGTCCCCCCACTCTGAATATTTTATCTTTAACTCTGGAGTTGTAGTATCGGGCCATCCTTCACCTGTAAGCAGCCATCCAAACTTGGGCCTCCTCTCATTTTTCCTCCAACAAGTCAAGGTTAGCTCTAAGGTCTTGTGAGTTTTGCTACTCATTAAATGCCACAACTCGCACTGATGGGAGTTTGAGTTCTATCGAGATGACTGCCTCTATTCCAAAGGCCAAGGCAAATGATGTCTTTCTAGTTGGCAATCTCTGGGTAGTTCGGTACGTCCAGAGTACGTGATAGAGTTCATTTATCCAAGTCCCCCTCACTTTCTCGAGTCTTGCCTTGATACATTAAAGCAAGGTTCTTTTGGTCACCTTGGCTTCACCATTTGCCTGTGGGTGAGCCACTGATGTAAAATTATGAGAAATATTAAGATCCTTACAGAACTTGGCAAACTTTGTTCCAGCAAACTATCATCTATTGTCTGTTATGAGAGTACGAGGTAGGCTAAACCTGCAAATAATTGACTTTCAGATAAAGTCCTACACTTTGGCTTCAGTAATTTTTGCCAGGAGTTCGATTTCGACGCACTTTGTGAAGTAGTCAATCGCCACTAAGAGGAACTTCCTCTATCCGGGCACCATGGGAAAGGGCCCAAGTATGTCCATCCCGCACCGTGCGAATGGCCTTGGGGTGCTTAAGGGGGTAAGCTCGGATGCCGATTGTCTTTGAATATTTGCATTTCTTTGGCATCGATCATACCTTCTGCCATCTCTATAGAATCATTGTGCATTGTCGGCTAATAGTAACCCTGCCAAAGTAGCTTATGAGATAGGGATCGAGCCTCCAAATGACTTTCATAGATTCCTTCATGCACTTCTCGTAATGCAAAGTCGGCTTTGAAGGGTCGGAGGCATTTTAAGAGTGGTAATGAATACAACCTTCCGTATAACTTGCTTTCATAGAGAACATACCGGGAG
The DNA here is from genome assembly GCA_006176705.1 of Cocos nucifera. Classification (NCBI taxonomy): domain Eukaryota; kingdom Viridiplantae; phylum Streptophyta; class Magnoliopsida; order Arecales; family Arecaceae; genus Cocos; species Cocos nucifera. The sequence goes on along the minus strand of QRFJ01000978.1, from coordinate 54,502 downwards.
GCCTGGTTCCATATTTTTCGAGCTTCTTTTGGGTCATGAGACAGAACTCCATCTTTGAGATAAGTGAGTAGTAGATCAATCCAATTTGACTCATGCTCAACCTGCATTACAAACTACGGTTCTTTCGAACTCGGGCATTTCAAGACTTCAAAGAAAACTTTCTTGGGCAGTTCGGTCAGAGCCAGTGTGGCCAACTTGGATAGGAGGTCGGCTCTAATATTTTTCGCTCTCAAAATCCATTGGATGCCGAAACTCTTGAAGGGCATAATTAAATTCCTTACTTTCTCGAGATACTTTATCATACTTTTCTTCCGAGCTTCATAATTGCCACTGACTTATCCAACTACCAATTGAAAATTGTTGTATACTTGGAGAAGGTCTGCTTCTAACTTCTTGGCTTTCCTTAGTTCTGCTATCAGAGCTTCATATTCAGCCCCATTATTCATTGCAGGAAACTCAAAGCATAGTGCATACTCGATGATGACCCCTTTGGGATTGACCAGGATCAGTCCAGCACCTACATTGGAAGCGTTGGAAGATTCATCCACATATAAGACCCAGAAACCTTCGAGAAAGTCCGCTCTTTCTTTGGAAAAGCTTGACTGCAACCACAAAATGTGATAAGAGTACGATGTTGTCGTTAAGACATCGTATTTATCAGTTTAATCCAACTTCTTAAAATAATTAAAAATACATAGATAGCAGTGAGTCAGGTCAAATCCACAGGAAAGGTAGTATTTTTAGATTTAAAATCTTTGATTTTTGAAAAAAAAAGAAAAGAAAAAAGTTTTGAAATCAAAAGTGAAGTTGAAAAATAAAAAGCAAAATTTAAAAGATGCAAAAATTTAAACTTGGTACTAAGATCTACTAGTCAGATCTTAGCATCTACTTGCAGTAAAATAAAGAGCAATAATTAAAGTACAAAAATTGAATTATAATAAAAATAAAGAGCTAAAATCAAAATGTAAAAAATAAAATTTATATTAATTAAAATTTTAGAATTTAAATATATAAAATTTAAAAAAAAAAAATAAAATAAAATAGCTTGATCTCTGATCTTGGATCGACATTGGTGGAAAGATGGTGTAGAAGTCCAATTTTTTCTCTTGGCACCAGTTGCTTCAAAGCAGCCATTAACCCAAAGCCTGGCTTCATCCTATACCAAAGCTTCACCTTGGTCGAAGATTCTTAATTCTAAAAGTTTGGGATCTTATTTATAGAGCTAGAAGGACTGGAGACTTTTTCTACAGGCAATGTGGGACTAAGGAGGTCTTTGATCATAAAAATATGGAGAAATTTGAGTAAAAATCGGATTAAAAGGAGTCCTGGATGAATTTTGTTAAAGTCTAGTGAAATCTAGCCATTCAATAAAAATCCAACGAACTAAAAATCATCAAAATTGGATGTGTATTGACCTAGATTAGGTTGGATTAAATTCTAACCATTGATCGCGCATTGATGGAGAAAATCTGATCGTTGATCATGCATTGGAAGTCCTGATCACCATCGGGAGCTCTCTCCACCATCGGATCATCCCCTGGATCGAGCACTACCATTGGATGGCGATCCACATGAAGTCTAAAGTAGAAAATTTCCTCCACTATCTGATCTTGATCACAAGCAATCACAGTCGGACGATCGTGAAATTACTATTCTCGTAGATCGTGTGGACCGGCTGCACCGCACATCGCAATGAATCAGCACCTCCTATCACCAAGTAAAAGGTCCAAAATGTCCTATGAGCCATGATAGATTTTTTGTAAATCCTTTAAGGGTCTAGGTCCATCATGTGTCGCTCCATGATTCGTTGGTTTCTGCTGATCTGGTGGTCCACGCCTGGATCGTAGACCGACTGATGGCTTCCACGGCTAAGTCGACTAGCGTGGTTGGATTGGCGTGCTGGCTTCATCAGCTTAGCTCAGCATGTTTGGATGCATCGGCTGATATGGCACGACAGCTTGAGCCGACTAAGCCGTATGTTATTTTTTATTTAATTTTTATTTATTTTATTTTTTTAAAAATTTATATTTTCTTCATTTTAGCTCTATTTTGTACGAAACTTATTTCATTATGATAAAAAAAATAAGCTCTTTTCATTGATTATAAAATTTTATTTTTTTATTTTTATTTTTTAATTAATTTTTTAATTAATAAAAATATGAATTTCTTAAAAATATATATAAATTAATCATTAATTCTTAAAAATTAATATAAATTAATTGATATATTAATATTTTTATTGATAAATTTATGGTACTTATCACACCCCCTAATTTAAGCTTTGCTCGTTCTCGAGTAAAGAAAGAATTTAGTTTTAAATATCTTTTAACTTTAGAATTTTGAATTTTACCTAAGCAATTTTTAAAATGGCCATTGATATTTAGTAGAGCTTAAGTGAGACATATCATTGGGGTATTAATACTTATCAATAAAAAAATTAAGTAAAGAATATTAAATTTTTTTAAACTTTTTCTAAATTATCCTATCTTTATCTTTGAATTGTCTAAACTTTCATATAGGCAAGTATATTGCTACTTCTATCCCTTATTTATTGATTTTTATTTTTACATTATCTACTTTTTGATGCGAATATCATTGCTTACTTAGGCAATATGACCCGATTACTCAATAAAAAATTAATATTTTTTTTTTAATATGGTACCACTATTGAGTGTCTTAATTTTTTAAGCTTTTTATTTGATCCATGTAGCAAGTCTTGGACCAATGACTTCCAAACTAGTGAGCTTTAGGGCACTAGGTATAGAATACCCCTTGGACTTACTAGCTCGAATCAAACAGACTATGAATTAAGACTAACTTTAGAACAAGCTTCTTTGTCCTTCCCACCTTTTGATGCGAAACTCAATACTTGCTTAGGTAAAGAGATCCAGTTACTTAGTGAAAAGTACTTGAAAACTATTTTATTATTATTTTTTTTTATATAAAAAAATATATAGTTACCCTATACAAGCCCATAAAAAGTAGATTTTTCTTTGATACTAGTAAAAAAAATTAGAAATGCTCAAAGAAAAAACTTTTTGTGTTCTAGACTTAACTCTTTATTGGATTTTCTTAATACTTGATCCCTCAATATCTCATAAATTCTCTAATCTGTGTATCAATTTTATTTTAAAAATACTTAGTTCAATTCAATTCTTAAGCATAATCAGGTGTCTAAATACTAAATACTAATTTTTTTGAGGAGTTAAAATTTTAAAATTTTTATTTTTTTTTCCTCCCAACTTAATCAATATTGTCCTTAATGGAGGAGAAAAATAAAGAATATAATAAAGAACATGAAAGAATACACCTGACTTAGTATATTTTTGATGCAGCACATGTCTTTGAAAATTTAAGCTCTCCCTCCAACTTATTCAACATGTCCTAAAAATAATAAACTAAAAAGATAAATTAGATGAAAAAAACTAAATATTGGATTGCCTCCCAATAAGTGCTAAGTTTACCATCTTCAGCCAGACACAATGTAGCTTACTATCCTGTGTCAAATATTGGATTGATAAATTTTAATGGTTTTGGATTGCCAATCTTAGAAAGTTGATTTCTTATGCCTTTATTGATATAATCATTGTTAATTTTAGGGACATAATTTATGACCCCATTCTTAGACCCATGTTTATTAAGAATTTTTTCTATTTGTTCTTCTAAAATACTCATGAATAGAGTTTTTGTATTAGGAATTAAGTTTAAAACACTGGATACTGGAAGGATGTCTAAAAATAGGTTTAATTCTAAAGGTAAATTAATGTAATCTTACTTACACAACTCTATTGACACATCATTACATGCCTCTTGATTTTTGTAAGAAGAACCAACTTCTAGGATTGAAGGGAATAGGACATTAGGTTTATAAGTCTCGGATAAATCATCTATTCTTTTTTTCTATGTTTATCTCATTTAAACTAAAACCAGCATCAGTACTAGTTTCGAGCTTAGATTCTTCTATGTGATTAGTCTCAGTACTAATCTGTTCCTCTAAATTTTTATTTTGGCTAGCATCAGTACTAGCCTCTCTCACCTAGTCTTGGTATGGATCCATAAGAATCCTATAGCTTTTAAGTTCAAGAATTACATTGGCATTCTCAAATTGGAGATTCTTAAGTGAGATATTAGATTGATAACTTGGTCCAGATGGTTGATGGATATTAGGTGGATTATTTGAAATTGGTAGGCTCGATAGTTGATCTAGTTCTCTCCTCATGTTAGACTCAACTAATTATCTAATTTGAGCTTCTAGCTTGGTGATAGATTCTTATTGAGTCAAGATCGATTGTTGTTGATTCAAAATTAATTATTGAAGTTGGTTAAATCTATCGTCAGCTAGATTGGTCTATTGAGGAGGTGGGTATGATAGCTGGTTGTTATATGATGGTTGGGTAAACAAAACATTATTATAGGCATAGTTTTGATATTGGAGCCTATTTTGATAGTTTTGGATAGATAAAATTTGGATCTAAACCTGAGTCTTTTGGAATGTCCAAGAAAAATTATGGTGGTTGCGCTAATCTGGATTATATAAATTTAAAAATGGGTCATTAATCAAGTTGGAGTAATCTTGAGCAGCTTGAACTTATTTTTGGATAAAATATGGAAACTGTGTAGTAATAGAACATTCATTCACATGATGGGTTGGGTTAGTACAAATAGAACAAAACTAATAATTAGAGGGTGATGTGAATGATGCAGGAGATTGTTGACCTAGAGTTAGGAGTTGATCTAATTTTTGGACAAGAAGATCAATTTTATCTAATTTTTGGACTATTAGGTTCAGATTAGCCATTTGATTATCAGATTTAATATGAATCAACCATTTAATTAAGTCCAACTAAATCAGAAAAAGCGATTTTCTATCATGCATGTATTAGTGTAACCCTAATGTATGGTTTAGAATTTTTTATAGAATTATATATATATATTTTATTATTTTATTATATTATTATTTTTTAAAAAAAATATTTTTAAAATTATTTTAATTATTTTAATTATTATTTTTTTAATTTAATTTAATTTAATTATTATTTTTAATATTTTTTTAGTTAGTTTAATTTAATTTAATTTAATTTAATTTAATTTTTAGAAGAGAAATGAGAAGAAAGAAAGAAGAGTTCTAAAGAGGAGGTCCTAAGGAGTCCTAGAACTAAGAAGAGAGAGAAGAATTAGATTTAATTAGGTTTGATGTTAGTTAGCAATCAAGTTAATCAATCAATCCTGACTAAGAGTTATCCTAGATCTAGATAGCTCCTAACTACCAATGTCACCTTCAAGCCCTCCAAGTGTAGAATCAGCCAATCAATTGGCCAGGTAAGTGTAAGATCGATGGAAGACTCCCATTGCTTGCCTTAGACATCAATTATGTTTGGTCAGATAAGCTAACAGAATCAATTAGAAACCACCTTTCTTCGGATCCAATCGTCCCTGAACCACTTTCCTAGACATCAGTTAAATTGACTAACTTTAACCTGATTCAACTCTTAGGGTTTCTTATCCTATTGAGGTCGAGCTCGTAGAGCTGATGTCTAATTAATTTTAAAATTAAAAGCTTAGGTCAATGCAGGATGCTGGTTGGTTGTTTGTGGGCTAAAAAAGGATGATCAAATATCCATCTTATCTTATTTAATTGGATGTTGTACTTAATTTGATTTAAAGATGTATATGCACCATCACTTTCAACAAGGGATTCTATGTAACTAAAGTAGATGCATGAAATTGATTAAACTTAAGAGCTTACCTTATCTCCAGCGATCACCAAAAAAAATAAAATAAAAATAAAACTAATATATTGCATGCTCAAGGCGATTAGGATTTCTAATCTTATCATGAGATTTTTAATTAGATTTAAATGGATATTTTTTTAAATTTAATTTAAAAATAAAATAAATAAATAAATAAAAAGAGAAAAGGGCTAGGGTTAGGATTGATCTCACCAAGCAGGATTAGAAGCTTCCTTCTTGTCCTAATCTTTTTGTTTTCTTTATTTCTTTTTTTTTCTACAAAATAAAGAAGAAAAAGTTAGTAAGCAATATTTATTAAAAAAATAAAATTTTAATAATAATTAATTTATAAAAAAATCAAAAAAATTAATAAAAAATAGCATCTAATCCTTTTTCGGCAATGACGCCAAAAACTTGGTGCATTTGCCAAAATTATTTTTAATTTATTAAAAATAAATTAAAAAAATTAAAATCAAAAATCAAAAATAATCTCCAACAATGATGCTAAAAATTTGATGAGAGCATGATGTTGTCGTTAAGACATCGTGTTTATCAGTTTAATCCGATTTCTTAAAATAATTAAAAATACGTAGATAGCAGTGAGTCGGATCGAATCCACAAGAAAGGTAGTATTTTTAGATTTAAAATTTTTAATTTTTTTAAAAAAAAAGAAAAAAAAAGTTTTGAAATCAAAAGTGAAGTTAGAAAATAAAAAGTAAAAATTAAAAAGTGTAGGAATTTAAACTTGGTATTAAGATCTACTGGTTAGATCTTAGCATCTAGTTGTAGTAAAATAAAGAGCAATAATTAAAGTACAGAAATTAAATTACAATAAAAATAAAGAGCTAAAATCAAAGTATAAAAAATAAAATTTATATTAATTAAAGTTTTAAAATTTAAATACATAAAATTTAAAAAGAAATAAAATAAAATAAAATAGCCTAATCTCTTATCTTGGAATGACATTGGTGGAAAGATGGTGTAGAAGCCCAGCTTTTTCTCTCGGCACCAGTTGCCTTGAAGCAGCCATTAACCCAAAGTCTGGCTTCATCCTGTACTAAAGCTTCACCTTGGTCGAAGATTCTTAATTCTAGAAGTCTGGGGTCTTATTTATAGAGCTAGAAGTACTGGAGACTTTTCTGTAAGCAATGTGGAACTAAGGAGGTCTTTGATCATCAAAATATGGAGAAATTTGAATAAAAATTGGATTAAAAGGAGTCCTAGATGAATTCTGTTGAAGTCTGGTAAAATCTAGTCATTTAATAGAAATCCAACAGACCAGAAATCATCAAAATTAGATGTGTATCAATCCAGATTAGGTCGGATTAAATTTTGATCATTGATCGCACGTTGATGGAGAAAATATGGCCGCTAATCACACATTGGGAGTCCTGATCACGTCAGGAGCTCTCTCCATTGTCGGATCATCCCCTGGATCGAGCACTGCCAGTGGATGGCGATCCGCATGAAGCCTAAAGTAGAAAATTTCCTCCACCATCCGATCTTGACTACAAGCAACCACAACCACACGATCGCATAATTACTATTCCCATGGACCGCATGGACTGGCTGCACCGCACACCATAATGAATCAGTGCCTCCTATCACCGAGTAAAAAGTCCAAAATGCCTTATGAGCCACGATAGATTTTTTGTAAATCCTTTAAGGGTCTAGGTCCACCACGTGTTGCTCCATGATTCGTCAGTTCCTGCTGAGCTGGCGGTCCATGCCTGAATCGTGGACCGACTGACGACTTTCATGGTTGAGTTGGCTAGCATGGCTAGCTTGGTGTGCTGGCTTCATCGGCTTAGCTCAACGCGTTTGGATGCACCGGTTGATATGGCGCAGCGGCTTGAGTCGGCTGAGCCATATATTATTTTTTATTTAATTTTTATTTATTTTACTTTTTTAGAAATTCATATTTTCTTCGTTTTAGCTCTGTTTTGTGGAAAACTTATTTCATTATGATAAAAAAAAATAAGCTCTTTCCATTGATTATAATTTTTTTAAAATTTTATTATTTTTTAATTAATTTTTTAATTAATAAAAATATAAATTACTTAAAAATATATATAAATTGATCATTAATTCTTAAAAATTAATATAAATTAATTGATAAATTTATGGTACTTATCAGAATGCTGGTCTCATTTCGCTCAAATTTGGCATCATCCAAAATTATGCATTTAACTATAAAATCGACTAGTATCTGAGCTTTGATTGATGGTCGAGGTTGATAATTGATGTCGAACTCTATCAGCTTAATAGCCCACTTTGCTATTCTTTTAGAGACATCTATTCGATGAAAAACTATCTTGATTGGTTGATCAATGAAGAGTGTTATGGTATGCCCCTGAAAGTAGGATCGAAGTCTCCTGGCTATAATCAAAAGAGCAAGTTAATTTTTTTAATTTAGTATACCTGATCTCCATATCTCTCAAGACTCAGTTCATATAGTAGATCGATCATTGCACTTTTGCCTCTTCCTTGATCAGGATCGCTGCTAGGGCTGCAAGAGACTGCCAGGTATAGAAATAATTCTTCTTCAGGCTCAAGCTTTATCAATAGTGGGGGCGAACCGAGATAGCTCTTGAGTTCTTCAAATGCTTGTTGGCACTTTGCCATCCAGCAGAAGTTCTTTGGTTGCTTGAGTACCTAAAAGAAAGGCATACACCACTCGACCGACTTCGAGACAAAATGGTTTAAGGATGCTACCTTCCTGGTCAAGCACTGGACTTTCTTTATTGATTTTGGGATGGTCATCTTCTGGATGGCCTGGATCTTCTCTGGATTAGCTTCGATCCTCCACCTCGAGATCATGAACCCCAAAAATTTTTCTGAGGTCACTCCGAAGGTGCATTTAGTTGGGTTCAACTTCATCTTGTATCTTCGAAAGGCATTGAAGGTCTCTTCAAGGTCAGCAATGTAATTGGATGAGGTCTATCTCTTGACAAGCATATCATCCACATAGACTTTCATGTTGCGGCCGATCTACTCTTTGAAGATCTTATTGATCAGGCGTTGATAGATTGCACCTACATTTTTAAGTCCAAAGAGCATGATCCTATAACAATAAAGACCATGGTTAGTAATAAAAGTAGTTTTCTCCTCGTCCTCTGATGCCATTCGAATTTGATTGTAGTTGGAGAAGGTATCCATGAAGGTGAGGAGCTCATGGCCTGAGGTTGCATCCACCAGCTGATTAATTTTGGATGGGGGTAGCTATCCTTTGGGTAGGCCTTGTTCAGCTTCTTGAAATCGATACATATTCTCCACTTATCATTGGCCTTCTTGACTAGGACCACATTGGAGATCCAACTTGGATAGTGGACTTCTCAAATGAACCTAGCTTTGAGGAGTTTATCCACTTTCTTCACTATTGCCTTCTGCCTTTCTGGTGCATGGCTCCGAATTTTCTCTTTCACTAACCTATACTTAGGATCGATGGTCAACCGATGTTCCATAACTTCGGCATTAATTCCTGGCATGTCTGCTAGGACCCAGGTGAAGACGTCAGTATTCTTTTGCAAGAAGGCAATGAGCTGCTCTCAAACTTCATCTCCTAATTTGGAGCCGATCTACATCGTATGTTTCGTGCTTCCGTCATTCAGAGGGATGGTTACAAGATCTTCTATGGGCTCGCCCCACTCCTCAGTAAGATCATTACGGACATCCAGCCCATCAAGTGGGCAAGGGTCGGGATGGCTTCCCTTTTATAAGGCGATGGAGTAACAGTGCCTTACCAAGGCATGATCTTCCTGATTCCATAGCTTGTCAGAAACTTCACTTTCAAGTAGTAGGTTGACACCACAGCTTGGAATACATTTAGACCTAGTCAGTCGAGAATTACATTATAGGTTGATGGGGTCTTCACTACCAAAAAGTTGACTTGTGCTTTGGCTCACTTTGGGTATTACCCTATAGCCACAATTAGTGTTATTATTTCTTTAACTGGCACAACATCGCCAATGAAGCCCACCAACGAGGAGTTCATAGGTCCTAGATTGTTATTGGGTATAGACATTTTAGTAAAAGCATCATAAAATAAGATATCGACAGTGCTTTCATTATCTACTAAAATATGGCATACATCATAGTCAGCAATATTTAAAGAGATTACAACCGCATCGTTGTGCAGGAACTGAATTTCTTGTGCATCTTCATCAGGAAAAGCTATGGGCTCCTTAGTTCTCCACCTTTTCACAGGCTCTGTTGATCCACTGCCCTCCCCTCGTCGAAGTCCCTCAGAGATGGTATTAATGATGCCGAGGGGTGATCGATCTCCTGGTTTCTCCTCCCTCCTTAATGGCTCTGGTTGCGGCAGTGTCCTTGGCCGATCTTCCCTCATCTCTGATCGACGTCTCAGAAATCAATCCAACTGACCCTGCCTGACAAGCTCCTCAATTTCATCTTAGAGCTGAATACATTCCTTAATATCATGGCCATGATCATGATGGTAAAAATAATACTTATTTAGATTATGCTTGTCTGGGTGAGTGTGCATCCTCTCCGACTTTGGTAGCTGCTTTTTGATCTCTATCAGCACTTGAGTTTTTGGAGCATTGAGGAGGGCGTAATTATGGAACCTTTTAGGAGGAGAACCTCTTCGTGCCCTTCTGTTGGAGCTTCTTTGATGATGAGCTTGAGGGGGAGTTCGGGCTTGTCTACACTCAGGGGGAGTCTACGAGTGTGGCAAAACTTCATTCAACTTTTCTTCAACTATAGGTTTGCTAGATTCGTTCGCCTGCCACTCTCTTATAGCTTCCTCATCCTTCAGCTTGAAGGCTTCCTCAGCTCGGGCATAACCTTCAACTTAAGCTAGCAAATTAGCAAAATTCTTGGGTACTTTTTCTCCAGGAAGAACAATAAATCATTCTTCTGAAGGCCACCCTTAAGCGCAGCTATGGCAACTGACTAGTCTAGATTTTGGATCTCTAGTGCAGCGATGTTGAAGCAGTTAACATAAGCTCATATGGTCTCTCTTTCCTACTGCTTGATGTTGATGAGAGAGTCTGAGCCACTCCTTGGATGTTGATTGCTGATAAAATGAGCCACAAACTGATGGCTCATTTGATTGAAGATGAAGATCGTATCTAACTTCAGTGTCGAGTATCAGTTTCTCACTACTTTCTTCAAAGTAGATGGAAAAGCTCGACACAAAATGGTGTCAGATGCACCATGGAGCAGCATTATAATCTGAAAGACCTTCAGATGGTTAATCGGATCAGTGGTTCCATCGTAGCTTTCGAATTAAGGAAGCTTGAAGTTCGACGGGATCGATTCCTACATGATTTTCTGGGAGAAAGAAGGGTCAGTATAGATGTTATCATGGTTACCTGGAGTAGCATGGTAGAGCTCCTCAATCCATCGATCCATTTCTTAGAGTTTTCAATCGAGGGCCTGATCTCGATAGTGGGTCTTGGAGGATTTTTGACTATAGATGGAGAAGGTCTCTTCTGGAGAAGAGTCATGATCAGAATAAGGGCATAGGAGCTCTTCGCTCTCTGTTTTTCCTTCTCGAAAGCAATGGATCTGCTAACCCAGGTATGCCTCCTTCGGATAGATTTTTGACATTTCGATGAGGGGTTCTCCGATCAGACTGCCATCAGAGGCTGTTGCATAGCCTGCACCATCTCAGTGAGGCCCTGGACCTGCTGTATCAATAGGTTGAACTGCTCTGATCCACCATTGTTGCCAAGGGAGGAGGTCATAATGTCAGTAAAGCAGCCGAATTTAGCTCAGATCTGATGGTAGAGGTGATGGATCTTTGAGTGGTCATCTTCTTCGAAGTTATTTTGAAACCGAGGGAGAGAATGGAGATGACCCTTGAAGAAGAAAGCTCATAAGATCGATTGAGCACTTCTTTTAGAATAAGAGTTCAGGGCCCTTCTTTAGCGTCAATCTCATTGGTGTAGAATTTGATTAACATCGGAGCGGAGCTGGAGCAAGGAAGATGAGGTCGCTATCCGGGACCTATAAAATAAAGTTTCATCTAGAGTTGGGGGTCGCAGCTCCAGCAGAATCCTCCAACGATCAAGTCAGCTCTTCTGACCAACAGAAATGGAATACTCAAAAAAGAAAGTGATCAAGTATCGAGAAGGAGAAGAGAGCTTAGAAAAAATATATCTGAAGAATCCCTTTTATAGATGGAGTGTGTAACAAACTATTGGTGACAGTCATAACCATCTGGTAGTGGGCCGCTCGGAACCACATGGAGTTTGTTATGGAGAGTGGTGTCCATTATCACGACCTGCCAGTCGAGAGTGGTGTCCATTATCACGACCTGCCAGTCGAGAGTGGTGCCCATTATCGTAGCTTGCCAGTTGAGAGTGATGTCCATTGGGGATTAATAGTCGAAGTTTGGATGAAGTTGCACTGGAGGTGAAGAGCTCCAAGTCACGATGGTTCTAGAGAAGTTTGGGCCCCTATAGGATCGTCTGCATGTAGGTCGGCTTGCACTGTATTGAGAGCCAGACTTGCGTAGATAATGAGGTCCTTCTGGATGATCACAGGAAGCTCGATTGAAAGGAATTTCTCTCATCGATTTACGAAATTTGGCTATAAAGAGTGTAGAAGGCTTGTGACTAAAGGAGTTCAGACAGAGATTCGACCTGCAGAGAAGCCCGATTGAAGGAGGAGTTCGAAAGGACATCCGACCTGTAGAGAAGCCCGACTGAAGGAGAAGTCCGGAAGGAGTTCGACTGTAGGAGAGGTTCGGAAGGAGTTCGATTGGCGGAGAGGTCCGGAAGGATTCGATTGGTGGAGAAGTCTGGCTGAAGAAGAAGTTCGGAAGGAGTTTGACTGGAAGAGAGGTCCGGAAGGAGTTCGACTGGTGGAGAAGTTTGACTGAAGGAGAAGTCTGAGAGGAGTTCGACTGACGGAGATGTCTGACTGGCCACCAAGCTGGATAGGCTAGACTGCCCAAGAGGCCACTCTCACTATTCAAGTTCATCCGAAGGGGGATCCAATGATAAGAGGGTGGTCAAGATCGCTCTGAGGCTAGACGTTTAGCCGAACTTCGGTGAGAGTGGGTTTATCCCCAATAGTATTCAATCTCATTATTGCTCTCCAAGATAATAGTTGACAGATCAAAAGAAAGCTTCGATGAAAATAAGAACAAAAGATGAAAGCTTTTGTTCTGTATATCAATTTCTTATATGTGTACAAGATGTATATAAATTTAATTATAACAAATTTTGAGTACGATAATAAGGAACTTTTTGTATGATAACAACTTTACAGTTAGTTACATTAACACATAGACAGAGGTTATGCAATAATCTATTGCGTACATGAAGTTAGGCACTTGAATGGTCCTCATTTTTTCTATTTTAAACAATATTTTATTTATTCACTTTTTTATTTCTCAGATGCTGATTAGTTTACTAATTTCTTCTTCATCGGCAAGTATGGGCCCTAGATACGAAATAAAATATATGCTCTAATAGAAGGTTCTGAATTAAAACCCATTAAACCAGTATCATATGGTGTGATTCATCCATAGGGTTAACAAATTTAAAAATACAATATCATACTTGTTGTTGCTGAAAACTATGCATTTCAGAAGCAGAGTGGTCGGCAGCTCGCAGGAGGTGCTAGAGTGACCTGCAAAATAAGTCCAAACCAGGAGATTTGACTCTAGCGAGGATCCTCTGATGCTCAAGTCAGCAGTAAATAAAATGAGCAATAACAAGTTCTCTGAGAGAAATTTCTTGCTTACCTTGATCCTCGGGGTTTGTGATATTTGTAGGAGAAGTCTTTTATGGATGTTATGCCATTCCACCTATTTTGAGCTACTAATGACGTCGTGGCGAGATTAGGACCGCATTTCCAGAATGAAAATATCATCATTGGTGAGATTGGGATGTCTTATTTGCTTCTGAGAGTCTAGACTGAGTGAAAAATAGCTTGTGCATGGTTGGATCATAACTAAACCGTCGATAGTCCATGAGATGGGTCGTTGAGGATGCAAACGAGCTACTTATCCGAGATGATTTAAAAGTTTTGGATGTTATCCAAGCTGTTGCTGAATAGAATAGCTCGGATCTCCTGTCAAGACCCGATCACTAGCTCGGAGGATATTATGGTAACTTTCTTGACCCTAGTACATCGATTTTCATGAGCTGAATTGAGGTATTTTGGGTACCAATCGAACAATCTAAGGCATTTACGTTACCACCATAATACTACCCACTAGTGCTGAGACTGAGGATCAGATGAAAGGACTATTCCAAAGTAGCGCTTCAGATCAGATGGTTTAAGTCTTTACTTCTGGCCGCACTCTGATGTTTAATCATTAATGACGTCACCCTCGGTGTAAATGTAGGTATAATCGAGGGATCTGTCCAACCGTTGATCATCAAATAATTTAATGAGATATCTGTTCGTCTTCATTTCTCTTCTTTTAGGTGTATCTGAAGGGCATGTGAGAAAGAGAAGGGCGATCATGACCACGACGCTTCTCGTCTTCCTTATCTCTCCATTTGGAGTTTTTCTTCATGAATTCTTAAGGGCCAAATGGATCTTTCAAAAGCAAAGAAGTTAAAAAAGTTATCGGCTCGAAGGTTACGAACCAAGGTTTCATCTACCCAGCCTCAAGCTCACAGGAGTTTCACTGTCAGAGTTTCGGATGCTATTCCTTCAGTTGCTCCTCCTCTTATTCCAACTGATGTAAGGGAAGATGAGCCCTTGTCGTCAGATGATCCATAGAATTCGATGGAAGATGCTAAGGTCGAGCTAATGGATTTGGTGACGAATGTCATCGATATAGCGGTGGGTTTGGTAGAGGAAGCTGCATTTCTCCGGTATAGACCATCGTGGAGATGGTAAAGAATCTTTTTGAGGAGACGACAGAAACTACGCGGGTGGCTGAACTTCCTAGTTTGGCCGAAGTGGTTGAAGTTGTTAATCCACCAAGATAAGAAGTTCCTATTTCTGACGTGCAACCAACTGAGGTTTCGATGGAGATTTGAAAATTAGCCCCTTCTTCTTCAGCTGTAGATAGCCTCAGGATTAACACTAAGTTTTTGGAGGGCCGCCTTTCTCCTATGGATGGGCGGGCTTAAGATGGAGAGGGCGCTCACTGTCAAATGGCAGATGTCTTGAGGTCTTTAGCCTTGATAGATCATTATTTAGCTAGTTTCGCTGGGGTCACCTCCGGAGTCTCATCTTTGGAGCTCGTCGAGGCCAAGGAGGACATCGATAGGCATAAGTATCATTTAGAGTAGGAAAAAGCTACTAATGCCAATTTGATCAAGAAGATCAACTATTCTGAGAAGGCACTTTTCGAGGTCCAAGAAAAGATTGACCATTGAGATGATGAAATTGGTAGGTCTCACCGAAGGATTGAAGTTCTTGAAAGACAAAGATTTGAAGCTGAGCGGGATTGTTGTCGAGCTCATGATGATATTAAATGCCTGAGGAGAATGCTCGAGGAGAGGAGAGGTTCTTCGTCGAAAGTTCATCTTCCCCGAGGATCTGATGGCCGTTCGAATAAAAGGCCTAGATCTTCCAGTAGGGGTCATCATGAGGAAGAGACATCTCAGAGGTCCGAAGTTTCTTCATCTTGAAAAGGATTGATAATTCAGGAACCTTCAGTCAAACTTCAAGCAGTGAGAGAAAGGCTCAGTCGATTGGAAAAAATTAGAAATGACCTCGTGGCTAAGGCCTGCAGGCTGGGGTTCTCTATTCTGTGGTTGTGTAGAGTTAGACTCCAAGCGAATGCTGCTTCAACCTTGATAGAATCATCATCACATCTAGTTTGTAGTGAGCTCGCCTCTTCTCTCTAATCCAGGATCGGCTATGGTTTCATCGAAGACTAAAGCTTGATACTGCGAAAAGATAAATATTATGAGGGCAGACTTCGATCCTCAACGAGTTCCTGACCATTGCCATTTTTGAAGTGAAGTGGAGATTACATTGTTGTGCCAAGATGCTTATTCGTTGGATTTATTGTAGACATTTTTATTTGTCTTTTATTTTGGTCTTTTCTTGTAGAAGCAATAGTGATGTTATTGCCCTTGTAAGAACTTTGCTTTTATGAATAATGAATGAATGTAACTTTCTTGCTTTCTATGTATTATGTCCTGGAGTGGACTTCTGAGAGATTGGCTTTAATCCATGAATCTTTTTAACATATGCTCTAGCTTTTAAAGAACTTAACACTATTGGTTCGATCAAAGGATCATTTCAGTTAAGCAGTTCCAATGCAAGGAACCTGCCACAAGCTTACCCTGATAAAAGGATCTTTTAAAGCGGTCTCGATCTCGAGAGTCTGTTATAAACTCATCCCGATCAAAGGGGTCTTTAGCAAAAATGGCTCCAATCAAAGAAGGTTGCTATAGGGTCTTTTCAGTCAGAGAGATTCTTTAGCTGAACTGGTTTTGATCAAAGAAACTCACTATTGGCTATCCCGATCCAACGGATCTTTAGTTGAACTAGTTCCGACCCGGGGAGCTCATTGTTAGTTTTTTCGATTAAAGAAAATTTTAGCTGAAGCTGTTCCAATCAAAGGAACTCGCTATTAGTTATCCCGATCAAAGAAAATTTTAGCTGAAGCAGTTTCGATCAGAGGAACTCGCTGTTAGTTATCCTAATCAAAGAAAATTTTAGCTGAAGTGGTTATGATCCGAGGAACTCGCTGTTAGTTATCCTGATCAAAAAAATTTTAGCTGAAGTGGTTCCGATCCGAGGAACTCACTATTAGTTATCCCGATCAAAGAAAATTCTAGCTAAAGTGATTTCGATTTCAAGGGATTCGCTATAAATTATCCCAATCAAAGGGATCTCTAGCTAACTTTTTCTGAGTCTTTTCAACATAGAGACATTTACTGATGAACTCGGAGAGTGAATTTATAAGTTCATTCATTTATTTTAACTATTGATAGTACATACAAAGATGAGTCGAGTTCCATGGCATGGAAAGTGGAGTCCCATTTAGTCGCTTCAGTTGATAAATTCTTGGTCATACCACCTCATCGACTTGGTAGGGGCCCTCCCAATTAGATGAAAGGTTTTCTTATTCAGTGGGCTGTGAGACTTCAGCTCTATAGAGGACAAGATTGCCTGCTCGAAATTCTTTGGCTTTGACCCGAGCATTATAATTCTAGCCACCTTCTGTCGATAAGTGGCCATTCCTATCACGGCTCGTTCTATGCTCTCTTCAATTAGGTCAAGGTTGGCTCGGAGCCAAATAGAGTTGGTATCTTCATCATACTCCTCGATTCTGAAAGAAGAAAGCCCAAATTCTACTAGGATGATAGCTTCTATCCCAAATGCCAAGTTAAATGGCATCTTGCCAATTGGGACTCTTTGCATCGTACGGTAGGCCTAAAGGATATGGTAGAGCTCTTCTATCCATGACCCCCTTATCCGATCCAATCTAGCTTTCAGACCTTGCAAGAGAGTTCTATTAGCAACCTTCACTTCTCCATTTGCTTGCGGGTGGTCTACTGAAGTAAAGCGTTGCTCTATTCCATGGTCCTCGCAACATTCACGAAGTTGGATGCCACTGAACTATCTACCATTATCGAAGATCAATACTTTGGAAAGACCATATTGGCAAATGATCGACTTTGAAATGAAATTCTGAACTTTCGATTCTGTGATCTAAGCTATAGGCTCGGCTTCGACCCACTTCGTAAAGTAGTCGATGGCTACCAAAATGAATTTCACTAGCCTGAGGCTCATGGGAATGGACCTAAGATGTCCAATTCCTATTGAACAAATGGCCATGGGGCTTCAATTGGGGTTAGAAGTGCCACCGATTAATGCTGGATCCGATCATTCCATTGGCATTATTCACATCTTCTAACGAAATTCTATGCATCCTATTGCATTGTCAGCCAGAATATCCTTGGCAGAGGATTTTATAAGATAAAGACTGACCCCCTAAGTGACTTTAACAAATCTTCTCATGGACTTCACACAGGGCATAATTAGCTTTGGATGAGTGTAGATACTTTAAGAGAGCTAGAGAGAAATATCACTTATACAACTCATTATCGAGTAATACATATATAACAACTTTATTCCTAATCTTCTGGGCTTCTTACCAGTCAGGTGGCAACTCTCCTGCCCTCAAGTATTTTAGAATAGAATCCATCCAATAGAGTTCTTCATCAATTTGTTGAACAGTGGTGGATTCCTCTAAGCTTAAACTCTTAAGATCTCAAAGTAGGTCTCTTTATTCAAGTCGACAGGCAACAAGGATGCCAGCTTGAATAAAGCATCGGCTCTAGCATTTTGCGCCCTAGAAACCTACTGAATATTAAAATATTGGAAGAGCAAAATAAGATCTTTTATCTTTTGAAGGTATTTTTTCGTGTTCTCTTCTTGAGCTTCATACTCTTCTTTAATTTGCCTGACCACTAGCTGAGAATCACTAAAGATCTTTAGGCATTGGGCTCCGATCACTTTGGCGATCTTTAGCTCGGTAATCAAGGCTTCATACTCTGCCTCGTTATTGGTAGTTGGAAACTCGAAGCATAAAGCATATGCTACTACTTCTCCCTTTGGACTAGATAGAATGAGTCCGGCTCCTGACCAATAAGTTTGATAAGCCATCGACATGTAGAGTCCACATCTTCTCTAGGTCTAACCTGAAGTTTTTGTCACCTTTTGAACTTATGGGGCCTTCTGACTTATCTTATGAATTTCCTTCTAGGGCAACCACATCTGGGATAGTACATTCGAGGATAAAGTCAGCCAGGATCTGAGCTTTGATAGAAGACCTCGATCGATAATATATGTCCAATTCTGAGAGCTCCAGTGCCCACTTCGTGAACTGACCCAAAGTGTTAGGGTGATGTAGGACCGCTCTTATTGGCTGATTCATGAGCAAAATCATGGTATGGACTTGGAAATAAGATCAAAGATTTCTCGCAATGATAACTAGTGCAAAGACTAACTTTTTCAATTTAGCATATCTGGTCTCTGCATCATGGAGGACCTTGCTGACATAATAGATGAAGGAACCAGATCTAAGGTTTCATGGGTAGATCTTGAAACTTTTTCACAATTAGGCAGCAGAAGACTTAAATAAATTAAATATTTATTTAAATAAATATATAAATACCTAGATCTCAGATTTATTACATGATCAAGGCATGTTATTAAATCAAAAATTAAAAAATATGAAGAAAAGAAAATATGTTGATCTTATCAACATGCAACAATACTACATCTAATGCAGCTATAAAACCAATATATCAAATCTATTACCTATGTAGGGTAGACCTTCTAACTTGCTCATCCGGACTTTAGGATGAAGTCATGAGCCGCACATACGTCTGGCCTCTAGGAGTCATCCACACGAGCTCACGAGCATGATCAAAAAGCCTGATACAGGAAATCAACACAGTATGCTAGTACTGTGCTGATCTTTCTTTGATGGTCGATCAGATGCCTCTTTCTTCTAAATTTGGACTCTTTCAAAGAGGAGAAGAAGGAGAAAAGGTTTCATATGTGAGACACTCTCAGAAAACTCAAAGAAGGAGGAAGGGAAGAGGTGAACACAGCAATCCTAGAAGAAGACCCTCTTCTTCTTCTCTTTGCTCTCACCTAGACACCTAGTTTTGTGTCTATTGAATCTCAATGCCCAAGAATCATTTCCATCTAATTTTCACACACCCAAATCCTCTCTCAAAGGTCTATGTTCCACAAAAAAATTAAATAAAAATTTATTTTAAATAATAAGTTATGGAAGAGCCTTATCTAGGTTAAATTTCTAGATAAGGTAGGACCATATATGGCAAGTTGTTGGGGCGCCCAACACTTGGGCGCCCCCTCCTCATCCCATGCCATGGACCACCACAAAAGAGCACAAAAAAACCCTCTTTTTACCATAGAAATCATAAAAAAAATTAGGGTGGGGCGGCACACAAGGGAAGAGTCAATGTTTGTTGGGATTCTATCATATAGAGTCCAATACCACAACAACTTTCCATCTATTGACTTGGTCCTTAACTAATTCCCAAATAAATTGGAGAGAAAGAGAAGGGTATGCATGAGAGAGACTGGGAAGAGGATTTTTCATAAAAAAAATCCTAAAAACTAGGAGGGGGGAGGGGGCGGGGGGAGGGGGGGGGTTGTGTTGGGGCTAAGGTGGCGCAAGGAGGAAAGTCCTAGTCATACTAGGACTTCCAATTTGACTTGGTCAAACAAAATCTTTTAACCAAATTAAATTAGATTTATTTCAATCCAATTAGAATAGATCCTAGTCCAACCAAGATCTTAATTAAATTAAATTTAATTTTAATTTAATTTCTAATTAAATTAGAGATTGGGTTGATACAAGTCCTAGTCTTACTAGGAGTTCTAATTTGACTTGGTCCAACTTGATCTTTAGACCAAATAAAATTAAAATTTATTTAATCTAATTAAAATAGATCTTAATTCAATTACAAATCTAATTAAATCATATTTAATTTTAATTTAATTTTTAATCAGATTAAAAATTGGGTTGAACCCAAGTCCTAATTGAACTAGGACTAGTTCTCCCTTACACTTGGCTTATCAAATAAGCCAATTAAACTTGATCCAATCAAATCCAAACTAAATCTAATTAAATCATATTTAATTAAACTTAATTTTAGTCCCCTGGTTTAATTAAATTAAGTTAAATAATAATCAAATTGCTAATCGATCCTCCTACAATACTTGCACTAGGTTAAACATCAATCGTATTGATCGTTTAACCCTAGAAGGATTCTAAATTGCTAATCAACCATCCGATCGGATCATGAACTCTAATTTGTATGACCTCATAGGTCCAAACCTAAGTTGGTAGTATAGAAATATATTTTTATACCAATCAAAGTAACCATCTAGCAATGGTACCCAATGACCGGATAGGTCAAATGTGTAAAACAACATCCTTAGAATCCATGCAGATATAGTTTCCATATAATTTATCCTTTCAATCAAAATGCTCATATGACATCTTAGAGTTCAACTATCAACTCTGATCAGGTTGTCTATATTGTATTTTAAAATATCAAATCCATGTGATGAATTATTCTGGCTAAGATTTTGCTATATTGAAATACAGTGATACATTCTTCTCCAACTCTTGGAGTGGTTAATTCCATCTTGATCACACATCGACTTTATAAGTACTTGATTATGCCCAGAAGCCTTCCATTACTGAATTAAAAATTTAATTAGTCCGATACTAAAGTACAGTGAGTTGCTTGCAAGTCACTGAGGTGATCTTAGGTCTAAGGGACACTTATACCTATATCCCATCAGAGATATTCTTGATAGCAGAATGGTCTGAAGTTGGTCACATTCAATGATGATGTACCCATACATCTCATCTGTATGCCATACCAATGTCTCCACACTCTTTAACTAAGAGGACAACCAACCTATATGGCATGTAGTGACCTATGCTCAATAGACACTATCATCCTAATTAACAGTCTATCATTTAGTCGTGAATAAATTTAGGGACTAATCGATAAATTCTCTCTTTATCGAATCTAAATAGTCCTAAAAACTTCATCACAATAATGGAGTTCATTAGAAGATGAATACTTTATGATGAAAAGATGCCAAAAATATATTTTATTTATTAATGAATCAATTATAGATATAATGTAGCTCAACTGTCAACAGACTGATGATTGATTTTGGAACATATTTTCCAACAACTCCTACTTATCCTAAAGCCACTCGGCATAGTATCTAATACCCATCTTCGGCTTATAGTTGTCGAACTCCTTTATCACTAGGGCTTTAGTGAAGGGGTCGGCCTGGTTCTCCTTTTTGTCGATCTTCTGAAGGTCGACGTCACCTCGATCCATGATCTTTCATATCAGGTAGAAACGACACAGAATATACTTGATCCACTGATGTGCCTTCGATTCTTTTGCCTGAGCAATGGAACCAATGCTGTCACAGTAGAGCAGAATCGGACCATCAAGGAAGGATGCTACTCCGAGCTCGATGATAAACTTCCTCAGCCTTAGTTTTTTTTGTGGTATCTGATGCTGCCATGTACTCTGCTTCATAAATAGTGCACCATAGTATGCTGCTTGAAACTCTTCCAGCAGATGGTTTCATCATTCAGAGTATAGATATATCTTGACAAGCTTCTGCTATCATCATGGTCAGATTAAAAGTTGGAGTCTGTAAATCTCATAAGTTTTAGATCTGACTTGCTATAAACCAACCATAGATCCTTAGTATTTTTTAAATACTTAAGTATGGCTTTAACCACTTTCTAGTGATTTTCTCCAGGATCAGATTGGTATCTACTCACTACTCCTAGTGAGTATGCCACATCTGATCTTGTATATGTCATTGTGTACATGATAGATCCCACTATCGAAACATATGGGACTCTACTCAAACATTGTCTCTCTTCAGGAGTTATCGAACAATCCTTCTTAGAAGAAATTTCATGGTCTATCGGAAGATAGTCCTTTTTGAAATTCTTCATACTAAATCTCTTCAACCTAGTATCTATGTATATGGACTGGGATAACCCAAGCATCCTCTTAGATCTATCTCTAAAGATCTTCATTTCTAGGATGTAGAATGCTTCTCCTAAGTCCTTCATGGAGAATTGTGATGACAACCAGACTTTTATTCCTTAGAGTGCTGGGATGTCATTTTCGATTAAGAGAATGTCATCCACGTATAAGACAAGATTTGTCCATTTGTAAATGCAGGGCTCTTCTCTATTCTTAACGAAGCCATACGTTTTGATCACCTTATCAAAATGCATGTTCCAACTCCGAGATGCCTGCTTGAATTCATAAATGGATCTCTGAAGCCTGCACATCTTGGACTCATCTATAGATGTGAATCCCTCAGATTGTATCATATACACCTCTTCAGTCAGCTCTCTATTTAGAAAAGCTATTTTTATATCCATCTATCAGATCCCATAATCCAGATGGATCGCTATCGTAAGCATTATCCGAATGGATTTGAGCATTGCCATAGGAAAGAACATCTCATCATAGTCAATACCATGATGTTGACGATATTCCTTGGCAACTAGATGGGCTTTATAAGTCTTCACCTTTTCATCTGTACCTCTTTTTCTTTTGAAGATCCATTTACATTCAATGAGTTTAACCCCTTTGGGTGGGTCAACTAATGTCCACACATCGTTGACCTTCATGGACTCCATTTCGAATTTCATGGCCTCAAGCCATCTCTCAGAATCAGATCTCTATATAGCATTCATGTAGGTGATCGGATCCTCATCGTTCTCATCGAGTTCTATGGGATCATCATCCCAGACCAAAAAATCATAGTATCTATCCAACTGATGCGGTACTCTATCAGATCGCCTTAATGGTGCAGGTATGCTGGGCTCCGAATTTGATCTAATCGAATTTGGTTCTGGTTCAGCTATAGGTGTCAATTTTTCTACCTATTGAACTTTCTCAAGTTCAACCTTAGAGGCAATAGTTTCTTCACTAAGAAACTTCTTTTCCAAAAAGATTATCTTAAAACTGACGAACATCTTTTATTTTTCAGTATGGTAGAAATAGTAACCCTTACTTTCTTTAGGATACCCTATAAATACACTTATCAGATCAAGGTCCAAGCTTATCTATATGCAAACGTTTGACATAGGCCGGATAACTCTAAACCCATAGGTGTGAGAGTGTAGGCCTACTCCCAGTCCATATCTCATATGGAGTCTTTGCGATAGATTTACTTGGTACATTATTCAATATATAACATGCAGTCTCAAGAGCATAACCCCAAAATGAAATAGGCAAACTAGCAAAACCAATCATGGATCGAACCATGTCTAACAAGATTCGATTTCTCCTTGTCGATACACCATTATGCTGTGGTGTCCCAGGAGGAATCCACTATGAGAGAATCCCATTCTCTCCTATATATATCAAGAACTCACTGGATAGATATTCACCTCCTCGATCTGTTCGAAGAGTTTTAATATTCTTCCCAGTTTATTTTTCTACTTTATTTCGGAATCTTTTGAACATTTTAAATGAATTTGACTTATGTTTCACCAGATAAATATATCCATACCTAGATAGATCATCTATAAAAGTTATGAAGTAGAAATATCTACCTCTGGCACCTATGCTCATTGATCCACATACATCAGTATGTACTAGATCTAAGAGCTCAGTAGCTCTTTCATCCTTTTCGATAAAAGATGACTTGATCATTTTTTCAAGAAGACAGGATTCACAGATCGGAAGTGATTCATAATCACTGACTTTGAAGATTTCCTCTTGGGTCAACTTGTTTATCTTGTTCTTGTTAATGTGACCTAGCCTACAGTGCCATAGGTAGATATTAGAGATATTATCTAATCTAGGGTGTTTTCTAGAAGTGTACATTATACTCATAGGCTATGATAAAATATAAATATCATTTTTTGTTGTCCTTGCATTATTGTAACATCATTCATAATGATATCACAATAATCATTTTTATAGATAAATGATAATCATCCTTGGTCAAAAGGCTAACAGAGATTATATTCATCAGAAAGAAAGAACAATAATGACATTCATTTAAAGAAATGATATTAGTATTGAGAATAAGTTGAACTATTCTCATAGCTAGAACTGGAACAACTATCTTCCATCTCCAACATTCAGGAATCGCTCATTATTCTCAAATCTTCTACTAATTTGAAGTCATTGTAATGTATTGCAAATATGGACCGGACTTCTGGTATCCAATACCTAAGTAGAAGTATCATAAATAGAGAAATTACAAGATGTTATCATATAATATTCTTGATCAGCAACTACTTGCTCATCTCTCTTATTCAACCTATTGGGATCATGGGAATCATGATATTAAGGACAGTTCCTCTTTCAATACCTCTGCTTCTTACAATGAAAGCACTCTGCCTGATCTAGGTTATTTTTGGATCTTATGTTTAAATTAGGCATAGACGCCCCAACACGAACCACTTCGTGCTGCTGAACAACATTCAACTTTCGATCTTATTATCGAAGTTGGGTCCCATAAGTTAATCACTGTCTAACAGTAAATGAAACAACTGTGGTTAGGATTTAACTCCATAAAGGAGAATCAAAATTCTAATTAGTAATTGATTCATTAAACCTAAAGATTTGGATTTTAATCAAAAGGTTTCTTTCACTATTTTATTCGAATTGGTAGCTTCTACCTCCAATTCGAGGAATTATCCTAATTCCTTAGTGCATACTAGAATCCACATAGACTACACACAAGCCCAACTATGGTTGGTCAACCTATGTACATCTAAGGATAGGTTCATAATTAATTATTTCTTCAAATAATTTTTAGTATTTTAATTTTGCCCCAGGTATCTTTTCAGTAGGCTAGGGCCTCCACTGAAAGTCCCAGTTAGTTCTAACCATTAACATGATCATATTTGGTCTATCTAACTAATGAATAATTAAACCCAACTATGGTTGGTCAACCTAACCATCATTTAGAGAGATGCAGTCAAGAAATCATATTATAAATGATAATTTCATTAGCGGATAAGCACCAGACCTATGGGCCTCTAATGATTATCCACCTAATGGACCCATTATCATTCACTTAATGGGAGGCTATAATCTAGTTATCACCATAACTATTTTATTTTAAGGATCTAATAATTTTAGAAGATTTAATTAATTTGATTTAGAGAAAAGGTCAGATTAACCAGCTTATCATGGTCCTCCCACTAGCTTTACCCAGTCAGCTTAAGGGAGACCATTAATAGGCTGGTCTAGGAGCACCTAAATCAGTCATACTGATTTACCTAGCTGACATGGGTCAACTCAAATTGTCAAGTAATCAGATCAAAACTTAATCTCACCAAGAAGGCCAGAAAAGTGAGATCGGTGGGAGGGTCTACCAAAGCTTGCCTCAGACACCATCAGAAATGGCTAGGTAAACGGGCTGCCAATTAAAAACCATCGATCGTATGTGCCAAACTTACCCTAGACACCAACTAATTTAATTAGTCTTGATTAGATCAACCTAACAGTTCGAGCTAGACCACTTAGCCAAGAATCAAGTCTATTTGGTTTTTGTTAAAGACATGGACTTAACCAACTACAACTATTGTAATTGATCTAGAGAATCCTTGATCTAATCTAAGACAATAATTGATTAGATTTAGTCAATTCTCTAATTAAGTCTATTCTTTAATCTAACCTTAGGTCTAACCCAATTAATGGATCTAATTTTCACTAACCCATTAACCCAATGTATTATGATTCGTGTCATAGAATTTTTAATTTACAATCCTAGAACCTAATCAAACAACTTCTTAATTCTTAATTAAGTTTTAGGGTTTGGCTTTTTGAAAATGGTTTTCATGTTTGTAAAATATTTTTACAACATAATTCTATCAATCAAGTTGCAAGTTTGATTTATAATCAATATGCAAGTAAAATAAACTTGAAACTACTTTAGATCTAATTTAAACAGATTCATATATTTGAAATAGTTTTAACATCAATCAATCAATCATAAATCAACTTAGATCAAATCTTACATATTTATGATGATTAAAATTAGATTAAAATATTTTTAATTAGATCATAAAATTTTTTAGATCTAATCTAAAATTTTATGATGAATATTTTAGATCAGCACATACTAGGATAATCTTTCCACTGTAAGTGGTAAACCTTACAGTAGGACAATCTTATAGTAGTCCGTACAATCTAAAAACTTTATTTTTAAATCTAAAAATATTTTAAATCTATTAAATAATAAATAAAATTATATTAAATTTAATAAATTTATGATTAGGAGTAGATCATCATGAACTAGGATAATCTTTTCACTGTAAGGGATAAACCTTACAGCAAGACAATCTTATAGCAGTTCATAAGATCTAAATTTTTAATTTTAAATTTAATAATTAGATTATAAATTAAATCTAATCTAAAAAATAATCTAAATATTCTCAAGAAATTATGTAATAAAAATCTAGGCTCTGATACCAATTGAAGGAACCAGATCTAGGGTTTCACAGATAGATCTTGAAACTTTTTCAGGATCAGACAGAAGAAGACTTAAATAAATTAAATATTTATTTAAATAAATATATAAATATTTAGATATTAAATTTATTACATGATCAAAGCATGTTATTAAATAAAAAATTAAAAAATATAAAGAAAAGAAAACATGTTGATCTTATCAACATGCAATAATACTACATCTAATGCAGCTGTAAAATCAATAGATCAGATCTATTACCTATGCAAGTTAGACCTTCTAACTTTCTAATCCAGACTTTAGGATGAAGTCACAAGCTGCATACATGTCTGACCTCTAAGAGTCGTCCATACAAGCCCACGAGCACGATCAGAAATCCTGATGCAGAAAATCAACATAGTATGATAGTACTGTGTTGATCTTTCTTCGATGGTCGATTAGATGCCTCCTTCTTCTGAATTTTGACTCTTTCAAAGAGAAAAAGGAGGAGAGTAGGTTTCAGATATGAGACACTCTCAGAAAACTCAAAGAAGGAGGAAGGAAAGAGATGAACACAGCAACCCTAGAAGAAGACTCTCTTCTTCTTCTCTTTGCTCTCATCTAGACACCTAATTTTGTGTCTACTGAATCTCAATGCCCAAGAATCATTTCCCTCTAATTTTTAGACATCCAAATCCTTTCTTAAAGATCTATGTTTCATAAAAAATTTAAGTAAAAATTTATTTTAAATAATAAGTTATGGAAGAGCCTTGTCTAGGTTAAATTTTCAGACAAGGCAGGACCATATATAGCAAGTTGTTGGGGCACCCAACACTTGGGCGCCCCCTCCTCATCCCATGCCATGGACCACCAAAAAAGAGCACACAAAAAATCCTCTTTTTACCATGGAAATCATAAAAGAAATAAGGGTGGGGTGGCATACAAAGGAAGAGTCAATATTTGTTGGGATTCTATCATATAGAGTCCAATACCCCAACAACTTTCCATCTATTGATTTGGTCCTTAACTAATTCCCAAATAAATAGGAGAAAAAGAGAAGGGCATGCATGAGAGGGCCTGGGGATAGGATTTTTCAAGAAAAAATCCTAAAAATAGGAGTGGGGGGGCATTAGGGCTAAGGTGGCGCAAGGAGGGAAGTCCTAGTCATACTAGGACTTCCAATTTGACTTGGTCAAACAAAATCTTTTAACCAAATTAAATTAGATTTATTTTAACCTAATTAAAATATGTCTTAGTCCAACCAAGACCTTAATTAAATCAAATTTAATTTAATTTAATTTTTATTTAATTTTTAATTAAATTAGAAATTGGGTTGATACAAGTCCTAGTCTCACTAGGACTTCCAATTTGACTTGGTCCAACTTGATCTTTAGACTAAACAAAATTAGAATTTATTTAACCTAATTAAAATAGGTCTTAATTTAATTAAAAATTTAATTAAATTAGATATAATTTTGATTTAATTTTTAATCAGATTAGAAATTGGGTTGACCCAAGTCCTAATTGAACTAGGACTAGTTCTTCCTTGCACTTGACTTATCCAATAAGCCAATTGAACTTGATCCAATCAAATCCAAACTAAATCTAATTAAATTATATTTAATTAAACTTAATTTTAGTTTTTTAACTTAATCAAATTAAGTCAAATAGCAATTGAATTGCTAATCGATCCTCCTATAACATTTGCACTAAGTTAAACATCAATCGTATTGATTGTTTAACCCTAAAATGATTATAAATCATCGATCAACTATCTGATCAGATCGTAAACTCTAATATGTGTGACTTTATAGGTCTGAACCTAAGGTAGTAGCATAGAAATATATTTTTATATCAGTCAAAGTAACCATCTAGAAATGATACCCAATGATCGGATAGGTCGAATGTGTAGAACAACATCCTTAGAACCCATGCGGATGTAGTTTTCATATAATTCATCTTCTTGACCAAAATGCTCGTAGGACACCTCAGAGTTCAACTATCAACTCTGATCAAGTTGTCCATATTGTATTTCAAAATATCAAATCCATCTAATGGATTATCCTAACCAAGATTTTGCTATATTAAAATACAGTGATACATTCTTCTCCAACTCTTAGAGTGGTCAATTTCATCTTGATCACATACTAACTTTGCAAGTACTTGACTATGCCTAGAAGCTTTTCATTATTGAATCAAAAATTTAATTAGTACGATACCAAAGTACAGTGAGTTGCTTGCAAGTCACTAAGGTAATTTCAGGTCTAAGGGACACTTATATCTATATCCCATTAGAGACATTCTTGACAGCAAAATGCTCTAGAGTTGATCACATTCAATGATGATGTACCCATACATCTCACCTGTATGCCATACCAATATCTTCACACTCCTTGGTTAAGAGGACGACCAACCTATATAGCATACAGCGACCTATGCTCGATAGACACTGTCATCCTAATTAACAGCCTATCATTTGGTCGTGAACAAATTTAAGATCTAATCGATAAATCCTCTTTTTATCAAATTAAATAGTCCTAAGAACTTCATCACAATAATAGAGTTCATTAGAAGATGAATACTTTATGATGAAAAGATGCCAAAAATATATTTTATTCATTAATGAATCAATTACAAATATAATGTAGCTCAACCATCAATAGGCTGACGATTGATTTTGGAACACATTTCTTAATAATAGATGGGCTTTTGAAGCCATCCTTCTTCTCGAACAAGAACTGCACTGATGGCCATGAGTGAGATGGCTAGATATAAGAGGAGCTCCTCGCTCGATTATGATTTAGTGAGCAGAGGTGGGGACCAAAGATATATCTTTAACTCTTCAAAAGCCTTTTGGCATTTTAGGGTCCATTAAAAATTCTTCAGCTATTTAAGGATCTGGAAGGATGGAAGACACCTCTCGATTGACCTAAAAATGAATAGTTAAAAAGGGCTATTTTACCAGTTAGGTATTGTACCTCTTTAACTATTTTTGGTGGTGACATTTTTAGGATTGCCTTGATCTCCTCAGGATTCACCTCAATGCCTCTGCGAGAAATAATGAAGATAAAAAACTTGTCGATGGTCACTCCAAAAGCATACTTCATAGGATTTAGCTTTATCTAGTATCTACGAAGCATGTCAAAAGTCTCCCGGAGGTCCTCAACATGGTCTGGCATCACTTGGCTCTTGACTAACATATCGTCCACATACGTCTCCATATTTTTTCCAATTTTGTCTTTGAAAATTTTATTCATCAACCTTTGGTATGTAGCTCCTACATTTTTCAATCCAAAAGGAATCATCCTGTAACAGAAGAGTCCATGATCAGTTATAAAGATCATTTTCTCCTCATCTTCTAGGGCCATCTAGATTTTGTTATAGTCAGAGAAGGCATCCATGAAGCTAAGAAACTCATGCCCCGATGTGGCATCGATCAGTTGGTCGATTCGAGGAAGTGAGTAGCTATCCTTTGGGCAGGTCTCGTTTAGGTCAGTGAAGTCGATGCACATACACCACTTTTCATTCGTCTTCTTTATCAGGACAACGTTTGCCAGCCAATTAGGATAATTGTCTCTCTGATGAAACTAGCTTTAATTAATTTATCTAGCTCCTCAGTGATGGCTTTCTAGCACTCTAGGGCGAAACTCTGCTTCTTTTGTTTGATCGAGTGATGAGTTGGGTCCACCCTCAAATGGTGGGCCGTTATCTCTGGATCGATTTCAGACATATCTATGGCTGACTAAGAAAAAAGATCCACATTCGCCTATAAAAGAGCGATCAACTGATTTTTTGTTATCTGGTTGAGACATGAACCGATCTTTATGGTCTACTAGGAATTCTTCCTCCTTATTGGGATCTCCAAAAGCTCATCAGATGGTTGGGCATGATTTTCCATCATATCATCTCGGGCATCCAACCCTATTGGGAGCTCGGGTTGGGGCTTCACTTCTTTCTCTGCTTAGAGTTTGGCGGCGAAATATTACCATGCCATAGTTTGATCGCTTTAGATCTTCCACACTCCAAGGCTATCAGAAATTTGATCATCAGATAGTAGTTGGACACCACGACTCTCAATGTCCAGAGATTGGGTCATCCGAGGATGGCATTATAAATTGAGAAAAGCTTTACAATGAGAAAGTCCATAGGGATAGTCACTTGCTAAGGTGGCGTGCCCACTATGATAGACTGCTTGATTATTCTCTCCAAAATTATTGAGCTTTCAAAGAATCCTTGAATTGATGTATTAAATTTATTTAATCGATTAGAAGAGAATTCCATTTAGAAAAAAGCAAAAAAATATAAAATATCAACTAAGCTTCCATTATCAATGAATACACGGTGTACATTATAATCAACTATATTTAGAGAAACAACCACTGCATTATTGTGCGGTTGTTGTACACCTTCTGCATCCTGCTCAGTAAAAGATATTGCCTCTTCGAGTCTGTCTTCATGCCTTAGTCTCTTCACCACCACCACCTCGGACGACCCCCGAGTGATATTATGGATTTCACCAAGGAGAGGTTGTTCTTTGATCGCCGCCTGCTCTCCTACCTCCTATGTAGGTATCGACATCGAGTGCTGGGACTGACGAGGTGGTTGTCGAACTCTCAGAGGAGGCCATCGTGGGGGAGTTCTCCCATAAATGAAATGCTCCAGCCTTCCTTCCCGAATAAGCCTTTCAATAGCATCGCGGAAGAAGTGGCAATCCTCAGTATCGTGACCATGATCATGATGGTAGAAATAGTATCTTATTAGATCACGACGCTCAAGTTTTGTCTGCATCTTTGGAGGCTGGGGGAGCTTATTCTAGATTTGCATTAAGACCTCTCCCCAGGTGGTATTTAAAGGCATATAGTTGTAATAATGCCTTGATGGAGACTGCTATCGATCTCTCCTTTGGGGACTCAGAGATCGGCAGTTTTGGAATGAACCTCCATCCTTTTGCTTCCTGGGTGGAGATTGAGAGCACTGGTGATAAGCCTCCTTCTTGAGTGGGAGGTGCTCCTTATTTGATCCTGCTGGAATAGCATTGGTGGGGGTGTCCTTAGCAAAAGCTTCTTCAATGTTGATATACTTTCTGGCTCGCTCCAGTATACCAGCATAGTCCTGAGGAAAGGATTTTATTAACGACCTCTTCAGGACATTCTTCAGTAATTCATCCATAAAGATAGTCATCGCAATTGATTGATCCAGGTCATAGACTTTCAGAGTTGCCGCATTAAAGTGGCTCACATAGGAGTGGATCAACTTCCCCTCCTTTTGTCAGATGGTATTTAGGTAGTTAGACCGCTTCTGCTACTTACAGTTGCTGACGAAATATATAGCCAAGGACCGACTCAGCTCCTCAAAAGAATAGATTGAGGCCAATTTTAGACTGGAGTACCATTACCAATATGCTCCTTTGAGAGTGGGGAGGAACACCCGATAAAGAATGGCATCTGATGCTCCCTGGAAGAGCAATGCTGCTTTGAAGATCTCTATATGATCGATGGGGTAGGAAGTCCCCTTGTAAGTTTCAAACTAGGGTAGCTTAAAATTTGGTGGTGGCAACTCTTTCATGATCTTCTCATCGAAGGGGGGCTCGTCGCTGAGCCCATCAAAGGATTGAGAAGAAGAAGCTTTATTTAGAGCTTCAAGCTTCCTATCGAACTCTTGAAGCTTCTTTTCAATGATTAAATCTCGAGCGATACAAGCCTCAGACTATTGAGGAGAGCGACCGTCGGGAGTTGAGTCATGCCCAAACTATGGGTTAGGAGATCATCGATGTATCTACCTTCTTTTTGGGCTCTAAGGTGGCGCCTGAGGAGGCTCTCCTACTATAGTGGCTGGGATAGTGGCGGTTGAAGTGACATCATGGCTGGGGATGTGGTCAGAACCACCAGAGAGAGCATAAGCTGCACCATAGAAGAAAGTACAGGGATAGCCTGGCTTTGCTGCGGCACTATTGAAGGAGACGTGAATGCAGTTTGGACCACCTGAATGGTGGCCGCCAGAGTCTAAACCTACTAAAGGAGCAAGTTGAACTAGTCCATTGTAATAGAGACCGGTTGAGCCGGAGGAGAAGCTTCTACCACTGGGGGCTGAGTATAATCATCAGCCTGAAGATTAGCTTGTTGAGAAGTGGTAGCATCTGTGACATCGTTAAAACATGATGCTTTCTTGGATGGCATTTTCAAGAGATTGATCCTTTCTCTATCTATTGTTGCTAAAAACTGTGCACTTCGAAAGCAGAGCCATCGGCTGCTCATAGAAAGTGCTGGAGTGATCTACAAAATAAGTCCAAACTAGAGAATTTGACTTCGGCAAGCATCCTTTAATGCTTAAGTTAGCAGAAAATAAAGTGAGCAACAACAAGTTCTCTAAGAAAAATTTTTTACTTACCTTGGTCCTCAAAATTTATGATATTTATAGGGGAAGTCTTTTATAGATGTTATGCCATTCCACCTATTTCGGACCACTAATGACATCATGACGAGATTAGGGCCACATTTCCAAAATGGGAAGGTCATCATTGGTGGGATTGGGATGCCTTATCCACTTCCGAGAGTCTAGGTTGAGTGGAAAATAGTTTGTACGTGACTAGATCATAGCTAAACCATCGATAGTCTACGAGATGGGTCACTGAGGATGTAGATGAGCAGCTTATCTGAGGTGACTTAAAAGTTTTGGACCGTCGATAGTCAAAAAGCGAATGCTTATTTAAGAATCTTTAGCAAAAGTGACATTGTTCTTTAGCAAACAATGCCTATTAGAACATTATATTCTGCTTGGTACTTGTTGGGGGGCAAAATTATCCTTATTGAAGATTCTAAGACTTTAGATGTTACAATTCTCATACGAAGGCTATTATAATCTCTGAGATATTCATCATCAACCCATCATCAAGGTCCAACCTACCCTTGGTCTTTGACTATCTGAACACCAATCATCGCTCTCAAATCACCACTTGCCAATTATCAATTATCAATTTCTATCGAAGCCACTTTGATGTCAACTGATCCTTCGTCGGATTTTGCTATCCTACCATCGATTTTCAGTCTTCACTGTTAACTGCCGACACCTCAGTTATCAATATTTTCATACAGCTACCGACATTGCCTTGACGTATGACTCATCCTTAGCTAGGAGCTCATGTGAAGTCGCCAATCCCAGCCAATATCAAAAGAATGGTCGATCCTACTTGTCACCGATCCCATCTCGAATGATAGCCAACCCACTTTGACTGCCAATTCCTGCTGACAATCTCGATCAACTCGAGACTCTTTTTTAAAATTAAGCAACAACTCTCAATAGCTAGCCATGATCCTGATAAGGCAACCATAGCTATCTGGTCCAAAAAATCTCAACCATGAATCTTGTCACATCACACTCAAATTGGCCGAGATAAGCCTTAAATAATGCCCCACGAATGGCTCCAACCCCTGTCTATAAATAGGGATCTCAATGAGATTCTTAGGTATGACATTCTCTCTCTCGCATGCTCTATTTCTATCATAGAATTTTGAGTAAAGCATCAGAGGGTCCCCATCAAAGTCACCTCTGATTAATACTTTTTTGCAGGTCTCACCATCAGGAGATTTAGCACCATCCACTCCAGCGAGCATCAAAATTCTACAGCAACAAAAAGGTGCTAGAGAAAGCGCATGAACCTTCTACACCCCTTTTTCTTAAAGGAGCATGTGATTAAGAAAAGCAATGCCACCTAGAAGAGCAACCTCCCGGCATTCTAATACTACCAACTTTCAGTCGGTGGAGAATCCGGCCAGTCATCAACCCCAAGCGCAACAATCGGAGGTCCTACCTCCATAGCCATATCCGATAGGAGCGATGAGCATTGCCTAGTTTGACCTACTGGTACAGTAGGTCAGGAATCTATTGAAGGCGATGTAGGGGATGCAATAACTTTTTCTAATGCTGCGAGACCCACCATCATGGGAGCAATAGTAGGTCACCCAACAAAGTCCTGAGCAGGGGAGACAAACCTGCCATGGTCAACCTAAGAGTCTCGAGCGAAGGAGAACCACCAAGTCCTCGTTTCGGACAAGACTCCACCCCAGGCCGATCTCCTTCATAGTGCTCTGAGGCCTATACTGTTAGAGATACACTCATCGACCAAAGGTTACAAGAGATAAAACAATGGATAGAGGCGCTCTGCAACCACCATTTAGCACAAAATAATGGGTTTAACTCTGACTCGCCTTTCAGCACTCGGATCGTGCAGGGGTCACTACCCACCCACTTTAGGCTCCCACAATTGGAGAACTATGATGGAACAACTAACCGCATCGACCACGTACAGTCATTCAGGGCTACGATGCTCATTCATAAAGCACTGGATATCATTCTATGTTGAGCCTTCCCCTCAACCTTAAAAGGCACAGCTTGGCACTGATACTCAAACCTGAAGTTGGGTACTTCCACTCCTTCAAGCAGCTGGGCCAGGAGTTCATAGCCTACTTCATGAGCAGTCAAAGGCAGTAGAGGGGGTTGGACTCCTTCATAAATATCAAGTAGGGAGAGGAGGAATCCATTCAAGATTATGTGAATTGCTTCAATGCGGCTGCGCTCGAGGTCCATAACCTAGACCAGTCGATAGCTATGACCGCCTTGAAAGATGGTCTTCTGAAGAATGACCTTCTCTTCTTACTAGAGAAGTACCTCTAGAACTTTACCAACATACTATCTCGAGCGAAGAAATATGAACGCATAGCGGATGCTTTTAGATTGCACGATGCGAATACTATTGAGAAGCACAAGCAAGGAGAATCCAATAGGGTCCTCCTAGAGTAAGGGATTGAAAGTGATGATCTCGGCATCCAAGACTGCACCTCAATGTTGAAGATCCAAGACTCCACCTTAGAACGCCAATCTAGGAGTCCGAATCGAAGAGCTTGGCAAATATCACACCTGAGAAAATTTATAAACTACATTCTCCTAAATGCTCCCAAAACATAAGTGTTGATGAAGATAAGAGAGTAGCTGCCAAGGATGGAAAGGATGCGATCCAACTCGAATCAGAGCAACCCCAATAAATACTACCTATATCACCACAACCACAGCCATGATTTGGAGGAGTGCATTCAAATCCAAGACAAGATTGAAGAGTTCATATGATGTAGGTGGTTGGATCTATTCATCCAACATTGGCAGAAAGGCACGAAGATCGACTAAGAGAACCTCGGCAACCCGAGCCACCTCGATAGGAGGAACCCATGGAGAGTCGATCCTCGATAGGAATAATAAATACAATAATTGGGGGGCATCGAAGTAGTGGAGCCAGTAGGTTTAGGGAGTCCTTCAAGAGATGACAAACTAAGAAACCCATCACCTTCACTAAAAAAAAAATGTTTAAGGGATTTAGTTCCCATTGATGCAATTATGGTTTCTTTAAATATCGCAAACTATAATGTACACCATATTTTAGTTAATAATGAAAGCTCCACCGATGTATTGTTTTATGATGCTATCTCAAAAATGGGAATATTTGAAGATCAATTATAACCATTAAACTCCCTACTCATGGGATTCTCTAAGGATGCAGTACTTGTTGAAAGAGTGATCACTTTACCGATGATAGCCAGCCGACCCCCTCGACAATCCTTAACCTAAATGGACTTTCTCATGGTCAAAGCACCCTTGGCTTATAATGCCATACTTGGGCAGCCAAGACTCAACACACTCTAAGTCGTGGTTTCCACATATAGTTTGAAGGTAAAATTTTCAATGAAGCATGGGATCGGAGAACTCCGAGGTGACCAAGCTTTGGTGCGGCAATATTACACTATTGTGCTGCAAGAAGCCAAGCAACGTGAGATGTGCCCTATGGAGGGGCTAGATACTCGGGATGAACTAGCTCAAGAATGTGGGGAGCCCATCGAGGATCTCATTTTGATCCCCTTAGAAAATGAAAATAAAGATCACACGACCCAGATCGGCTCAAGTTTGGATTACGTATCCAAAGATCAGCTTACCTCTTTCTTGCAGATGAAAGCCAATATTTTTGCCTAGATGTCTATGGATATGCCAGGCATTGACTCGATAGTGATGATTCATCGATTGAATGCGGAACACCCCTATCGGCCCGTGAAACAAAAAAAGTGGAGTTTTGCACCAAAGCGACAAAAGGCAATTATGGAGGAAGTGGACAAGCTATTCAGTGCTAGGTTCATTCAGAAAGCAACTCATCTGGATTTAATCATAATTGTAGTCCTTGTCAAGAAGGCAAACAAAAAATGACATATATGCATAGACTTTACTGATCTAAATAAAGCCTACCCAAAGGACAGCTATCCACTACTCTAAATCGATTGTTAGTGGATACCACCTTGGGCCATGACCTCTTCACCTTCATGGATGCCTTCTCCAACTACAATCAAATTTGGATGGCACCTGAAGATGAGGAGAAGACTGCCTTTGTTACTGACCAAGGTCTCTTCTATTATAGGATAATGCCCTTTGGCTTAAAAAATATAGGCGCGACCTATCAACACCTCATGAACAAGATTTTTAAGGAGCAAAGCAGGCGCAACATGAAAGTTTATATGGACGACATACTTATCAAAAGCAAGTCTGTAAGAACCCATATTGAAGATCTTGAGGAAGCTTTTGCTACTCTCCAAAAGTATAAAATGAAGTTAAATTGAACTAAGTGTGCTTTCGAAGTCACCTCGAGAAAATTCTTAAGGTTCATGGTGTCGAAACATGGAATAAAGGTAAACTTAGAGAAGATCCGAGCAATACAGGGGATGAATTTCCCGAAGACAATAAAGGAGGTGCAACATCTCATTAGGAAGATGGTTGTGCTAAACCACTTTATCTCCAAATTGATGAAACATTGCCTTCCTTTCTTCCAAGTCCTCAAGAAGTCGAAGGATTTTCAATAGATGGAGGAGTGTCAGTAGGCATTTGAAGAATTAAAGAACTACCTTGGCTCCCCCCACTCTTAGGTAAATCAAAATCTGGCAAAGAGCTATTTTTGTATTTAGTGGTTTCATCTGCGGTAATAAGCACTGACTTGGTCCACAAAGAAAATAAGATCCAGCAGCCAATCTGCAACATCAGCCAGATCTTGAGAGATGCAGAGATGAGGTATATAAGACTGGAGAATCTATGCCCTACTAATCATGGCCAAAAAGCTTTGACCTTACTTTCAGGCTTATACCATAATAATTCTGATGGACGAACCATTGATAACAATCATGCAACGGCCTAATATATTCGATTGGATCATAAATGGGCAATTGAGCTCACTGAGTTCTGTTAGAGATATCAATTCACTTTGATATCGATTGTTGTCGAGTCTAGTCAGGACACTACGACCACAGGACTTTCTTGATACCACTTGTGTTGCACTCGATCACATATGGATATCATAAGAAAAAGAGAGAAGAATAAAAGATAAGAGTTAGTATATAATCAAGTACATGGATTAGATCAAGGTCTACCTCCATAGAATGTGCAAATTTTACTATGAGAGAAAGAAAATCAAACAATATAAGAAAAACTTACCACTCAATCATTATACAAGAGTCTCTCAATAAGAAGTCCAAAACTCTCATAAAAGCTCTCTAACATCTCTCAAAAAGTCTCTCAGCATCCCCAGAACGTCACCAGCTTTTCGATGCAACAAACGATTCATCAATCAAAGTTATATAAACTTTAAAAATCCAAAAATAGTATTTTAGTAGGAAACCTAGTCCCAAACATATTCGAGATTGATTCTTGACTGTTCGATCACTATCAGCTCCCTCCTGGGCTATCAGATTGTTCACACAGCTCCTGATCATGCCTAATCAAGTCCATAGCCATCCAATCATAATCGACTTGAATCAGAGTCATCGGATCATGATCGATCCATGGAATAGTTTCATGGACCGCATGAAATGGTCTAGAAAACATCAAAAGGATCCATGCAGGCACTATAAGCCAGCAGCCCATGATGGGCCATGCTTTATAGTGGGCTGGGTGCCCACATAGCCTGCTCCTGTACGGCCCACGTGCACCCCTATGTGTGCTCGCATGCCTAACTAGTCCAGCACCATTGCGTGCTACCAGTCTGGGCCATGCCACCATTAGCCAGCACCACCTGTGGGCCCCTTCGATGGGCTCGAGAGCTGGCTACCTCATCTGATTCTTTTTCACACGTATTTTCTCCATCTGGACTCCGTTTGAGCTGTTCTTTAATTCATTGGACTCCGTTCATCATCCTGGATCTTATTCTGAGCTTATTATAGATCGAATCTTGAAGTAATTTTTTTAATAATTTTTATCTTGGCTTGATATTCGACCTCCATCTATCTTTGAGAACCTATGATCCATCTCACCTCCATGTCCTGGGGCACGTCTACTGTCTTATGGATGGATAAACATGAAAGTCAAGCCAGGCCGCTCGATCCTACCTTCATCAATGACTGTGATCCTCCTAACCTGAGATCTGCTCGAGAAAGTCTCTTGAAGTAATAGGAACTTTACTCTATGACGTCGCCTTTCATCCTTTCGAGTCTTCCATCTCATACCCAATCCATCTTTACTTGAAGCTCCACCTCGCACTGGACTCTCCATCATGAGGTAGTATCCTCCATACTTTCTTTCTCTTATCACCATCCTACTACCGTACATGATCTTTAGGATTTCTCCATCAGCTTTCCATCTAAAGCCAGTTAAATTCAATCTACTCGACAAAATTAGATTTTTCTTAAAGCTGGATATATATCGGACCGCACCCAACTTCTTCACTATTTCATCATGAAGCTTCATGCTGACCGTCCCACTGCCTTTGATCTCATAGCTCGATTCATCTAGTAGGAACATAAAGCCCTCACTGATCTCTAGAGAGTCAAATAGCTCCTCTCTACAATATACATGATGGAAATAAGAAAAATCTATAATCTGCTGGGAGGAAGAAGTAGATACCTCATCGATAACTAGAAGGACATCATCATTGCCTTCTGTATTGCTACTAGCCATCACCATAATAGCCCTCATTCGATCCTTGAGCTGACAATCTCTGACATGATGCTCCAACTTATTGCATCGATAGCATCTAATCTTGCTGGGATCCCTCATCTTGGACTTAGATCACCCTTCTCGCAATCCTCTATTGCTCCATCTGCTATCACTTGCTCCTTTAGAAACTGCCAAAGCTGAGCTGCCGCCATCTGAGCTCGAAGCTGGATTCTTCTTCTTGAGAATCTCATTCTGTAGAATCACCATAGTGATCTCGTCCATCTTGATAATGTTCTTTCCTACTAGAAGAGCAGTCACCAAGGACTCATATGAAGAAGGAAGCGATGCTAGCAAGACCAACACCCTAGTGTTCTCCTCAGTCTTCTCACCTATACTGAGAAAAATAATGAGAATCTTCTGAAAATGGCTAAGATGCTCCTGCACGTTCTATGCCTCAAAAATCCAAAGTTGGTAGAACTATCTTCAAAGAAAGAGGGTGTTGGTGAGGAATTTCACCATGTATAACTTCTCGAGCTTCGATCACAGCACCATCAAAAAAATCTCATCAAGTATATGAATCACTACTTCATCCATCAGGTACATGCGGATGATACTCACTATCTGCATCTATAGCCGCTCCTAGGTCTTCTCCTCTATAGTGTTCAGCTTCTTTTCATTCAAGAGAGCATTGATCAATCCATGTTGGATGAGTACGTCCTTCATCCTCACTTGCCAAAAGAAGAAATTGCTCTTTTCATCAGACTGGTTAATTTTTATCTTAATTATGCTTGTCTTCTCCATCTTCTTTGATCTCGATCAACACTAGCATGATCTGGGCAACCACGTGCACTGGTATCATTTGACTCTAATATCAATTATTGGAGATATCAATTTACTCTAATATCGATTATTGTAAAGTCTGATCAGGACACCACGACTACAGAATCTTCTTGATACCACTTGCATTACACTAAATCACGTGTAGATACCATAAGAGAAAGAAAGAAGAATAAAAGATAAGAAATAGCACACAATCAAGTACATGGATTAGATTAAGGTTTACCTTCATGGGGCATGCAAACTTTATTATGAAAGAAAGAAAACCAAACAATATAACAAAAACTTACCACTCAATTCTTGTATAAGAGTTCTCAATAAGAAGTCCAAAACTCTTATAAAAGCTCTCTAAAATCTCTCAAGAACCTCTCAGCACCTTATAGATGTCACTAGCTTTCCGACGTAATAAACAATTCATTGATCAAAGTTATATAGACTCCAAAAATTCAAAAATAGTATTTTAGTAGGAAATCCAGTTTCAAACATATACGAGATTGATTCTTGACCATTCGATTACAATCAGCTCCCTCCTGAGTTGTAGATCATGCACATAGCTCTTGATCATGCCTAATAAAGTCCATAATTGTCCGATCATGGTCAACTCGAATTAGAGCCATCATATCGCGATTAGTCCATGGAATAGTTT
This sequence comes from Cocos nucifera, assembly GCA_006176705.1. NCBI lineage: Eukaryota > Viridiplantae > Streptophyta > Magnoliopsida > Arecales > Arecaceae > Cocos > Cocos nucifera. The sequence goes on along the minus strand of QRFJ01000978.1, from coordinate 13,420 downwards.
CATGGACTGCATGAAATGGTCTGAAAATGTCAAAAGGGTCCATGTGGGCATTGTAAGTTGGCAGTCCATGGTGGACCGTGCTCTATAGTGGGCTGGGCACCCGTGCGGCCTACTCCCACATGGTCCGCATGCGCTAGCATGCCTGGCCAGCCCAGCACGCGGCTGGCCCAGCATCATTGTGTGCTGTCGGTTTGGGCCATGCCACCATCGGTCGGCACTGCCTATGGGCCCCTCTGGCAGGCTCAAGAAGTTCAATATTAAATTCCAACCTAGACTCTCAATCAAGGCCCAAGTGTTGGCAGACTTCATAGTTGAATGCACAATTCCAGAAACCTCCAAACTCGAATAACCAGAAGTAGGCCCATCCAAAGTCAGAGTGAATCCATCTAAAGTAGAAGCAAATCCATTCAAAGTGGATTCTCGGACCATTCATGTCAATGAATCATTAAATTTCTTTAGTTCAAGCACCAGACTGATCCTCACTAGTCCAAAAGGAACTATTGCAGAGTATGCCTTATATTTCAAATTTTCAACCATCAATAATGAAACTGAGTATGAAGTCCTAGTGGCGAGACTCAAAATAGTAAAAGAACTAAGGATAAAGCACTTGAAGGCCTATAGTGACTCCCAATTAGCAATCGGACACCTCAAAGAAAATTTCTAAGCTCGAGAAGAAAATATGAAGAAATATTAATAAAAAATGAAAGACTTGGCCTTGGCCTTCATCAGTTTCGACATCCAGCAGATCTTGAGGGCTGAGAACTTCCAAGCATATCTCCTATCTAAGTTGGCAACTTGGGCTCCTAATGACCTACCCAATAGGGCTTTCTTTAAAGTCATCTAGATATCCAGCAACGAAGAACCCATAACAATGCTATAAGTGGACCACTAGCCTAGCTAGATCAACCCGTTAGTCCAATATCTCAAAGAAGGCACACTCCCTAAGGATCCAAAGGAGGCTTGGAAGCTAAGAAACTAGGCATCCTGTTATATTCTCTATGAAGGGAGATTGTATAAAAGGTCATCTTCCTTACCCCTTCTTAGGTGACTGCATCCATCCGTGGCCGACTATGCATTACGGAAAGTACATGAAGGGATATGCGAGAACTACTTAGGAGTAAGGTTGCTAGCCTATAAGCTACTTTGGCAGCATTAATACTAGCCGATGATGCAACAAGACATGACCGACTTGATCAGGAAGTGCGATTGATGCCAAAGAAATGCCAACATTCAGCGATGACCAATAGCTTTGCTAACCCCATAAGTGCCCCTTGACCATTTGCATAATGGGGGATGGACATCCTTGGACCGTTCCTAATGGCATTAAGATAATAAATGTTTTTGCTAGTCGCTGTGAATTACTTCCCCAAATATATAGAAGGTGAGCCACTCGCATGCATCACTAAGGCCAAAGTGAAGAACTTCATCTGGAAGTCCATCATATGCAGGTTCGACTTGCCTAGGATGTTGATCATAGACAATGGCTCCCAATTCATTGGTGAAAATTATTTTGGATTCTGTAAAGACTTGAATGTATCACATCACCTCACATCTATAAGCTGAGATAACAAATTGAACTCTATTGTAGGGTATAAAACTAGGTTAGACTAAGCAAAAAGTTCTTGGGCAGACAAGCCCCACCATATGCTATGGGCTTACCAAAATATCCAAAGGATCCTACTAGAGAAACTCCATTCGGCTTAGCATTTGGAACTAAAGCTATGATCCCAATTGAGATTAGACTTCCCTTGATACGAGTCAAGAACTTCAGCGAGTAGAATAATCTAGAAGAGAAATTCTTGCTAGAGGAAACTTGAGAGAAAGACTGCATCAAAATGATAGCCTATCAATATAGAATGGCTCGATACAATAACTCCTGGATCAAAGGCAAGATCTTCAGAGTTGGAGATTTGGTGCTATGTCAGGCGAAGATGTTCCAACATAGCAAACAAGATAAACTATCACCAAACTGGGAGGGCCCCTACAAGATGGATGAAGTCATTAGACCTAGTATATATCGGTTGAAGCAACTCGAAGGAACCTCTCTATCTCAACTATGAAATGTTGAAAATTTATGAATGTATATCAACTCCAATTCAATAAAGTAGCTCCATTTCCAAATGCTAATCTTTGTTTGAAATAATTTCTAGATAGCTACATATAACATCTACAACCTGACCTCATTCATCCAATGAAGTGAAATCCAGCTAAAGAACTCTTGTTCTTAAATGAGAGAGGTTGAAGAGCAACCTTATTCTTAAACGAGGTAGACCAATGATCCTTATTCTTAAACGAAGGAGACTGGAGAACTCTTGTTCTTACAAGAGAGAGGTCAAAGAAAATTCATATTCTTAAATGAGGTAGGTCAATGACCCTTGTTCTTAAACGAGGAACATCGAAGAACTTTTGCTCTTAAATGAGAGAAGATGAAGTGAAATCTTGTTCTTAAATGAGATAGACTGACAACCCATATTCTTAAATAAGGAAGACTGGAGAACTCTTGTTCTTAAATGAGAGAGGTCGAAGAGAAACTTTATTCTTAAATAAGGTAGGCTGACAACCCTTGTTCTTAAATGAGGAAGACCAGAAAACTCTTATCCTTAAATGAAAGAGATCAAAGAGGAACTTTGTTCTTAAATGATGTAGGTCGGTGATCCTTGTTCTTAAATGAGGAAGATCGAAGAACTCTTATTCTTAAATGAAAGAAGTTGAAGAAAAACCTTGTCCTTAAATAAGGTAAGCCAGCGACCCCTATTGGACCTTCCATTTTCAAATAAGAGGAGCCAGAGAATTCATTCCTAAATAGAGTTGGAAAGTTCATAAGAAACCTAAGTTCATTCTACACCAAGGTATGATCAACTTCGTCCTATGCTAGGATGATTCCGATGCTATCTAAAACTGAAGAGAAAACTTGAAAAGTATATTTTATTTATGAGCTGAGGCACAGAGCCAAGTTACAACATTAGTATCCCAAAGGGTGAGTGATCTCACAAACATAATAAAAAAGAAAATGTCACGAGGTCTAACTCGATTGAGTGCTCTCCGCGTCTTCGACAGTCGATGTCCCTAAGGGAGCAAAGTCTACCTCAGCTTGCTCTAAACTTGGAGCCTCGATAAGAGAAAGACTGACCTCGGGAAAAAGCCACCTGAACCCAGACCCAGTTATATCCTAAATATCCATTCAGAAAATAGAAGAAACTTTGTCCCACTAGCCATTCTAGGATTTGGTAAATAAAAGGCAAAGAAAAGTGATCTTTTCTAATAATGGCATTCAGCTTTCAGTAGTCCACACACACTCGCCAACCAATTATTGTACGAGTGGGAAGTAGCTCACCTTTGCCATTTTCTACTATAATAATACCTAACTTTTTAGGTACTACCTGGGTTGGATTGACCCATTGGCTGTCCAAAATTGGATAAATAATACTGGCATCAAGCCGCTTTAAAATTTTATTTTTCACTACCTTCCATATATTCGGATTCAATCTCCATTGCATATCCCTATGTGTCTTGGCCTCGGTCTTGCAGTGAATATGATACATGCAAATAGAAAGATCTCTGCTCTTTAAATCGGCAATCATCTATCCTATGGCCTCTTTGTGCTCTTTGAGCACACCTACAAGTTGGTCTTCCTGGTCAGCGATTAGATCAGATGCAATGATTATCAGAAGGGTATCATTAGGTCCTAGGAATAAATATTTCAGTGTGGCAGGATTCTTAAGTTTGGATGGGGCAATTTGCTGAAAGATTGAGTTAGTCTGCTCAATCAAATGGACCTTCTTTGTGTGTGTGCTTTAATCGATCTTCATTTTTGTGTGCACAAGTTCTTTAAAAACTTGGCATAGGTTGGGACTTGCTTAATGGCATCAAAAAAGGATAAGTTTATCTGGATCTATTTAAATAGTTCCAATATTTCATTCATTTTTATGTCCTTGTTGAGAGGCATAGGAAATTCTAAAGCACATGGTACTGGGGTCTTAAGTGCAGGTGCTGGGTCTGTGGGCTCTTCCCGCTCTTCAATTTTTTTCTTTTTTGGCTTGGTCGGCATTGGTCACTCTGGTTGTTGGGTTACTTTAGGCTAATTTAAGATTTTTCCATTTCTAAGGGTCATGACCGATTTGGCATATTTGGAAAAAGTTTCTGGGCCAATGGAGCTCTCGACAATGGACTGCCCTTTTGGGTTACTGATAGGATGGCCGGGAAGTTTGCCCTCCTCCCTCCTACTAAAAGCTGTCACTAGCTAACCTATCTAGGTCTCTAGCTTTGCAATGGACTGTGTGTGAGAATAAAGTATTTGGGTGTTCATCTTTAGCCCTTAAGTGCTTGCAGCTCCTCCTCAGAGGTAGTGTTTGGAGAAGGTTGCAGGTTTTGTGCATACTATGGGTATGGAGCTGTTTTATAGGCTTCCTTTAGGGAATCAAGGGCTTGGCAGTAGGTTATTGGGCCCAAGAAAAGTTTGGATAGTTTTTCCAACCTGGATTATAGGTGTTGGAGTATGGGTTGTATCCGGATCTAAAATTATTCTGAGTTTGTGCTTGATTTACCTATTCATGTACAAACTCGGGATGCTGGGTGCATCCGAACACTCGATGCAATGTGTAGGACTCGAACAGATGGAACAAACATCATGTATAGGTATGGCTGGAGTACTGGTGGGTCCTACCTATAGTAGTCGGTTAAGTTTTTAGGATAATTCACTTTACTATGGATGTCGATTGAACTTCCTACTTCATAAATCTCACAATGTTTAGGTCTAGACATGGAAGGGTCTCTTCTGGCAACAGACATATGATGTAGTGAATTCTCACTCAATATTTCAAAGAGTTGCCATACTTCATACTCATTTTTTAGCATGAAGGTCCTACCACATGGACATCAACCATTTCTCGATGCTTCTATGATAGGCCATCATAGAAGCACTGGATGAATTGCCACTTGGGCACGGTGTTGTGTGGGCATTTTCTAATTAGGCCTTTTAGCCTCTCCTATGTTTCATAGAACATCTCTCCATCCATTTGGAAAAAACTTGTTGCACTTTTCGGATTGGTTAGTTTTTTCTTTTGGAAAGTACTTTTTAAGGAATCCCTCTAAAGTTGGTCCAAGGTTGAAATCATTATAGTGTCTAAGGAGTTCAGCCAATATTTGGCTTCGTCTTTCAATGAAAATATGAACAATTTCAGCCTAAGAGCATCATCAGAGAAATGCTGAATTTTAATAGTTGAGCAAATTTCTAGGAATTTGTCTATATGTTTGTATGGATCCTTGTTTGAAAGTCCATAGAAAGATGGGAGCATCTGAATAAAGCTGGACTTGATCTCATACTGTATGGCCTCTACTGAAGGCATTTGAATATAGGGAGAGTATATGTATGTTGAAGGAGTAAAATACTCCTTCAATTATCTTGGTGGATCATTCTCATAGTTGCAGTCCATAACTCTAAGTCTGTTAGCTCTAAAAATTCATTTAATTTTTGGATCTAGGGATTGAATTTCGGATCACAATGAAAGATGCCCAAGCATACACCCTACAATTATACTTTAGAGCAAACACTAATTTAAGTTTTTACAGAATTTTTTTTTTAGAACTTAGAAAAGAGTGAAAGAGGTCTAAAGAGAATAGTCTAAGAGTTCGTAATCTAAGAAAGAGAGAGAAGAGTTAATGTTTTTGTCTTTTTATTTTACTCTTTTCTTTTTGGTTAAACACTTACTTAAACAAACTTCTATCCTAGGTTACCTTAGACCTAGACAGCTCCTAACTATTCTAAGGCAGCCTTAGAGCCCTCCAAATAAGAAATCAAATAGCTAACTAGTCAGGAAAGGATAAGATTGGTGGGGTCCCTCCATTGCTTTTCTTAGACACCAATTAGATTGGCTAGGTCAGCAAATGAAAGTAATTAAAAACCACCTCTCTTCAGGGCTACTTTATCCTTGAATCCCTTTTCTAGACACTAATCAACTAGCCATTCCTAACCTGGTCTAACCCTTCCAGGTGCCATGTCCTATTGAGCTCGAGATTCTTAAGGGCGGACATCTAATTAGTTTTATGTTAGGCTTGGGTATGCAAGATGAAGGTTGTGATTTGTGGGCTAAGGAAGGATGATCAAATTTTCATCTTATCTGATTAATGGGTTAAGCTCTTAAGATATACTATAGAGATGATATGCAACAAACCAAGATGTCCAAGTTTCGTGATTAGCATACAATCAAGACTAAATTAAATTAATTTTTTTTTTAGATTTTATAGTTAGGTATCTAATTTCTTAAATATATTATGAGGTGTCAGTGTAAAGATTTCTTCTTTTTTTTTAATTTGAATATTTAAGGCAATGGAAATAAAAAGAAAACTTGAATTAGGTTAGAAGTCAACTTGAGAATAAAAAGAAAATAAACTAAAGCAATTCAACAAATAAGTAAATATTTATATTTTTTTCTTTTTTAAGGTCAAGAGAATAAAAGGTAAGTTGGAAAATAAAGTAATTGAAATAAAAGCAAGAATAATTAAAGTAGTTAACTAAGAAAGCAATAAAATTAAAAAAGATAGTAAATAGAAAAAATTATATTTTTTTTCTAAAATAATCATGCTAAGATCTTCGATAATGGCACCAAAATCTAGTGTATATCATAGAACACTAATGATTAAATTAATTATGGTTCAACTACTATTCTATAGAGTAGGGTGAGATAGGTCGAATCCATAGGGATTTAGGCTAAGTTGTGTTCGAACAAGTAAAGAAAAAAGATAGTCTAAGAAAAGATCTTTTAGAATTTGAAAATTAATTACTAAATTAAGAATAAAATAGAGAGTAAATCGAATAAAAGAAGATACTTTAGGTTTTTGAACCTAATTGTGTATTAATCAAATCTGTATTTTTAGAGATACAAAAGATTCTATGATTAGGTCTCAATATAACCTATTCCTATTGAGCTCAAGCCATATCCTTGGATCATGATTCGTCCCATCAGAATATAGCTTATTTAGGATTTTAATTCATAGGAGGTGATTATTAATCTTTGATATAACCTATTTTGTTAGAGTACGAATCGTATCCTTAGATCATGGATCATCCCTATTAAGCATAGATTATTCAAAAAAAATCTTAAACAAAATAATTAAGATATTTAGAATTAAAAAAACTTAAATTTTATTTCATCAAATCAAAAACAAAAGATCATGAAAAGCAAAAAAAATTTGATTAAACAATTTTCATCTACTTCCCCAAAATAAAGGACTCTAGCTGCGCATGGAGGAGAGGCTGTTTGCTATCACCATCTTCATCATCTAGCTCCTTGGAAGAAAAGATGAAGAAGCTCCTGGATTTGCTATGCTATTACCCTAACCTATCCGTCCATGAAGGAAGAAGGATGAAGAGTTTTTGGTTTATGGAAGAAAGAAAGAGAGAAAAGTATAGGATTTAATCGATACGATGGAAGTGATAGATTTCAAAAAATTTGATCTATCAAACCCTAATACCTAGGATGGATCTTGATGACATTCAACCATATCGTGCATTAAGAATAAGATAAGGAAACATACATTTAAAAATTTGATTTAGAGAAGAATAATTTTTCATGAGGCGTCCACATGTTCGCCCTCCAATGGTGATCCACACAGGAATTGGCTTCAAAAATGACTTCTCTTGAATCCTTGCTTGCTGAATTTTATTCAAGAATTTCTTGAACTACTTCTTTCTTTTTCTCTCCTTTTTATTCTCTCTCTAATTCTCTCTTAGCCTTCCTAAATTCTCTTTCCAACCCTTGTCTTAAAATAAGACTCCTTATATTAGTAAAGATCTTGTCTAAAGGAAGACTTCTTATCTTAACCAATATCTTATCTGAAATAGAGAGAGAGAAAGAGAATTTAATCGGACTTCAGAATGCCAGACTCCTCATAATTGAATCCTATTTATAGATTTAGATGAGGTGCCACTCACACCCTTTCCCATTGTTTATTAGACCTCCATCAGACTTATCAAGGAACCATATAAGTTCCTTAAAATAAAAGGAGTCTAGGAGGCACCTAAAATTCATGGAGAATTTATTTCTGCCTCCAGAACATCATATATATAACTTTTCATTTGTTTAAATATGAAAACCATCTGATAAAGCATGGGATAAGAAGAGAGAGAGCATAAGTGGCACCAACCAAGAGCCTTCAGGCAGAAGGACTCTTAGCACCAACTTGAAATAAAACTACGCGATGTTTTGCATTATTTTCTTGGAGAGAAAAAAATACCACGCCCACTTGCTTTGACTAGTCAACAATTGTGGGTGGCATGAAGGAGAGACACTCCCAAGGGGTGCCTCATGAGTCAACACCCCCTGGTAGAAGGACTCTTAGTTCTTTCTCATGCCTAAGAATCTCATGCACCAATCATGAGGAGGTCTTCAAGATGCCTAGGACTCTTTCAAAATGAGTCCAAATAAAGTCCAAGTGGCAACCATCTGATTGAAGGAATAATCTAGGTTTTGCTAGGATGTATTTTAAAACCTTTTTAAAATATGAGAAGCAAAAGCATAAGATTAATCAAATTAATCTTAAAAATATGTACCTAAACCCTAAATCTAGGATCTAAAAACATAAATCATGCATGCATCAAAATATAAAAATTAAATAATAAATACAACAAGGATGTTGATCATATCAACATCAAACTAAAACTAGATCTAATCTAGTAAGTGAAAGAGATCAAATCTTTTTTACCTTTTGCAAGTCGAGATCTCCACTTGCTGATCTGAGGCTGAGGTTGATGCTTCAAACTGCACATATGTCTGGCCTCTATAAGAAGTCTATATGAAGCCTCAATCTTGATCTGAAGTCCAACAACTGAAAATCAGCATAGTGTGCTAGCACTATGCTGATCCTTATTTTATAGTTGATCATGAATCTCCTTCTTCGAATAACTTGCACTCTCTAAAGACCAAAGAAAGAGATGGGAGGATCTGAGAGAGGCCTTCTTCCTCATATTTTTCTTTTAAAAAAGTTGTGGAAGAAGATGCAAAACAAAAACCTTAGAGAAGACCTTCTCTATCTCTTTCCTCTCATCTGGACACTTGAACTTGTGTCCTTACAATAGCACATGCCCACAACCCTTTTGCACCCAAGGAACCCATGCCCAAAACCCTCTCTCTCTAATGTATTTGCTGTAGAAAAATCATGCCCAAAGGCCCTTTAAATAAAGAGAAAAGGAGGAGTCCTTGTCTAGGTCAAATACTTGGAAAGGAATGTCCAAATTGGATAAGAATTGGGGTGCCCAACTCTTAGGGGCCCGCTCCTAATTTCTTGGCATGGAGAACCTGGAAGTGGTGCATAAAACTTCCTTAATTCCACCAAAAAAATTAGATAAATATCTGGTGGTTTGGCACCATGCAAGGGGAAGAGTTTTGGCTTTGTAAAACTCCATCAAATAGAGTTTGAAATGAAAACTACTTCCTAGTTTTGACTTGGTCCAAAATAAACTTTCATTTAAGAAATAAGGGGGTGCATATGTTGGCATGGAGAGTCTCTAGGCGTGAGACATCTCATGCAAAAACCAAGGGTGGGGCATGAAAAGGCTAGGTGGAGCAAGGAAAGAGATTCCTAGTCAAACTGGGACTTCATATTTTAACTTGGTCCAACCAATTTTTTAACCTAATTAAATCAAAACTTATGCAATCCAATCAAGGATGATCTTAGTCCAACTAAGAGCCTAATTAAATTAGATTAAATTAAATTTAAATCTAATATAAATTCTAATTAAATTAGACATTAGGTTTACTCAAATCCTAATTCAATAGGAACTTGTTCTTTCTTACAATTAGCTTATCCCATAAACCAATTAGACTTAATCTAATCAAGCCCAAACCAAATTTAATTAAATATTATTCAATTAGACTCGATCTCAGCTCTTAAGCTCAATCAGATTGAGTTAATTAGCAATCTGATTGCTAATCAATTTTCTTGCAATACTTGCACTAGGTCAAACATCAACTGTATTAATTGTTTGACCCTAGAACGATTCTCAATCGTTGATCAATCATCCGATTAGATCGAGACCTCTAATGTATGTGATCTCATAGGTTCGAACCTAAACTAGTAGTATAAAAATAAGTTTCTATACCAATCAAAGTGACCATCTAGCAATGGCACCCGACGGTCGGATAGATTGAATGTATAAAGCAACACCCTTAGAACCCATGTGGATATGGTTTTCGAATAATTCATCCTCTTGACCATAAATGCTCATAGAATGACTTAGGGTTTAATTGTCAATCCTAATTAGATTATCCACATTGTATTTTAAAATAGCATGGATTATTTTGGCCAAGATTTTGCTAAATTGAAATACAACAATGCATAATCTCCAAACTTTTGGAGTGGTTAATCCTATCTTGATCACTTACCGACTTCATAGGTACTTGATTGTACCCAAAAATCTTCTATCACTGAATTAAAAATTCAAGTAATCTGGCACCAAAGCATAGTGAGTTGCTCGCAAGCCACTATGGCGATCTCAAGTGCAAAGGACACTTATACCCATATCCCATTAAAGAAATTTTTGACAGTAGAATATTTTGGAGTAGGTCACATTCTATAACGATGTACCCCTACATCTCACCTATATGTGATGCCATACCAGTATCTCTATACTCCTTGGTTAAAAGGATAACCAACCTACATGGCACATAATGACCTACACTCAATAAACATTGTCATCCTAGTTAACAACGTATCATTTGATTGCAAACAGTTTAAGGACTAATCGATAAATTATCTCTTTATGAAATCTAAATAGTCCTAAGAACTTCATTACAACATAAGATTTCCTTAGAAGAATTTCATTTATGATGAAAAAAGCAAGAATAAAATTTTATTTAATAATAAATTATTTACATATTTGAAGGATAGCTTAACCGTTAACAAGCTGACGATTAGCTTTAGGACATATTTTCTAACAACTTTCATTTATCCTAAAGCCACTTGGTACAGTATCTGATACCCATCTTCAATTTATGGTTGTCGAACTTCTTTACCATCATGGCCTTAGTAAAGAAGTCGGCCAGGTTCTCCTTTTCATCGATTCTCTTTTTCATCAATCTTCTAAAGGTCGACGTCATCTCGATCCATGATCTTCTTGATAAGATGATAGCGGCACAATATGTGCTTTGTCCGCTGGTGTGTCTTTAATTTTTTCGCCTTTCTTTGTAGCATCTAGAACCACAACATATATACTCCACCTTACAAACTGAGTCTACCATAATGTGCTGCTTGGAACTCTTTCAATGGATGCTCCACCATTTAGTATAAATACATAATCAAACATGCTTCTGTTATCATCATGATCAGATTGAAAGCTGGAGTCTGTAAATTTTATAAGTTTTAAATCTGACTCACCATAAATCAACCACTGATCCTTAGTATTTCTTAAATACTTAAGGATAGTTTTCACCACCTTCTAGTGGTTCTTCTTTGGATCAGATTGGTATCTACTCACTACTCCTAGTATGTCATAGCGATCTCGTACATGTCATGACATATATGATAGATCCTATTATCGGAGTATATGAGATTCTACTCATACACCATCTCTCTTTAGGAGTTGTCAGACAATCCTTCCTAGAGAGAGAAATTTCATGGCCTATCGAAAGATAGCCCTTCTTGGAATTCTCCATGCTGAACCTCTTCAGCATAGTTTTTATGTACGTGGACTGGGTTAACCCAAGCATCATCTTAGATCTATCTCTATATATCTTCAACCCTAGGATGTAGAATGCTTCACCCAAGTCCTTCATGGAGAACTGAGATGATAACCATATTTTTATTCCCTCTAGTATGGGAACGTCATTCTTGATTAAGAAAATATCATCTATGTATAGAACAAGGAATACCACTACCAGACCATTTGCCTACTTGTAAATGTAGGACTCTTCTCCATTAAACGAAGCCATATATTTTGATTACCTTATCAAAATGCATGTTCCAACTCTAAGATGCCTACTTCAATCCATAAATGGATCTTTAAAACTTACACACCTTGGACTTGTCAGTAGATGTGAACCCTTCAGGTTGTATCATATACACCTCTTCAGTCAGCTCTTCATTCAGAAAAGTTATCTTCATATCTATCTATCAGATCTCATAATCTAGATAGACAACTATCATAAGCATAATCCAAATAAATTTGAGCATTGCCATAGAAAAAAATATCTCATCATAGTCAATTCATAATGTTATAATATCCTTGGCACTAATGAAACTTTATAGGTCCCATCTTTATGTCTGTGCCCTCTTCTTTTAAAGACCCACTTACACCTAATAGCATTTAATCTCTTTCAGTGGTCAAAATAGCTTCAATACATCACGTGACCTTCAATGGACTCCATCTTGAATTTTATGGTCTAAGCTATTTTCCAGGAATCAATTCTACATATGCATCCATGTAAGTGATTCGGATGTCCTCGTTTATTCTCATCGATTCGAGGGATCACTATACCTGAACCAAAAAAGTAGTATCTATCGGCTGCATGTACTGTTAGATATACTGTGCCCTAAAGCAGATTGACTGACACTTGTTAATATACTTCTAGGGGCAAAATTATAATTTTGGACTATAATCATAAAAGGGTTATTTCTATCATATATGTGTATTTAGCTGTTTGTGATACACTGCTTTGGAGTTATGATAATGAAATTCAATATTTAAGAGTTAAACAATTTAGACATGAATACATATTATTTAACATCATAAAGTACTTTCTTGAATAATAGTCAATCACAGGATGGTGATTAATCTGGAAGATTGGTACAAATGCTTCTCTTTAGTAGATGAGTCTTGAGTCTATGGTTGTGGAGACAACGGAATGAGAGTATAGATACTCGTCAGAGAACGAGGGCACTAGTGTGACCCACCTTGAGTAGTCATTAGGAAGTCTAACCTTCTCGGTCAATGATGTGACTCGATGCTGCAGTGTTGGTCTGGTTCTTTGACTTGAGGTGCCGCAGTTGCACTTGGATGTTATAGGCTTACTAACCCTACTCGATCTTCTAGCCCTTCAGAACCTTGAGGTGTATGTTGGCTATAGCATGTTCATTGTAGAAACTGATTGCAATCAAATGGAATCTATTACCTCGTGTGTAGATGGAGCAGCCCTTATGATGAATAGATAAGTCAGAAGTCATAGCCCATGTAGTGAAAAATAGACAGGTGTCTTCTATTTAGCTTTTCAACATCAGACCTGAGATCGAATTGATTACATTATTGAACAGAAACTAGAATTTGACGAGTTTCACCTTAAACCCTAATCTATCAGGCGCTCAAGATAGAAAGAACTTATCACACAAGGAAGTGCACCAGAGGTTCGCCATTCAGCTACTGATGGGTTCGCCACCATTATTAGCATGCTAGTTCCTGGATGTTGAAGCAATAGAATGATTTAATCTCTCT
>QRFJ01000977.1:441420-472910 GCA_006176705.1 Cocos nucifera | reverse complement strand
ATAAGTTTGACTATACCATAACCTCAGTTCCTAGCCATTCGGAACCCTAAGGTGTATGTTGGCTATAGCACGTTCATTATAGGAATTGGATTGTACCAATAGGAGATCTATCTACCTCGGTAGACGAGGAGTAGTCCTATGATGATCATGAGAATTGAGTTCATAAGCCCATGGCCATGGTAGAGTGTAGATGATAGAAAAGTTTCTATTACGGTTTTACATTGGACTCGAATCAAATGATTAATTCATATGATGGATATTGGATTTGACGAGTTCACCTTAATCTTAATCCTATCGGGGCTCAAGATAGAAGAACCCAATTACACAGGTAGCTATACTGAAAGGTTTGCTTTTAGTTCTGATGGGATGCCACCATATACTACTAGGTGTCACTAGTGGATTTTGAAAGCAATTAGAATGATTTTGATGATCGATCGTTCTAATTATATGAATCAAAAAAATTCTAGTCCATCGAAAGGTATTTCGATGATGTCGATGATGGAGATCAAGATATGTCTCATTACCATATGAAATTGAACTTAGCTAGATCACATAAATAAAGATTTGGATCTAGATGTCATCAATTGAACTAACCTAATTCGATTGATTTGGATTAGATCCAATCAGGTTCAAAGTAATTGTGCTAGCACATGATTGAGCCTGACTTTCTCCTTCTATAATCTTTCTGATTTATTATAATCGAGTTAAATTTGATTTAACTTGTTCTTGTATCTTGAATAGATATATTTTTATATGATTGAAACCTATTTAGATCAGATTAATTGTAGAAATTAAATCCATTCATAGTGCAATTGGACTAAGGCCAAAAGTTGACCTAATTAAGAGAATTGAGGGTCACCTAATCAGATACTTTTAGAAAATTCTTTAGAAATCATTTTGCTCTAATTTTTGGATATGTGATAGGGCTCGGGTCATACTTTGGGTGTGCTAAATTTTATGATTTTTGGAGGTGGCTAGATTGAGTTATGATAGAGTTTGATTTGGATCAAACTCTTAAGGGAAGAGTCCTAGGCATAATGGACTCTTTCTTATCTACTCATGCTGCCCCTTTTTTGAAGTCCTTTTGGCATGAAAACCAGATAAGATCTGATGCTATACGTAGAGAATAATTCCAGAAGTCCCTTTGATCAAATAATTAGTTATTTTGGTCAAAGAAGGACCCCCTTATGGTGTTGGCTTTTGATATAAATTCCCTCATGCCATATTATTTTCGTGAATGATTTTATTTTCCACCCAAAGGCTGCCATCCCAAGAGATATCCACACACCCTCTGATCCTCTCTCTCCTCCTCTTCTACATGCCAAAAGTTGGGTGCAAATCTGAGAAGAAGATTCTATCAAATTTGTGAAGAGTTCAGCATCTATGCAATGATGTTCGTGAGACGGACATGCTGCCTTCAGAAATTTTTATGAAGGACTTACAGATTAGATTCAAATCTAATATTTAGTGGAAAGATTTATGAAGAGAAGACATCTAGATCCTGCCCAAGTGGATACTAGCAGAGGGTAGGCACATGCATGGCTCATTCCAAAACCTCAGAAAAGATCAGGATCATCGTAGGGTAATCAGATTACCCAAATAAGGTTTGAAATTAATTTTGATTTAATTTTTATTTTAATTTTTAATATTAGATCACCTCAATTAAATTTGGAAACTCTTAGATCTAATCAGATTATAAAAAATTTTTTAGAAACATCTGCTCCATATCTGATCAGATCTGTACAATCTTGCGGTGGAAAATCAGATTTTTCTTCAAATGGTGTCGAAGCTGTGTTAGCAGGTCTTTAGATCTAATTTTAATTTTATTTTATGATCTAATATTAAAAGATTTTAGATGTCATATCATATGTGATTAGATCTAAAATTAATAAATTAGAAAAATTAATTTGGATCTACAATGTATGAGATGCATGACTAGACTAGGTATAGAATAGTTCTATGAGTAGTCTAATGTAATCATTTTTTTAATTTAATTAAATTAGGTTATAGATCTATTTTATTTCTATTTTTTTGATGTTATAAATATTATAATTAGATCTAAAAAATATTAAAAAATATGTAGGATTTCTGCATAGATTTCAAAACTTTTTTGAAATTAAAGCAGTGGAAGACATAAATTAAACAATTTAATCTATAATATGCTTGTAATCAAATTACAAAATCCGACATCAAGTATCTATAACATGTTATGATACAAATATAAATCTAAAAATAAATTAAGCATAATTAGTATTGATCAAATCAATATCTAGATCTAGAATAATTCTAGATCTAAACCCTAGATCACATCTAGGTCATCAAGAGATCGGATCTCTTACCTTTGCATGGGTCAAGAACTCTATGGTTGATTTCTGTTGTAGCCTTTGGAGTTGCACATGTGTCTGGCCTCTAGAAGTGATTCACACAAGCCTGCAACACAGATCGAAGGTTCATCAAACAAAGATCCACTCGAAGTGCTAGCTTCTCGCGGATCCTAGCTTCTAGCGAATCCCTCCTGATGGTCAATCAAAAATATATTCTTTGGATCTCTTGGATACTCCAGGAGATGAAGAACATGAGGAGGAATAAGAAATAAATTCAACCTTTGGATCTTCTAAAAATCAAAAAATAAAAATAAAAAAAAAATATCCTAAGAGAAGATAGATTTTCTCATTCAGGACATTAACGATTGATGTCCTGAAAACATCTCTATGTTAGGATAAGAGGAGACCTCCTCTAAAATTTTTTTTTATGTTTTCAAATCTAATATCTCTAATTTTTCTCATAAATAAATAGAGAAGAAGGGTTCTCAAGAAAATCTTAAGATAAGACCTTTCTTCTCTTCTCCTCTCCCATCAGGACATGATCAGATCATGTCCAAAAAAAATATCATGCCCTAACAACTTGGAGCACTTATCCCCATGCCCTAATCCACTCTCCCTCTTAGATTTTTATCATATAAAAATTATATAAAATAGAAAAATAAAGGCTTGAAAGAAAAGTATAAGAGAAGACAATCTTCTCTTACTTTTGTCCCTTCGAGACATCAACTTTTGATGTCTAGATGAAGACCTCTTCTCCAAGGAATATGGCACCCCAAAGTCTCCACACCTCCTAGCATCTCTCTTCTGATCTTTATGTAGAAAATCTAGGATGTTTCACGCCCTCCTCATATCAAATAGGAGACATACTACAAGAGTAAAAAACTAGGTCAAAGACCTAGTCAAATCCTTCAAATAAGGTAGTTAAGGGGGTGTCCAACTCTTGGGGAGGCCCCCTCCCTAAATTCTTGGCATGAAATATCTAAAACACACACACACAAAAGCAAGGGAAGAAAGGGTGGAACAAATAGCATGGCATGAGAAAAGTAGGCGCACAAGAGGGGGAAAGAGTTTAGGTTAAAGGGGGCTCTTCCAAGTAGAAAACACCCGACTCAAGGTGAATTGCTTGATGCAGCTTAGATCAAAGAACCAGACACACCACTGCAGCTTCGAGCCAATCATCGATGACTAGGTAGACTTCCTTATGATTGCTCGAGGTAGTCACGCTCAGTGCCCTCATTCTCTAATAAGTACCTATACTCTCGCTCTAGTATCTCTACACTGCAGACTTAAGACTCATCTATCTTAAGAAAGCGATGATACACCAATCTTCCGAATCAATCACCATCCTTGCAATGATCCTACGATTGGGAGCAGCTTATGAGTTAATTATGAAAATTCATGTCTTAAATTTTCAACTCTTGAAAATATGAATTCTCGTTACCATTAACTTAAAGGATGTATCGCAAACACTTTAAATATATACTATGATAGAAAATAATTATTTATTAATTTATAATTAAAATTATAAAATTATTCTTAAAAGTGTATTACAAATATCAGTCAATTTGATTTTTAGAGCACACATCTAACAACCCTAACCCAAGGACCACCTTATTAGAATTTAAATCATATAACATGCATTTATAATATAACATAGGGTATAGGAACATACCTTTGATCCCTAAATCCTAACTTGAGTCTAAATTTTGGCAACAGTCCGACAGGGATTCCATCAAGTGCTCACATGTTCACCCTCTAATATTGATCCACACGGAGACTTGATCAAGCCACTAACACCTATAAAAAACTGATTTCTTGATTAAATTCTTAATGCAAGAGTTTAATTTGGGTAGAACCTCCTTATAGCCTTGTTTTCCACCTTCAAGCCTTTTTCTTCCTTTCTTTCTCTTCTCTATGTCTTCTTATGTTGCCCAGCTATGCAACCCAAGAGGGAGGGTGAATTGAATTTTTTAAAATTTTAAAACTAATTTAGAGTTATAAAGGTTATATGATGATATGCAAGTGATATGTGATAGGTATTTTAAGTGAAGAGAAAAAGTGAATACCAAGAGAGCAAGTATATAACAAAGTAAAGATAGAGAGAGGATAAGCACACTATAAATAAATAAGGTTTATAGTGGTTTGGTGCCAACCTTATACCTACATCCACTTTCCAAACTCCTACTTGAAAATTTAAATCCACTAAATATATTTAAACTGAATACAATGTTTGAAACTTCCAACCCTAGCTATCCTAAGCTAAAATACTTATTTTTCGGATACAAGCCAATCTAATACAATCCGATTCAAGATTCAAATAAACATTTCCAAGTTTTGGAACCCTCCCAAAACTTAAAACAACTCAAAGAATAGAGAATAAGAGTTAAAGTCAATAAATACAACTTGAGCCCCTTAAATAAGCAAATAAAAGCTTTAAGAACACTTTGCACAACAAAGAGGAAGCTTTTTTGAGTTTTCTCAAAGTTGTTGAAGACTTGAATGAGCTTTTGAGGGGTTGGTGAGCTTGAAATAAAAGCTTCTTTGCTTGAAGAGGGCTTTTTGCTTCGGGCTGAAATGAATGCTTGAATCTCTTGTGTTTTTCCCTCCTTTTTGAGCCTTTATATCTTCAATAGGTGCTAGAAAAAAATTTGGCAGGTGTAGAGCCATTGGAGGGCTTTAAATATGCATTAAATATGGTCAAAATAGATTGAAAAATAGTCGTTATAGAGTTTTTTCATCGTAGGAGTCGACCTCTAGGTCATCCCCTACATAAGGATCGACCTCTATGATAGAAAATTGAAAAACCCTATGTTTTATATTTTTGGCCTTCGGAATAGTAGAGATCGACCCTCAAGTCATCCCTTGCCATAGGGATCGACCTCAGGGTCATCCGCTTTGGTGTGCCAGCCAAAGAACAACATGCCAATCAACCCCTTTTGACAAGGATCGATTCTTCTTTAAAATTGATTTTCTTCCAAAATATGCATCCAAAAATCATGGGACTAGCTCCAAAAGATCAGAAATCTTCTATACTTGCTCTTGAGGCTTTCAAATCAGAACTTTATAAAATTATGATTTTGTTTGGAAATATAATAAATCTTTTTCCAAGCTAAAATCATTAGTAATCCCTTAAATATTTTGTAATCATCAAAATCAATTCTTAAAGCAATAATCTCTCCCATTTTGATGATGACAAAATACTTGAGCAAAAGCAAAATATAGCAAATATGAAGTATTGATTAAGAATTTCAAATTTATGAAGATGCATCAGTTGAATATTATAGCCAATCATTTGAACAATATTGTATCAAGAGCAGTTTGATGATTACATATGATCAAGCATATGAGTAATTTGCAGAAAGAGTAGTCTAAAAATTATTTATAGAAATTTTGAATTACTTATTTCTTTTATCAATTTTGTCTTATTTCTTTTGTCAAATTTGCTTGTTGCCCAATTTTATTTCTCTACTCCCCCTTTTTGACATCATCAATTAAGATCTTGAGAAATTTTTAAAGAAAAAAAGAAAAAGCCTCCCCCTTACATTATTCCATATATTTTTATGTTAAAATAAGAATTTATAAAGAAAACAAGACATATAGCAATCATATAAGACAAGCAAGACAATGTTTATAGCATACTATAATAGGAATCTTAAACCATTGATAAGAGTTAATTCTACCATCATCTAAATGATATCATCATATATATAGACATTCCATACACAACAAATCAGAACATAAAGTCATCAAAACATATAAGTGTTAGAACATAAAGCTACATAAGTCATCAATACATATAGTGTTAGGTTCGGTGAATAGGGCAGAAGCATGGATTTTAAAGCAAACTAATGAAATCATAAAACCAAACCCAAATCCTAGGATCACTTTATTAGAATTTAAATCATATAATATGCATTTATGACATATAAGAGGGTTTTGGAACATACCTCAATTGCTAAACCCTAACTCAAGTCTAATCTCCGGTAGTGGTCTGGCAAGGGTTCTACCAGCTACCCACGTGTTCACCCTCCAACGTTGATCCACATGGGAACTTGATCAAGCCACCATCATCTTTGATTGATTTAATTAAAATTCTTATAATAAAAACTTTAATTATTTGTGCATAACCTTCCTTAGCCTTTAATGTCACACTTTTAGCTTTTTCTTGTCTTCCTTTTTGGCTCCTTATCTCCCTAATTTTTATTCCTAATCTCTTTGTCTCATTGGAAGACTTCTTATCCTTAAATCAAGACCTTGTCTAGACAAGAGAAAAAAAATAAAGAAAATTGGACAAGCAAGCCTCTTGTAAGAAAGAAAGCAAAAATTATAAAAATTCT
The DNA here is from genome assembly GCA_006176705.1 of Cocos nucifera. Classification (NCBI taxonomy): domain Eukaryota; kingdom Viridiplantae; phylum Streptophyta; class Magnoliopsida; order Arecales; family Arecaceae; genus Cocos; species Cocos nucifera. The sequence continues at coordinate 466,249 of QRFJ01000977.1, read as the reverse complement.
AGGACTCTATGGAGTACGCTCCTATTTATAATGTACGTAGGGGCGCCTGAAGGAAAATCCTGATTTTTCGGTCCAAGTTCGTTCAGGTCTGATCAGATCAAGAGATATATTTCAAAAAAAATTTTCTTGATCCCAATCAGATCTTGATATGTTTTAGATCTGATTATTATTATTTTGGAAATTAAAATAAAATTAGATAAATTAAATCAAATTTAACTTACCTTGATATGGATAATCCTATTATCCATTGATGATCCTGTATGCAGCGAAAGGTTCTGGATCTAGCCACGCAAGTGCCTGGCCTCTACCGATATCTACTTAGGCTAGATCTGGAGATCCTCTTCTTCTCTATCACATCTTCAAAAATTAGATCTGGATCTGATCTGGAGGATCTTCAAAACTTCTTTTGAAGATCAGCAATCGTCCTTTGCAGCAGCGCAGCCTTCTAGCTTTTCTCTTGTCTAGATTGCACGAACCAAGGTCCAAAACCCTTTTGGATGTGGAGAGGAGAGGGAGAAGGTGGTTTGTCATGGAGGAAGAGGGGAGAGGCAGCTTTGGGGCGTGGGGAATTATGATTCAATCATAATCTGAGTTGGGCGCAGGGTCTTATTTATAGACTGACTGTGATCCAACTTCTCTTCTTCCCAACCAATCACAATTCTTTGTGAAATCAGATCTAAATCTGATTGGTGGGAATAGAGTCCCCTATATTCCTCCTTAAAGGGCGCCTAAGACCAGTCAAAGTTGGTTCTTAGGAGAACTCTAATTGGAATCCAAAAAGGAGATGGAGTCCCTGTCCAACAGGGACTCCTAGGCGCCTCCAACTTGGGCACACGCCAAGGGTGGCGTGCACCCTCTTCCTTGCCAGGTTCTAACAGGGGGACAGGCCCCCACCAGCTCTCCAATAGGTGCATGACATGTGGTCAAAAGTCAAAGTGTCAATGGTCAACATTTGACCAGTCAAAGGTAGACTTTTGACCAAAGTCAAAGAACAAGAAATGGCAGGTGACCAAAAATGGCAGGTAATGTCTTACAAAATAAGACAACCTTTTCTGACTTGGACAACCTCCAGTCAGACCATATGAAGGCCTCTGATTGAGCACAAACTCCTTTGGCTCAGTCAGGATAACTTATTTATGATAGTAAAAGAAGAACGTTAGGTTCAATCGAGTGCTAGCACGATTTCCTTGAACCTAATTGAATCTCATTCAGATCAATTGAACTAGATCAGTTCAATTGATGATCACCAGATTCAAACCCTTATTTGTGTGACCCAGTTAGGTTCAGTTCTGTATGGTAATGGGATATGTCATGATCTCTATCATCGACATCATCGAAACTCCTTTCGATGGATCAGAACTCTTCTGATTCGAACAGCTAGAATGATCGATCATCTAAATCATTCTAATTGCTCCCAAAATCCACCAGTGACACCTAGCAGTATATGGTGGCAACCCATCAGAGCTGAATGCGAACCTCTTGGTGCAGCTACCTATGTGATTAAGTTCTTCTATCTTGAGCCCCGATCAGATTAGGGTTAAGGTAAACTCGTCAAACCCTAGTCTCTGTCATATGATGTAATCATTCGATTCGAGTCCGATGTGAAAATCTAAATAGAAACTCTTTCTATTATTTCACTCTGCCATGGCCATGGACTTCTGGACTTGATTCTCATGATTATCATAGGGCTGCTCCTCTACCACCGAGGTAGATAGATTCCATCTTGATGCCATCCAGTTCCTACAATGAACATGCTATAGCCAACATACACCTCAGGGTTCCATATGGCTAGGAGACCAAGTAATGGTACAGTCAAACTATAACACTATTAGATATATGTGCCCTAGAAGCCAGAATTGGCTGACACTTGTAATACACTTCTCGGGGCAAAATTATAATTTTGACTAATATCAATAAAATGGGTTATTTTCTATCGCATATGTATATTTAGTGTCTGTGATACATCCTTTGAGTTAATGGTAATGATAATTCATATTTTCAAGAGTTGAAAATTTAAGACATGAATAATCATTGTTAACTCATAAAATGCTCCTGACCATAGGATCATCACGAGGATGGTGATTGATCCGGAAGGTTGGTGTACAATCGCTTCTCTTTAGTAGATGAGTCTTGAGTCTATGGTGTGGAGACATCGAAGCGAGAGTATAGGTACTCATTAGAGAACGAGGGCACTGAGCGTGACCACCTCGAGTAGTCATTAGGAAGTCTACCTTCTCGTCGATGACTGACTCGATGCTGCAGTAGTGTGTCTAGTTCTTTGACTTGAGGTGCATCGACAGTTCACCTTGAGGGTGTTATAGTTTGACTACACCATTACTCGATCTCCTAGCCATATGGAATCCTGAGGTGTATGTTGGCTATAGCATGTTCATTGTAGGAACTGGATAGCATCAAGATGGAATCTATCTACCTCGGTGGTAGAGGAGCAGTCCTATGATGATCATGAGAATCAAGTCCAGAGGTCCATGGCCATGGCAGAGTGAAATAATAGAAAGAGTTTCTATTTAGGTTTTCATATTGGACTTAAAATCGAATGATTACATCATATGACAGAGACTAGTGTTTGACGAGTTCACCTTAACCCTAATCTGATTGGAGCTTAAGATAGAAGAACTTAATCACACAGGTAGCTGCACCAAGAGGTTCACATTCAGCTCTAATAGATTGCCACCATATATTGCTAGGTGTCACTATGGATTTTGGGAGCAATTAGAATGATTTAGATGATCGATCATTCTAGCTATTCAAATCAGAAGAATTCTGATCCATCGAAAGGAGTTTCGATGATATCGATGATAGAGATCATGACATATCCCATTACCATACAGATTTGAACCTAACTGGGTCACACAAATAAGGGTTTGAATTTGGTGATCATCAATTGAACTGATCTAGTTCAATTGATCTAAATGAGATTCAATTAGTTTCAAGGAAATCGTACTAGCACTCGATTAAACCTAACATTCTTCTTTTACTATCATAAATAGGTTGTCCTGACTGAGCTAAAGGTGTTTGTGCTCAATCAGAGGCCTTCATATGGTCTGACTGGAGGTTGTCCAAGTTAGAAAAGGTTGTCTTATTTTGTAGGACATTACCTGCCATTTTTGATCACCTGCCATTTTTCGTTCTTTGACTTTGGTCAAAAGTCTACCTTTGACTGGTCAAATATTGACCATTGACACTTTGACTTCGTTCACATGTCACGTACCTATTGGAGAGTTGGTCGGGGCCTGTCCCCCTTCTAGAACCTGGCAAGGAAGAGGGCGCACACCAAGGGTGGCATGCGCCCAAGCTGGAGGCGCCCAGGAGTCCCTGTTGGACAAGGACTCCATCTTCTTTTTGGATTCCAATTAGAGTTCTCCTAAGAACCAACTTTGACTGATCTTAGGCATCCTCTAAGGAGGAATCTAGGGGACTCAATTTTACCAATCAAATTTAGATCTGATTTTACAAAGAGTTGTGATTGGTTGGGAAGAAGAGGAGTTGGATCACAGTTAGTCTATAAATATGATCCTGCGCCCAACTCAAAGAGGAATCTGAATTAATTGAGATCTCCATGCCCCAAGGCCTTTTCTCCTCTCCTCCTCCATGCCAACGTATCTTGTCCCTCTCCTCTCCACGTCCAAAAGGGTTTTGGACCTTGGTTGGTGCAATCTAGATAAGAGAAAGACGAGTGAAAGCTAAAAGGCTGCGCTGCTGCAAAGGACGACTGCTGATCTTCAAAAGGCATTTTGAAGATCCTCCAGATCAGATCTAGATCTAATTTCTGGAGACGTGATAGAGAAGAAGAGGATCTCTAGATCTAGTCCGAGTGGATATCGGTAGAGGCCAGGCACTTGTGTGGCTTGTTCTAGATCCTTCCGCTGCTTATAGGATCATCAACGGGTAATAGGATTGCCCGCTTTAAGATAAATTAAATCTGATTTAATTTATCTAATTTTATTTTAATTTATAAAATAATAATAATCAGATCTATAATATCTTAGATCTAATCTGGATTAAAGAAAAAAATTTTTAAAATATATCTCTTGATCTGGTTAGATCTGAACGAACCTGGTCCGAGAAATCAGGATTACCCCTCACACACATGAGGAAAAGAGATGGAGTCCCATACAGATGGGACTCTAGGGTTACTTGATGGCTTCAAACTCTTGGGTGCCAATTTATTTGTGCTTATCCTATGTTAGTGCCACCTATGGAGAGTTTGAGGGGTCTCTAATCTGATTAGATCAGGTGACATCACTCCACTAATCAGATTAAGATCTGATTGAATTGAGCAATATGATTGATCGAAGTGATGTGGCACTGAATGACACAGCAGGATCTATTTAAACCCCTATCTATGCCTAGGATTTCATTATTGCACCCATCCACCATGCCACAAGGCTACCCATCCTCTCTTCCATGCCTCCCTCTTGTCCTCTCTCTCCCCTCTCCATGCCCAAGAGGTTGGGCGAATTAGGAAGATAGTCAACGTGTTCGTGAGACAAGCACGCTGCCTTCATCGCTTGTTTCGAAGACTCTATGAATCAAATCTAGATCTAATTTTTGAAAATTAGATCTAGAAGGGGATCATGTCTAGATCCTATTTGAGTAGACTCCAGTAGAGGTCAGGCACTTGCATGGCTATATCCAGAATCCCGTGCTTCAGCAGATCATCGATAGGGTAAAAGTAGTTTATCCTAAAGATAATAATTATTGTTCTCATTTTATTTCATATTAGTTTTTTAATATGAGATCTATAGGATCAGATTTGAGAACTCTCGAATTTGATTATAATCTATTAGAAAAATTTTTGAAATTATCTTACAGATCTGATCGGATCTGAATGATCCTATGGCGAAAAATGCTGATTTTCCTTCATCTATTTCTTTCTCTCAATGGATTATGGATTCTGCTTGTTCTCATCATGTATGCTGCATAGTGGAGTTGCTTAACTCCCTGAAGATCAGTGAGGGCACCGTGTTCCTACCAGATGGATTGAGCTATGAGATTAAGGGCAATGGAATGGTCAACATGAAGCTTTATGATGGAACGACAAAAAGGTTGGGAGAGATCCGATATATATCCGGCATTAAAAAGAATCTAATCTCACTAATCAGACTGGATTCGATTAGCTTCAAGTGAAAAGCTGATGAAAAAATCTTGAAGATCATGTGCGGTAGTAGGATGGTGATTAAAGGAAGAAAGTATGGAGGACACTATCTTATGGCAGGGAGCTCAGTGCGAGGTGAAGCTTTAGATGGAGGTGGATCGGGCATGAGATGAGAGACTTGAAAGGACGAGAGGCGACATTGCAAAGTAAAGTTTCTATTACCATAAGAGGCTACCCTAAGATAGTCTTAGGTTAAGAGGATCACCATCATTGACAGAGGTGGGATTGAGTGGCCTGGCTTGATTCCCATATTTGTCCATCCATGAGACAACAGGCATGCCCCAGGGCATGGAGGTGAGATGTATCACAAACTCTTAAAGATAGATAGGGTCCGAACATCAAGTCAAGATGGAGATTATTGAGAAAAATATCTCAAGATTCGATCCATAATAAGTCGAGAACGAGATTTAGGACAACGAATGGAATCTAACAAAATCAAGAACAATCCAAATGGAGTTTAGATGGAGAAGTTACGTGTGAAAGAACACCAAAGCAAGATGGCATGGCCCATGGGCCCATCAGAGGGGCCCATGGGTCGGTGCAAGCCTAGCTTGGCAGCATGCGGGGTCACTGAGCTAGCTGCATTCTAGGTCGGCTTAGGTGCACTGATGCGTAAGGGCCATGCAAGCATGGGTCGTGCAGGCACGCGCAGGCCCAACGCAATGTGCACGGGCCGACCATATGGGCATGGCCAAGCATGGGTGTGCATGCACGAGCTACATGGGCCTATCGCAGGCAAACCTAGCTCCATGCAGTCTATGTCCATAGTGTGGACTGGGAGCCATTTCTTGCTGGTTTCACATGGTCCATGGTGGACCAACAGGCATTTTCCAAGGTTTCTTGCTATTTTGCATGATCCGATGGCTCAAGAGCAAGCCGATCATGTGTTAGATATATGTGCCCTAGAAGCCAGAATTGGCTGACACTTGTAATACACTTCTAAGGGCAAAATTATAATTTTGACTATAATTAATGAAATGGGTTATTTTCTATCACACATGTATATTTAGTGTCTGTGATACATCCTCTGAGTTAATGGTAATGATAATTCATATTTTCAAGAGTTGAAAATTTAAGACATGAATAATCATTATTAACTCATAAACAGCTCCCGACCATAGGATCATCACGAGGATGGTGATTGATCCGGAAGGTTGGTGTACGATGGCTTCTCTTTAGTAGATGAGTCTTGAGTCTACGGTGTGGAGACACCGGAGCGAGAGTACAGGTACTCGTTAGAGAACGAGGGCACTGAGCGTGACCACCTCGAGTAGTCATTAGGAAGTCTACCTTCTCGTCAATGACTGACTCGATGCTGCAGTAGTGTGTCTGGTTCTTTGACCTGAGATGCATCGGCAGTTCACCTTGAGGGTGTTATAGTTTGACTACACCATTACTCGGTCTCCTAGCCATATGGAACCCTGAGGTGTATGTTGGCTGTGACATGTTCATTGTAGGAACTGGATTGCATCAAGATGGGATCTATCTACCTCGGTGGTAGAGGAGTAGCCCTATGATGATCATGAGAATCAAGTCCTGAAGCCCATGGCCATGGCAGAGTGAAATAATAGAAAGAGTTTCTATTTAGATTTTCACATTGGACTCGAATCGAATGATTACATCATATGACAGAGACTAGGGTTTGACGAGTTCACCTTAACCCTAATCTGATCGGGGCTCAAGATAGAAGAACTTAAATCACACAGGTAGCTGCACCAAGAGGTTCGCATTCAGCTCTAATGGGTTGCCACCATATACTGCTAGGTGTCACTGGTGGATTTTGGGAGCAATTAGAATGATTTAGATGATCGATCATTCTAGCTGTTCGAATCAGAAGAGTTCTGATCCATCGAAAGGAGTTTCGATGATGTCTATGATAGAGATCATGACATATCCCATTACCATACAGAACTGAACCTAACTGGGTCACACAAACAAGGGTTTGAATCTGGTGATCATCAATTGAACTGATCTAGTTCAATTGATCTGAATGAGATTCAATTAGGTTCAAGGAAATCGTGCTAGCACTCGATTGAACCTAACGTTCTTCTTTTACTATCATAAATAAGTTGTCCTGACTGAGCCAAAGGAGTTTGTGCTCAATCAGAGGCCTTCATATGGTCTGACTGGAGGTTGTCCAAGTCAGAATAGGTTGTCTTATTTGTAAGACATTACCTGCCATTTTTGGTCACCTGCCATTTCTTGTTCTTTGACTTTGGTCAAAAGTCTACCTTTGACTGGTCAAACGTTGACCATTCACCCTTTGACTTTTGACCACATGTCATGCACCTATTGGAGAGCTGGTGGGGGCCTGTCCCCCTGCCAGAACCTGGCAAGGAGAAGGGCGCACGCCAAGGGTGGCGTGAGCCCAAGTAGGAGGCGCCTAGGAGTCCTTGTTGGACAAGGACTCCACCTCCCTTTAGGATTCCAATTAGAGTTCTACTAAGAATCCAGTTTGACTGGTCTTAGGCACCCTCTAAGGAGGAATCCAGGGGTCTCTATTCCAACCAATCAGATTTAGATCTGATTTCACAAAGGGTTGTGATTGGTTGAGAGGAAGAGGAGTTGGATCACAAGAGGTCTATAAATAAGACCCTGCGCCCAACCCTAATTCTAATGCTATTAGATACGCCCCAAGGCTGCCTCTCCCCTCCTTCTCCATGCCATAGTCTCTTCTCCTCTTGCTCTCCACGTCCAAAAGGTGTTTTGGACTTAGTTTGGTGCGATTCAGATCAAGGAAAGGCGATCAAAAGCAAGAAGGCTGCGCTGCTGCAAAAGGACGACTGCAGATCTTCAAAAGAGTTTTGAAGATCCTCCAGATCAGATCCAGATCTGATTTTTGGAGGTGTGATAGAGAAGAAGAGGATCTCCAGATCCAACCCGAGTGGATACCGGTAGAGGCCAGGCGCTTGCGTGGCTAAGATCCAGAACCTTCCGCTGCAATCAGGATCATCTACAGGGTAATAGGATTACCCAAATCAGGTAAATTGAATTTGATTTAATTTATCTTGTTTTTATTTTATTTATTAAAATAATAAGAATCAGATCTAAAACATATCAAGATCTGATTGAGATCAAGAGAAAATTTTTGAAATATATCTCTTGATCTAATCAGATCTGGACGAACCTGGACCGGGAAATCAGGATTTCCCTTCAACTGGTATCAGAGCCATGGTTCTAAATTATTTAGATCTGATTTTAATTTTATTTTAATTAGAAAATAAAGTGATTTTAGATGTCACATGAGATGTGATCAGATCTGAAATCAGAAAAAAATTAAAATTAAATGATTTGGATCTAAGAACATGAAGATATGCATGACTAGTTCTAGAATAGAATAGTTCTATAGAATAGTTTTGCATGTCTTTGATTTAATCTGATTAAATCATATTTTAGATCTTCTTATTTACTATTTTCTGATATTATAAGTGTTATAATAACATCTGATAAACAGCAAATAAAAATTATTTAATTTTAAATATCATATGAGATATGATAGATGCATGACTAGACTAGTTGTAGAATAGTTCTACATAATTATCTAGATTAGAATTTATTTTGATTAGATCAATTTAAATCTAATTTTTTAGATTATTATGTGATAATTTAGATCTGAAAACATGCATGAATTTGATACATGAGATGTATGCAAAATATGCCTTGATTAGATCTAAATTTGTATATGAGATATATGATATAGATCTATAACTGTTTTGTAGATTTACATGTTCCTGATTAAGGCGTTCCTCTTGGCCGTCCGGTCATAAGAACGAAGAAGGGTTTGAATGGCCCTCTCTTCCCATTCGATGGGGTGTTCTTATGACGTGTAGGGGTGCTGCGTGTTCGTCCTTAATCAGAAACCCAAAACTTACTTTCTGCAAAACCCTAGATCCTGAAACCCTAGGATTTATTGTGCATATTTTGTTTATGAACCCAACTTAATTAAGAATTAAGTTTATGGAATATTAATTAGGTCTAAAATTGAGAATTTTAGATCTAAGACATATTCATAATACTGGGTTCGGGCTTGGGTAGCTCAATTAGGTCTAAGCGGTTGATCAAACCGAATCAAGAGTTGGTTAGATGGGATCAACAATGCTTAAATTGACCAGCCTAATAGGATTAAGTCTGGGTCAAGATCGAGTCACGATCAAGCAAGACCTAATTAGGCTCAGAGGTTAGAGTCTGGATTGTAGGCTAACCCAATTGGTTCTGACTCAACAATTTGGTGTCTAAGGTAAGTTTGGCACAGACGACCGACTGGTTTTTAATTGGAAGCTACTCGACCTGAATGCATTCTTGTGCGAGTTAACGGCATTGTGAGTTAACGGCATATTCCTATTCCACCGTCCACCGGTCTCACTTACCATGGCCATATCTGTTGACACAGTTCTGATCTGAGGTGGTCAATAATCCGAGCTGACCCATGCCACTAGGTTAGTCATAATTGTTATGACTAAGCCAAGTCTAGTTTAATGAGACCTGAATCAATTCTCCCTAAGAAAAGATTAAGTCTGAGGTCTTCCACCATTGTAGACGTGCGGGCCCTTCCCGGGGTTGATTGTTCTCGGCTGGATACAGTGGCTCAGTTGCACCGGGAAGACGCAACCATGTCTATTAGGCATTGGATGCTATGGGCTGGAGGATGAGTTGGGCTCAATATTCCGGATACGGTGAGAGACCCAATTAGGAACCCAGTCTATGCAAATGGTGGGTCTGACTTAACTAAGGAGTGGATCAATATTTCCGGATACGGTGAGATTCATGAATTAGAGACCAAGTTTGGGTGCACCATGATTAGAGAATCATTGAACAAGAGTTGTTCACTCATTGGCTAACCCATCACCAATAACTGTTAGGTGAGGTGATGAGTCAGTTGGTGAGACCGCACCACCCACTAGAAATCATCAATCGCAGGAGATTTTCGCATCTCTACAGAGGGAGTGTAGGGATCCGAGAAAATAGTGGGAGCTAATTTGTTTAAAAATAAAATCCCTAAACAAATTGGTCAAGTCAAAATTACAGTATCTAACTAGAATCTTTGACTCTCTACAGGAAAATGTCTGCGTCCAACCCACTGGCACGTATCCTAGACACACATAGACTGACTGGACCCAATTATAAAGATTGGCTCAGGAACTACAAAATTATTTTTTGGGTTCAGAGAAGTTAACACATGTTTTGGACCAGGACCCTCCCACCTTACCAGCTCGTCCATCCACTGAACAGAGAGCGTCTCTGGAAAAATGGATTGACGAAGACAATAAGGCCAGATACTACATGTTGGGCTCGATGTCTGATGAGCTCCAGCGCCAACATGAAGATATCGGGACTGCTCGCCAAATGTTGGCTCACCTGCAGGAGATGTTTGGTGAACAGAGTCGCGCAGCCAAATATCAAGTCACAAAATGACTTTTTAAGGCTAAGATGCGTGATGGGCAGTCAGTCCAAGATCACTGTCTGACAATGATCAAGGACATGGAAGAGCTTGAGAAGCTCGGTGTGAAGTTGGACTTGGATTTGCAGAACGATATTATTCTGCAATCCTTGACTGATGCATATGGGCAATTCATCATGAATTACCACATGCATAAACTTCAAAATTCCTTGGCCGAGTTGATGAATATGCTGGTTACCGCTGAGCTTTCTATGAAAGGTTCTAAAGGCTCAGTTCTTGCTATGGAACGGACTTCTTCCAAAAGAAAGTCTTATGGAAAGAAAAAGAAGTCTGTGAAAAAGCAAAAGGTGGAGAAGGATCAAAGAAGAAGAAGGCAGAACCGAAGAAGAAGGTCGATGGCAAAGGAAAGTGTTTCCATTGCAACAGCGACGGCCATTGGAAGCGGAACTGCCCTACTTACCTGGCCACCCTGAAGAACAAGAAGGAAGGTCCTTCTGGAGGTATGCTCGTTATTGAGTCTAACCTTACGGTTTCTTCTGCATCCAGTTGGGTGCTTGACTCTGGTTCTAGTGCTCATCTGTGCACTTCTATGCAGGGTCTTGAGGATAGCAGGAGGCTGAGGGATGGAGACATGATCCTACGCGTCGGTAATGGAGCAAGAGTTGCTGCAGTAGCCGTGGGAACATACCCTCTGCGATTACCATCTGGTTTAGACTTAGTTTTAAAAGACTGTTATTATGTGCCTGCAGCTAGCAGGAATTTGATTTCTGTTTCATGCTTAGCACAAGAAGGTTATGTGATCACCTTCTTTAAGGACCATTGTAACATTCTTTATGAAAGAAATAAAATTGCAAATGGTTTCCTTGTTAATGGTCTTTATCAGTTGCATATTGATGTACCTATTTTAACTATCGAGCAAAACGTGAATGCCAAACGACCTAGGGATAGTCCAAACGACAGATATCTATGGCACCTGAGATTAGGTCATATAGCAGAAGATAGGATTAACAAATTGGAGAAAAATGGGCTATTGAGTCCATTGACTTTTGAGTCATATCCAACTTGTGAATCTTGTCTTCAAGGCAAAATGACTAAACTCCCTTTTGTTGGACATGGGGAGAGGGCCACAGATCTCCTTGCCCTAGTACATACTGATGTGTGCGGCCCATTCGATGTGCCGGCTAGAGGCAATTTTGTCTACTTCATTACCTTTACCGATGATCTGTCTAGGTATGGGTATGTGTATCTTATGAGACATAAGTCTGAAGCCTTTGAAAAGTTCAAAGAATTCAGACATGAAGTAGAAAAACAAACTGGAAAACCCATTAAGGTTCTTCGATCAGATCGAGGAGGTGAATACCTTAGCCGGAAATTCCTAGACTATCTTAAGGAAAATGGCATAGTCTCTCAATGGACTCCACCAGGAACACCTCAACTCAACGGGGTTTCAGAACGGAGAAATCGGACTCTATTGGATATGGTTCGATCCATGATGAGCTTCACAGACCTCCCAGATTTTCTTTGGGGACATTCATTATTAACTTCAATCTATTTACTGAATAGGGTTTCCTCTAAAACCGTTCCTACCACACCGTATGAGATATGGCACGGTAAGAAACCAAGTCTGAGTCATCTCAGAATTTGGGGTTGTCCGGCTTATGTCAAAAGACAACAAGCGGACAAGTTAGAGTTTAGGTCCTTTAGAGCTCGATTCATAGGATATCCTAAAGAGTCATTAGGATACTATTTCTACATTCCAGAAGACCACAATGTGATTGTGAGTCGACATGCCATATTTCTTGAAAAATAGTTTATTCAAGATAGTGGCATTGGAAAGCAGATTAAGCTTGATGAGAAAGTCTCACAAGCAGAAAGAGAGCTAAGGACCAAGTGGAACCAAATCAGGTTGAGCCAATAAGAACACTACCTCCTCCACCTCGTAGATCGGAAAGAGTTTCCCATCCCCCTGAAAGATACTTAGGTATTATTTCAGAGGATATAGAGGAAATGTTCCTCATAGGTAATGGTGCTCATGGTGATGATCCCAAAACCTACAACGAGGCGATATCAGATATCGACTCCGAGAAATGGCTTGAGGCAATGAAGTCAGAGAATCGACTCGATGCACTCAAACCAAGTCTGGACCTTGGTAGATCCACCAGAAGGTATAGTACCTATTGGGTGTAAATGGATCTTCAAGAGAAAGATTGGTGCAGATGGGAATGTGGAGACATTCAAGGCTAGACTGGTGGCAAAAGGTTATAGTCAACGTGAAGGCATTGACTATCAGGATACCTTTTCCCCGGTAGCTATGCTAAAATCCATCCGCACATTGCTTGCCGTTGCAGCCTATTTCGATTATGAAATATGGCAAATGGACGTGAAAACGGCATTCCTAAATGGATATCTTGAGGAAGATATCTATATGGAACAGCCGCTAGGTTTCACATCCAGTGATACTGATCACAAGGTTTGCAAGCTGCAAAGGTCCATATATGGACTTAAGCAAGCATCTCGGAGCTGGAACACTCGTTTCAATGATGTGATCAAAAAGTTTGGTTTCATCAAAAACGAAGAGGAACCATGTGTTTTCAAAAGGGTCAGTGGGAGCGCTGTTGTCTTCCTCGTATTGTACGTGGATGACATCCTCCTTATTGGGAATGATATTCCCATGTTGACATCAGTCAAGATGTGGTTGTCCAAGGAATTCTCCATGAAAGACCTAGGTGAAGCATCCTTTATTCTAGGAATTAAGGTCTATAGGGATAGACCGAATAGGATGCTAGGACTTTCACAGAAGATGTACATAGAGGAAGTACTAAAGAGGTTTAGTATGGAAAACTCTAAGAGGGGATTAATACCCTTCAGACATGGTATTCATCTTTCCAAGAAGATGTGCCCCAGCACACCTGAGGAAATAGAACGCATGAGCAAGATCCCTTATGCTTCTGCAATAGGGAGCCTCATGTATGCCATGCTATGTACACGACCTGATATAGCCCATGCTGTGAGTGTCACAAGCAGATATCAGTCAAATCCAGGTGAAGAACACTGGACTTCTGTGAAATGTATCCTTAAGTACTTGAGAAGAACTAAGGATATGATGTTGGTCTTTGGTAATGGAGAACTCCAAGTTCAGGGATACACAGACTCGGACTTCATGTCCGATATAGATGATCGAAAGTCGACATCTGGAAGTCTGTTTGTGTGCAATGGTGGAGCTGTCAGCTGGAAGAGTTCCAAGCAAACTGTGATAGCAGATTCCACCATGGAAGCAGAATATATAGCTGCATCAGAGGCTGCAAAGGAAGCGTTCTGGTACAAGAAGTTTGCTGCAGAAATTGGAGTAATGCCATCAGATGCCATTCCTCTTTACTGCGACAACAATGGCGCCATAGCCCTTGCTAAGGAGCCGAGGTCTCACCAGAAGTCCAAGCACATTGAGCGGCGATATCATCTCATCCGCGATTACCTTGAGAAAGGTTACGTTGAGGTCAAGAGAGTCAACTCCATAGATAATGTGGCAGACCCACTTACAAAGCCGTTGGGCCAGCAGAAGATCGAAGCCCACCTTGAGAAGATGGGACTTAGACTTGTAGCCAATTGGCTTTAGGACAAGTGGGAGATTGTTAGATATATGTGCCCTAGAAGCCAGAATTGGCTGACACTTGTAATACACTTCTAGGGGCAAAATTGTAATTTTGACTATAATTAATGAAATGGGTTATTTTCTATCACACATGTGTATTTAGTGTCTGTGATACATCCTTTGAGTTAATGGTAATGATAATTCATATTTTCAAGAGTTGAAAATTTAAGACATGAATAATCATTATTAACTCATAAACAGCTCCCGACCATAGGATCATCACGAGGATGGTGATTGATCCGGAAGGTTGGTGTACGATCGCTTCTCTTTAGTAGATGAGTCTTGAGTCTACGGTGTGGAGACACCGGAGCGAGAGTACAGGTACTCGTTAGAGAACGAGGGCACTGAGCGTGACCACCTCGAGTAGTCATTAGGAAGTCTACCTTCTCGTCAATGACTGACTCGATGCTGCAGTAGTGTGTCTGGTTCTTTGACCTGAGATGCATCGGCAGTTCACCTTGAGGGTGTTATAGTTTGACTACACCATTACTCGGTCTCCTAGCCATATGGAACCCTGAGGTGTATGTTGGCTGTGACATGTTCATTGTAGGAACTGGATTGCATCAAGATGGGATCTATCTACCTCGGTGGTAGAGGAGTAGCCCTATGATGATCATGAGAATCAAGTCCTGAAGCCCATGGCCATGGCAGAGTGAAATAATAGAAAGAGTTTCTATTTAGATTTTCACATTGGACTCGAATCGAATGATTACATCATATGACAGAGACTAGGGTTTGACGAGTTCACCTTAACCCTAATCTGATCGGGGCTCAAGATAGAAGAACTAAATCACACAGGTAGCTGCACCAAGAGGTTCGCATTCAGCTCTGATGGGTTGCCACCATATACTGCTAGGTGTCACTGGTGGATTTTGGGAGCAATTAGAATGATTTAGATGATCGATCATTCTAGCTGTTCGAATCAGAAGAGTTCTGATCCATCGAAAGGAGTTTCGATGATGTCTATGATAGAGATCATGACATATCCCATTACCATACAGAACTGAACCTAACTGGGTCACACAAACAAGGGTTTGAATCTGGTGATCATCAATTGAACTGATCTAGTTCAATTGATCTGAATGAGATTCAATTAGGTTCAAGGAAATCGTGCTAGCACTCGATTGAACCTAACGTTCTTCTTTTACTATCATAAATAAGTTGTCCTGACTGAGCCAAAGGAGTTTGTGCTCAATCAGAGGCCTTCATATGGTCTGACTGGAGGTTGTCCAAGTCAGAATAGGTTGTCTTATTTGTAAGACATTACCTGCCATTTTTGGTCACCTGCCATTTCTTGTTCTTTGACTTTGGTCAAAAGTCTACCTTTGACTGGTCAAACGTTGACCATTCACCCTTTGACTTTTGACCACATGTCATGCACCTATTGGAGAGCTGGTGGGGGCCTGTCCCCCTGCCAGAACCTGGCAAGGAGAAGGGCGCACGCCAAGGGTGGCGTGAGCCCAAGTAGGAGGCGCCTAGGAGTCCTTGTTGGACAAGGACTCCACCTCCCTTTAGGATTCCAATTAGAGTTCTACTAAGAATCCAGTTTGACTGGTCTTAGGCGCCCTCTAAGGAGGAATCCAGGGGTCTCTATTCCAACCAATCAGATTTAGATCTGATTTCACAAAGGGTTGTGATTGGTTGAGAGGAAGAGGAGTTGGATCACAAGAGGTCTATAAATAAGACTCCTGCGCCCAACCCTAATTCTAATGCTATTAGATACGCCCCAAGGCTGCCTCTCCCCTCCTTCTCCACGCCATAGTCTCTTCTCCTCTTGCTCTCCACGTCCAAAAGGTGTTTTGGACTTAGTTTGGTGCGATTCAGATCAAGGAAAGGCGATCAAAAGCAAGAAGGCTGCGCTGCTGCAAAAGGACGACTGCAGATCTTCAAAAGAGTTTTGAAGATCCTCCAAATCAGATCCAGATCTGATTTTTGGAGGTGTGATAGAGAAGAAGAGGATCTCCAGATCCAACCTAAGTGGATACCGGTAGAGGCCAGGCGCTTGCGTGGCTAAGATCCAGAACCTTCCGCTGCAATCAGGATCATCTACAGGGTAATAGGATTACCCAAATCAGGTAAATTGAATTTGATTTAATTTATCTTGTTTTATTTTATTTATTAAAATAATAAGAATCAGATCTGAAACATATCAAGATCTGATTGAGATCAAGAGAAAATTTTTGAAATATATCTCTTGATCTAATCAGATCTGGACGAACCTGGATCGGGAAATCAGGATTTCCCTTCATCATGATCAGATAGTAAGAAAAGAATATGGGCCTGATCAAGCTTGATCAGAGATGTTTTTGCCTGATTCGATGGCCTAGGTGCGAGCTAGTTATGATCAAACGGCCAGAAACTAATCTTGGATGTATTTGGAATTGGGTTTCCTACTGAAATACTATTTTTGAATTTTTGGAGTCTATATAACTTTGATTGACGAACCGTTTATTACGTTGGAGAACTAATGACATCCTGGGGGTATTGAGAGGCTTCTTGAGAGATTTCAAAGAGCTTTTATAAGGATTTTAAAATTTCTTGTTGAAAGACTCTTGTATAAGGGCATTGAGTGGTAAGTTTTTCTTGTATTTGTTTACTTTTATCTCTCATAGTGATGTTTGCATGCCCCATAGAGGTAGATCTTAGTCTAATCCACATACTTGATTGTGTGCTATCTCTTATCTTTTATTCTTCTTTCTTTCTCTTGCAGTATTCATACATGATTGAGTGTAATGGAACTAGTATCGAAAAGGTCCTGAGGTGGTGGTATCCTGGCCAGACTTCCATAACAATCAGTATTAGAGTAAGTTGATACTCTAACATCAACAAGCTCAACTATTGTAAAAATGAAGAATGTGATGCTGACTCAATTCAATTCATACTGTTATTATCAATTACTACAACAAATAAATGGCATGAAAGTCAAATGCAGTGGAAAACATCAGTGTAGCAATAGAAGGAGGTGTTTTGTCCTGGCAGCCTAGCACTTAATTGACCAAAAAGGAGCTTTAATAGCTATTGCCCCCAACTGCATTTGGGTTGGTTAGCATCTGCACAATAAGCTCAATTTTATCAACTGTCATGCAATAGATTCAAACATGTCAAGAAACTTTCTCCACAAACATTCCAATGTAGTAAAAAATCATCCCCCATAACTACGTATCATATAATTGGCAGCAAGGATAGGGCTGGTACAGCTTGTAACAATTCAGCCAAGGAAGTAAGATTGATAAAGAATGTAGTTTCAGACTATATGCCCTAAATTTAGGATAAAGCACGACCATCCTATCATGGGATACCATCCACGAAAACACGAAGTGAACAATCCTATCCAACAAATAAAATATAATAATAAAGTTCAATTCCAATCATTCATTAAGTAATTTAATCAACATTGATTTAAAGCATCTAAATCCAAAATAAAAATATCAAAACCTATTAGGACAATCGGTATCACTCCGATACCAAATTATTGGCTCATCACCATGGAATCACCTAGCCCTTATACCATGTTGCGAAAGCTCCTGATCTTTAGCATGGACCTGAGGAGACCTTTGACATTCTTTAAGGATAGCAAACCATCGATCCACCAATTTAGATCTATGATGGGGCACCTCCCTCCTTGGGCTTAAGGGAGGCACCCCCTTGGGGCGGCAACTCTAAAGAGAAGAGAAAAGAGAGATTAAGGGAGAAAATATCTATATTCCAATATATAATGAAATCCTAATACAACCTATGTATTTATACATAGTTATTAGGCCCGATCAAAAACTTTTCTGACTAATCCAATATATGAAAGCACTCACCGAGCTCATGTACATATGTCTCATATGCTCTCATCCCTTGGATATGAACCCGATCCGTACATGAGTTAGCCTTTTTAAGATCTTATTGGTCCAGGCCTTAAGACTCCTTAGATTAATCCCAATCTAAGACCAAATAGAAAATCTGAATAGTTCTGTTCGCTACCATCGAGCCAACTTTGTCAAGAGCCAAGCTGGCTCAGTTGCATCTCGCTCAAACCCTGTCTTCTGTCTGCCTGAGACAGCTGGCTCGATTGCACCCTGAGCTGGCTCAATCTCAGTCTGAGCCAGCTTGGCTACGTATCCGAGTCAGCTCGCCTATGTGTCAGCCCTTATCTTGGCTTTTTTTTTTTCTTGGCTTTGGTCCTTTGCTCCATCTTATGTCCCAGGTTTTTGAAGCACCTACCATGGTCCTCACACCTGAACCTTAGTTTCTTGCAGGGTTACACGCCACCTTTACCTAGGACAACTCCTATCCTAGCCCTAGGACTCACACCCATCCTAGTCTTTCGGAGCCAACACCTTGGCTCCTCCTTTGGCCTCTCAAGGCTTAGGAGTACCACAAATCCTCATATTCTCCATCTTGATGCTTTCAAGCCTTGACAAATCCCTGATAATGTTTTCCTACATGAACCCACTGTCAATGCATACCTTGACAGCTACTTGTGCATACCTTGCCACCGCCATTCTTCTTCAACTACTGAGCTCTTTTTGAGGCCTTTGGGATGACCACCTCCACTATTGAAAATCTTGGCTTGCTTCTATGCACCACCCTTGGAGTTATAAGCATCCTTCTTCTTGGCAGCCGCATCAACTATCTTGGACTTTCTTGGAGAATTTACAACAATCCTATGCTGGCGCCTGCAACATACCATGACATGGTCTCTTCAGAACTTTGCTTGTCCTCTTGCACATGCTGCTCCACCTAGAATTGTGCATCTCCTACATTGATGCTAGGATATTGATCCTCCTGCACTCCTTCGCTCTAAACTCGTGTCACATCTCTCTCCATCTATGAAGCCGTCTCTGCCTAGTGCTCCACCTAAAATCAAAGTCCTTCGATGCCGTAGAAGCTGACTCTGTAATCGAGTCCTCTGAGGATAACCACTCAACGCTGCACTACTGAACCTGCTGCTATGCCTTGGATACCATCGTTGCCCCTTTGGACCCTCCACACTTCATAATCTATTCAAAACCATCTCAGATACACCACACCCCATGGGCTCCTCTACGACCACCAAGAGCTCATCTGATTCTTCACTTACAGCAACTGAACCCTAGAAAATTCAACCCTAGCACTTTTTCTCTTCTACCCCAACACCAACCATCGCTTCAATTGTGCATGGAGAAACATCCTCCACTTGAACCATGACTCTCTCTGGTGCTTCTATAGAAGAAACCTGATGCAAGATCAACCATCTAGCCTTGACCTACTAGACCTCCTTGGATCATCCATCTCCATCACCTCCCAGACTTCACAAATCCATGCTCTGGTCGAACCACTGAATGCATCCCCAACTACTTCCCATCTTCCTATAATCGAAGGATATATAGCCACTTCTTCAGCCTTTCCTCAACTATTATCCCTTGAAAAATCTCTCTTCATCCTCCAAATAGCCCCACACTGCCCATCTTCCTAGAGAACTCTGTCACCCATCATACACCTTGGTCTCTCCAACCAAGATCGAATAAAAAATCATGCATCCAAACCTTTCACCCTAGGAAAAATCCTTTTCATTAATTCTCTCAGCCTCTATCTTCAATCTGCTGCTTTCGAATGGTCAAACCATAGTAATAACAAAGATAGATCTGAGACACACCATGGAATATGTGTGCAAATTTCTAATTTCTTTCTATATGACTTCTCTTTCTCTTCCACACACCATCAGGCTCTGATATCAAATATTAAAAAGATTGGTACTGCTCTGATATCAATTACAATGAAAATTCCTGATCTTTAGTTTGGATCTAAGGAGATCTTTGACATTCTCTAAGGGCAGCAAATTGTTGATCCATCAATTTAGATTTATGATGGGATGCCTCCCTCCTTGGGCTTGAGAGAGGCACCCTCTTGGGGTGGCAACTCTAGAGAGAAGAGAGAAGAGAGATTGAGGAAGAAAATATCTGTATTCTAATGCATAATGAAATTCTAATACAACGTATGTATTTATACATAGCTATTAGGCCCGACCAAAAACTCTCCTAGCTAACCCAATATATGAAAGCACTCACTGAGCCCATGTACATTTGTCTCACATGCTTTCATCTTCTGGATCTAAATTTGATCCATACATGAGTTAGCCTCCTTAAGACCTTATTAGTCTAGGCCTTAAGACATCTTGGATTAATCCCAATCCAAGATCAAACAAAAAATTTGAATAGTTCTATTCGCCACCATCGAGCTGGCTCTATCAGGAGCGGAGTTGGCTCGACTACATCTCACCCAAATCCTATCTTCTATCTTCCTGAGATAGTTAGCTCGACTACACCCTGAGCTAGCTCGATCTAAGTCTGAGTCGGCTCGACTGCATATCTAAGCCAATTCACCTATGTGTCAGTCCTTATCTTGGCTGATTCTTTTTTGGCTTTGATCTTTTGCTCCATCTTGTGTCTCAGATTTTTGGAGCATCTTTCAAGCCTCTCAAGATCCTCACACCTGAACCTCGAGTCTTGTGTAGGGCTACACGCTGCCTTCACCTAGGACAACTCCTATCCTAGCCCTAGACTCACACCCATCCTAGTCTCTCGGAGCCAACATCCTGGCTCTGCCTGTGGCCTCCTAAGGCTTGGGAGTACCATAAATTCTCATAAAACCCATATCTCAAAATTTATAAAATAGTTGACTATAAATTTATAATTATCTAATAAACTAAATTTAGTTATAAAATTTTTAAGATTGCTAGCATAAATCCCTAAGTTTGGATCCTTCGTTATTCTAAATCTTATTCTTTTATAAAAGAAAAAAAAATAAAGAGATATGAGCTACACTAGCTCAGTAAATAAAATCTATATTTTTCTATTGGATCAAGAATAAGTTTTTCACATAAATAATGTGTCAGTAAAAGATAATAGCTATTACAAAAATAAAGTATTTCATGGAATAGTATAATAAAATAAGTCATAAAGATGATCATGCATGGTCATTTTATACCTATTGATAAGTATCATAAAAATACCATAAAAATATTAATTTATTAATTAATATATTTTATTTTTAAAATTTAAATACTTTTATTTATTTATTTTAGAAAATATGTTCACCAATGAAAAGTGCTCATTTTTCTAATCACAATAAAATAAGTTTAGAGTAAATCAGAGTTAAAATGAACCAGATATGAATTTTTAAAAAATAAAATTTAAAATAAAAATAAATAAATGACTCAGCCAGCTCCGTGGCTCAACCAGCGTGCATCCTTCAGTCAGTGCTTCCAAACACGCTTAGCCAAGCCTAGCTTAGCCCGCAAGCTAGCCCACGCGTCTGAAGCTGATCCAGAGTCACTAATGTCAGGCTCACGTCAAAAACATCGTGGCTCATGGTAGACCTCCAAGGAAGGTTATTTTGGTCATTTCACTCCCATGCCATGTGCTGATTGGCTTAAGTCTGCAAAATGCCCAGTCCACCATGGTCCATATGAATAGTAATGCATGATCGAGCAGCTGAGGACATTCTTGATCTTGATCCAATGGCTATCATTTATTCCTATTTTGATTTGGTTTTAGATGGAGATCAGCATGCAATTAGATGGCCATGTGCATTCCAGATGATGATGGGATGGTGGAGAAAGTTCCCAATGGTGATCAAGCATCCAGAGCTCCATCCAATGGCTAAAAATGCTCCATCAGCCTAATTCAATAGCTAGAATTTAATCCGACTTGATTTGGACTTTTAAAACTCAATTTTTGATGATTTTGGGATCAATTGATCAAGATCTGATGGCCAAAACTCATAAAACTACACAAAATTCAATTCAAAAACTCTTTTAATCTAATTTTTATCAGGATTTCTTCATATTTGATGATCAAAACTCCTCCTTAGTCCTACATTGCCTAGAAAAAAATACTCCAGCCCTCCAACACCTATTTAAGAACCCCCAAGCCATTAAATCAAAGTATCTTCGATCATGGAAAGATGATGGTACAAGTTAGAACTATGCTTGGGTTAGAGGCTACTTCAAGGCAATGGATGTTGTGAAGAAGAGCTATCTTATATGCCATCTTCACATCGATGCCGATATGAGATCGAGATCACATCTTTTCTAGTTTTTCTTTTGTTGACCTCTTGATTGATTTTGATGATCGCCAAACTTTGAGTGTTTAAGTATTTAACCATGTATTTTAAAAGTGAATGTAGGTCTTTTTAGATATTCAAATTGAAAAAATTAATTCAAGAAAAGATTCACATAAAAGTAACCAAGTCAAGAGCTTCAAGAAAGTTGAATTGATAAAGATCCTTGAAGAATAAAAAAATTATAATTTTATCAAGTTTTGATTCAAAAATCTTAAGAGCAAGTATAGAAGATTTTTAATCTTTTGAAGGCTGTCCCATGATTTTTGGATGCATAAATTAAAAGAAAATCACGTTTGAAGAAAAGGATCGACCCCTGTCAAAAGGGGCTCGTTGGCATGCTATTCTTTGGCTGGCACACCAAAGGGGATGACCCTAAGGTCGACCCCTGATTGGCACACTATTCTTTGGCTGGCACACCAAAGAGGATGACCCAGAGGTCGACCCCTAGCACAGGGGTCCTCCCCAGGGTCGACCTCTCCTATTTCTATAGGCCAAAAAATAGAAACTGGCTATTTTCTGACTTCTACCATAGAGAGGTCGACCTCTCCTATTTCTATAGGCCAAAAAATAGAAACTGGCTATTTTCTGACTTCTACCATAGAGGTCGACCCTATGGTCGACCCCTGCTACATAGGGGACGACCCTAGGGTCAACCCCTACGACAAAAAATCTCCGCAATGGCTAGTTTTAGCCCATTTTGGCCATATTTAATGCACATTTAAAGCTCTCCAATGGCTACAAATCTATCCAAAATTCTCTCTAGCACCTATTGAAGATATAAAAGGCTCTAAAAAAAGAAAAAATACAAGGATAATCAAGCATTTATTTCAGTCCTAGCAAAAAGCCCTCTTCAAGAAAAAGAAGCTTTCATTTCAAGTTCACTTATCCCTCAAGAGCTCATTCAAGTCTTTAACAACCTTAAAGAAAATCAAAAAAGCTTTCTCCTTTATTGTGTAAAGTATTCTTAAAGTTTTATTTGCTCATTAAGGAAGCTAAACTTATATTTCTTTATCATTAACTCTTATACTCTATTTTTTATCTTATTTTTTAAATTTTAGGAGGGTTTCAAAACTTGGAAAGATTGATCCAAACCTTGAATCAGATTATATTGGATTGGCTTATACCTAAAAAATTAGTATTCTAGCTTGAGATAGCTAGGGTCAGAGGTACCGACGTTGTATTCTTATTGAATATGTTTTAGTAAATTTAAATTTTCAAGTAGGAGCTTGGGGAGTGGATGTAGGTGTAAGGTTGACAGTGAACCACTATAAATCTTGATTATTTATGGTGTATTTACTTGCTCTCTATCTTAATTTCTTTATTTTCTTGCATATTTGTACTCATTTCTATGCTTTGCTTAAATCACTCACTACATATAACTTGCTTATTATTACTTCATCTTTGTGGTTCTAAATTAGCTTTAAAATTTCAAAAGCTTAATTTACCCCCTCCTCTTGGGTTGCATAGCTGGACAACAAGTGGTATCAGAGCTCAGTGCTTCAGTCCTATTTTGATTTAACATCAAAGAGTTAAAGATCTATGGCAACCCAAGTTGGTATCTCTCTAGCTGAAGGGCAGTCCACAAACCGACCTCCACTTTTCAATGGGTCACACTACACCTATTAAAAAGCTCGAATGAGAATTTTTATTTATGCACTTAACTATGATATGTGGAGTATCATAGTTAGTGGACTATACACACCCACTAAGATAATTGATGATGTGGAATCAACCAAATTTGAAAGAGAATGTAATGAGATTGATAAGAAAATGGCTCAGCTCAATGCTAAAGTCATAAATATTTTATATTATGCTTTAGCTGCTAATGAAGTTAATCATATTTCAATATGCATGTCTATTAAGAAAATATGGGATAGGTTAGAAGTAATACATGAAGGTACCAATGAAGTCAAAGAGTCCAAGATTAACATGCTTGTGCATAAATATAAACTCTTTAAAATGGAGCATGATGAGTGAATAACTAAAATATTTATTTGCTTTATGGATATTATAAATGATTTAAAAATTCTTGGTAAGTCTTATTCTAACAGTGATCTTGTAAGGAACATACTTAGGTCTTTGCTAAGAACATGGAAAGCCAAGGTCACCGTGATTCAAGAAGCCAAAGATTTGAATGTTTTACCTTTGGAGGAGCTTCTAGGATTGCTTATGACACACGAGCTAAGCATGAAGCAACATCAAGAAGAAGAAGACAATCGCCCTCAAATCCACTACTCAACTAGATGAGGAATCCGATGAAACAAAAAATGAAGAGCAAGATGAACAATTGGCCCTCAATACTAGAATGTTTAAAAGATTTTTGAAGGAAAGAAAATAAAGGATGAGGAAGAGGTCACCTACAAAAGAAGAGCATAGCAAGAAGAAGGATAAGGAGTAGCCCCTTGTTTGTTATGAGTGTAAGAAGTTTGGGCACTTTAGATCTGAATGTCCACAACTCAAGAAGGGCCCCAAGAAGTACAAGAAAAAGGCTATGGTGGCTACATGGAGTGATAGC
>QRFJ01000977.1:153920-436420 GCA_006176705.1 Cocos nucifera | reverse complement strand
ATTTAATTTGATTTACTTGATTTAAAATGCTATTAATTTAAAATAGTTTCAAATAAATAAATTATTCTTTAATAATTAAAAATTGCTTAAAGTGGCGTCAATAATATGCTAGTTTTATATTTTAATTTGCATGATTATTCTTCATAATTGATTGAAGTTAAATTAAATTAAAAATATTTTCTTACTCCAAGAAATAAATTTTTAAACTTAATTTGAAACTTATTTAAAAATTTAAATTTGATACTAGATTTCTGATGTACATTACAAAATTTTTTTAAATTATTTGTATTGAAGTAATTTTTACTCAAAGCAATAAATTTAAAAATATGACTATCATTTACTTTGATACTATTTATTTTACTTTGCTCGATATATTTTTGATATATTACTTTTTAAACTTAATCAACTAAAATTTCTTAAGAAAATAAAAGATTAAATATTAAAGTACATATTATGCTTGATTTCATCTTCGAATCTTTTAAAAAGCTCTATTTCTCTTAAAGCTTAAAAGTGCATATTTGAAAATTTGATTAAAAAACATGTTCATCCAAAGAGGGAGAGAGTGTTTGATATTTAAATTTAAGCTAATTTTTAAAGTTAAAATAAATTTTTTAAAACTTATTTTGAGTTACAGAATAAATTTTAAAAAGGAGAGATGATAAATTTAAAATTGATCTTCTAAATTGGCTACATCTCTAAATTGATATAATTCTTGTATCTTATTGATTTTGATAATAATTTTTGATTCTTCCCATGAGCTTTTTGATGCTATCAAAAAGGAGGAGGGGAGTGTTGAGTACATGCTTAATGAATTAGTATTTAAAATGCTCATAAATATGATGCTTGAAACCTTAATGCTCATTGATTTGAATTAAAACATTCAAAATTCAAACTTGATTTGTAGAATATTTTTTATTCTACTTGATTCATTCATGATACATACTTTTTCTAAATTGAATTGATGGATTTCTTTTAAGAAAAGAAAAGAATAAATATCATGTTACACTTTTTTTTCATTAAAAAGCTTTAATTTTGGAACTTAAATTGAAAATCTACATTGATGGTATCAAATAGGAATTTGGCTTTGAACATTCTTTACTTGGTATCGATTATGCTAGAACATCTTGAAAATATTCTATCCCTCAAATATTAAAATTTAAATATTTTGGAAAGGAAGAGAGTGACATTAATATAAATTTGATATCAAACATACTTATCTTTCATATTAAATATTTCATGAAGTTCAAATTTGATACCCTCTTAAACTTAAATTAAAATTTTCTAAATTTGATATATTTATCTAGATTTTGATTGATTTTGATAATATTTCTTATTTCTTTTCAAAAGATTTTTTTTGATTTTGTCAAAAAGAAGGAAAAAAATTATTGAGTATATGCTATGCTTGAGCCTATAATACATTTCGTGAAGCTTATTGAAAATCTTTTAAAATCTATGAATCTAGATTTAAGTTAAATGATAGCCTTTATAAAGTATGTATTTATATTTATGTATATTATCACTTCATGATTTATACTAGTCAATTTATTAAAATATATCAAATTTCATTTCTATATAGATACTCAAAGTTTTGTGTTGACTCCTTGATTGATTTTGATGATCGCCAAACTTTGAGTATTTAAGTATTTAACTATGTATTTCAAAAGTGAATGTAGATCTTTTCAAGTATTCAAATTGAAAAAATTAATCCAAGAAAAGATCTATACAAAAATCACCAAGTCAGGAGCTTCAAGAAAGTTGAATTAATAAAGATCCTTAAAGAAGGGCAAAATCATAATTTTATCATGTTTTGATTCGAAAGCCTCAAGAGCAAGTATAGAAGATTTTTGATCTTTTTGAAGGCAATTCCATGATTTTTTTTATGCATATATTGGAAGAAAATTTAGTTTGAAGAAAAGGATCAACCCCTGTCAAAAGGGGTTGATTGGTCAACCCTAGGGCCAACCTCCATTATTTCTGCAGGCCAAAAAATAGAAACTAGATGTTTCTTGACTTCTACCATGGAGGGTCGACCCTAGGATCGATACCTGTGTAGGGGATGATCTTAGGGTCGACCCCTGTGATGAAAAATCTCTATAATGGCTAGTTTTCAACATGTTTTAGCCATATTTAAAGCTCTCCAACGACTACAAATCTGCCCAGAATTCTCTCTAGTACCTATTGAAGATATAAAAGGCTCTAAAAGGAGGAAAAATATAAGGATAATCAAGCATTCATTTTAGCTCTAGCAAAAAGTCCTCTTCAAGCAAAAGAAGCTTTCATTTCAAGTTCACCTACCACTCAAGAGCTCATTCAAGTCTTCAACAACCTAGAAAAAAAAATAGAAAAGCTTTCTTCTTTATTGTGTAAATTATTCTTAAAGTTTTATTTGCTCATTAAGGAAGCTAAACTTGTATTTCTTTATCATTAACTTTTATACACTATTTTTTAACTTATTTTTTAAGTTTTGGAAGGCTTCCAAAACTTAGGAAGGTTGATCCGAACCTTGAATCGGATTATATTGGATTGGCTTGTACCTAAAAAATAAGTATTTTAGCTTGCAATAACTAGGGTCAGAGGTACTGATGTTGTATTCTTGTTGAATATATTTTAGTGTATTTAAATTTTCAAGTAGAAGCTTGGGGAGTGGATGTAGGTGCAAGGTTGGCACCGAATTATTAGATATATGTGCCTTAGAAGTCAGAATTGGCTGACACTTGTTATACATTTCTAAGGGCAAAATTATAATTTTGACTATAAATAATAAAATAGATTATTTTCTATCATAATATGTATTTAGTGTCTGTGATACATCCCTTGAGTTAATGGTAATGATAGTTCTTATTTTCAAGAGTTGAAAATTTAATACATAAATTTCATTATTAACCCATAAAATGCTCCTGACCATAGGATCATCATGAGGATGGTGATTGATCCAGAAGGTTGGTATACAATCGCTTCTTTATAGTAGATGAGTCTTGAGTCTACAGTGTAGAGACACCAGAGTGAGAGTACAGGTACTCGTTAGGAAATGAGGGCACTGAGCGTGATCACCTCGAGCAATCATTAGGAAGTCTACCTTCTCGTCAATGATTGGCTCGAAACTATAGTTGTGTGTCTGGTTCTTTGACCTGAGGTGCATCGATAGTTCACCTTGAGGGTGTTATAGTTTGACTATACCATGACTCGGTCATCTAGCCATTCGAAATCCTAAGGTGTATGTTGGCTATAGCATGTTCATTGTAGAAATTGGATTGCACCAATAGAAAATCTATCTACCTCGGTAGATGAGGAGTAGCCCTATGATGATCATGAGAATCAAGTCCATAAGCCCATGGCCATGGTAGAGTAAAATAATAGAAAGAGTTTCTATTAAGGTTTTCACATTGGACTTGAATCAAATGATTAATCATATGATGGATATTAGGATTTGACAAGATTACCTTAACCCTAATCCTATCTGGCTCAAGATAGAAGAACTTAATCACATAGGTAACTGCACCGAGAGATTCATTTTTAGTTCTAATGGATTGCCACCATATACTACTAGGTGTCACTAGTGGATTTTGAGAGCAATTAGAATGATTTAGATGATCAATCATACTAGTTATCGAAATCAGAAAAGTTCTAATCCATCAGAAGGTGTTTCGATGATGTCAATGATAGAGATCGCGACATATCTCATTACCATATGGAACTAAACCTAACTAGATCATACAAATAAGAGTTTTGATTTGGATATCATCAATTGGATTAATCCAGTTCAATTGATTTGAATAAGATTCAATTAGGTTCAAGAAAATCATGCTAGCACATGATTGAGCCTAATGTTCTCCTTCAATTATCATTAAAAGTTGTCTTGACTGAGCCAAATATGTTTGGACTCACTCAGGTATCTTTACTTGGTCTAACTGAAGTTTGTCTAGATCAAAAAAGGATTGTCTTAATTTGTGAGATGAATTTGACACAACACCTGCTATTTTCCATCACTTGCTAAATCCTATTTCGGATATTTGGTCAAACATTGACCTTTGACACTTAGACATCTGCCCATGTGTCATGCACCCATAGGAGAAAATTTTTAGATCAGTCCACCTGCTAAAAAGTAGATGGATAAGGGGCGCATGCCTAGGGAGGCATGCGCCCATGGATAAAGCATATGGAGTCCCATACAGATGGAACTCTAGTTGCTTCGGGGTTTCTACCTAGGTGGCGCCAAAGACTTATCTTTGACCAGTCTTAGCACCATCTAAGGATGATTCAGAGGAGCTCTCATTTGATTGGATCAGATGATGTCATCCCACCAATCAGATTTAGATCTGATTGCACAAAAGATCATGATTGGTTGAGATGATGTGGCACTGCATGGCGCAACAAGGTCTATAAAAACCCTATTTGCATGAAGATCAAAGAAGCTTGACCCATTGTGCATGCCACAAGGCTGCCCCTCTCCCTCCTCCATGCCATCTTCAAATTTTATCTCTCCTATCCACACCCAAGAATTTTTGGGCTTTAGTTTGGTGCGATCCAAGCAAGAGAAAGGCGATAGGAAAAGGAAGAAGGCAACACTCCTGCAAGAGACAACTCACATCTTCGAAAGGAGTTTGAAGATCTTCAAAATCTGATCCAGATCTAATTTTTAGAGAGGTGATAAAGAAGGAGAAGATCTCTAGATCCTATCCGAGTGGATATTGATAGAGACCAAAAACTTGCATGGCTAAATCCAGAACCTCAGGCAGATATCAAGATCATCATAGAATAATCAGATTATCCTCAACAAGGTAAATTAAATTAGATTTAATTTATTCTTTATTTTATTTTATTTTATTTTATTAGATCAATAATATCAGATCTAATCTAGATCCAAGAAATTTTTTTTTGAAATATCTCTCTTGATCCAATTAGATCTGAACGAACCTGATCCAAAAAACTAGATTTTTCCTTCAACTGGTATCAGAGCCAGGTTGCATTTTTCATTAGATCTAATTTTATTTTAATTTTCATCTGATAATTAGATAATTTTAGATGTCACATAAGATATGATTAGATCTAAAATCAAAAAAATTAAAAAATTAAATAACTTAGATCTAAGTTGTACAAGATGCATGACTAGTTGTAGAATAGAATTATTCTATGTATAGTCTAGCATGATCATAATTTAATTTGATTAAGTTATAATTTTTAGATCTATTTATTTACTATTTTTTAATATTATAAATATTATAATAAAATTTAAAAAATAGAAAATAAAGTTATTTAATTTTTGTTCATATGAGATATGATGAATGCATGTTTAGACTAGTTGTAGAATAGTTCTTCATAATTATCTAGAATAGATTTTGATTTGATATGATCAATTTAAATTTAATTTTTTAGATGATTATGAGATAATTTAGATCTAAAAACATGTATGATATGATACATGAAGATGAATGCAAAACATGTTTATAGTTAGATCAATTTTTATATATGAGATATATGATGTAGATCTAACTAGTTTTATAGTTTTCATATTTTTGATTAAGGCATTCCCCTTGACCGTCTGGTTATAAGAACAAAGTAGGGTTTAAATATCCTCTCCTCCCATTCGATGGGGTGTTCTTATGATATGTAGGGGTGCTGCATGTTCGTCCTTAATCAGAAACCTAAAACTTATTTTTTGCAAAATCCTAGATCCTGAAATCCTAGGATTTTATTTACATATTTTATTTATGAATCCTAAACTTAATTAAGAATTAAGATTATGAAATATATTAAGTCTAAAAATTAAGAATTTTTAGATTTAAGATATATTCATAAAATTGGGCTCGGGCTTGGGTAGCTCAATTAGGTCTAGCATTGATCAAATCGAATCAAGAGTTGGTTAGATGGGATCAAGAGTGCTTAAATTGACCAGCCTAATAAGATTAAGTCTGGGTCGAGATCAAATCACATAAGTGATTGATCAAGCTAAGACCTAATTAGGCTCAGTGGTTAGAGTCTGGATTGTAGGCTAACCTAATTGGTTCTGACTCAACAATTTGGTATCTAAGGTAAGTCTGGCAGATATGATCGATTGATTTTTAATTGGGAGCTACTCAACTCGAATGCATTCCTATCGAGTTAATGGCATATCCCTTCCATCGATCTCACTTATCTGGCCATATTTGTCGACCCAGTTCTAATCTAAGGTGGTTAACAATCCAAGCTAACCCATGCCACTAGGTTAGTCATAATTGTTATGGCTATTGTAAGTCAAGTTTAAAGAGACCTAAATCAAATCTCTCTAAGAAAAGATTAAGTCTAAGGTCTTCTACCATTGTAGATATGCGGGCTCTTTTCGGGGTTGATTGTTCTCGACTGATCACAGTGGTTCAGTTGCATCGAAAAGATGCAACCATGTCTATTAGGCATTGGATGCTACGAAGTGGAGGATAAATTAGGCTCAATATTCTGGATATGGTGAGAGATCCAATTAGAAATCCAATCTATACAAATGGTGGGTCTGACTTAACTAAAGAGTGGATCAATATTCTGAACATGGTGAGATTCTTGAATTAGAGACCAAGCATGGGTGCACCATGATTAGAGAATCATTGGACATTGGACAAGAGTTGTTCACTCATTGGCTAACCCATCATCAATAATTGTTAGGTGAGGTGATGAGTCAGTTGGTGGGACTGCACCACCTACTATAAATCATTAATCATGAAGATTTTTGCATCTCTACAAAGAAAGTGTAGGGATCCAAAAAAATAGTGAAAGCTAATTTATTTAAAAATCAAATCCCTAAATAAATTGTTCAAATCTTAATTATAAAATCTAACTAGAAACTTTGACTCTCTATAGAAAAATGTCTGCATCCAACCCACTAGCTCGTATCCTGGACACCCATAGACTGACTAGATCCAATTATAAGGATTGGCTTCGAAACTTCAAAATTATTTTGGATTTCAAGAAGTTAACTCATGTATTGGACCAGGATCCCTCCACTTTACCACCCCATCCATCCACTGAATAGAGAGCGTCTCTTGATAAATGGATGGATGAAGATAACAAGGTTAAATACTATATGTTGGGCTTGATATCTGATGAGCTTCAAGACCAACATAAAGATATCAAGACTGCCCACCAAATGTTGGCTCACCTATAAGAGTTGTTTGGTGAACAGAGTCACGCAGCCAAATATCAGATCACTAAATGACTATTCAAGGCTAAAATATGTGATGGGCAATCAGTCCAAGATCATTGTCTAATGATGATTAAGGACTTAGAAGAGCTTGAGAAGCTCAGAGTGAAGTTAGACCAGGATCTGCAGAATGACATGATTTTGTAATCCTTGACTGATGCGTATGGATAGTTTATCATGAACTACCATATGCATAAACTTCAAAGTACTTTGGCTGAACTTATGAATATGTTGGTTACTGCTGAGCTTTCTATGAAAGATTCTAAAGGCTCAGTACTTGCTATAAAATCGACTTCTTCTAAGAGAAAGTCTTTTAAAAAAAAGAAGTCTGTAAAAAGGTAGAAGATGGAAGAAGGAAAAAAAAAGAAGGTAGAGCTAAAGAAGAAGGCTGCTGACAAAGAAAAATATTTTCATTGCAACATTGATGGCCACTGGAAGCGAAACTGTCCTACATACCTAGCCACCCTGAAGAATAAGAAGGAGGCAGGTCCTTCTGGAGGTATGCTCATTATTGAATCTAATCTTACGATTTCTTCTACATCCAGCTGGGTGCTTGACTCTGGTTCTAGTGCTCATTTGTGCACATCCATGCAGGATCTTGAGGATAGCAAGAGGCTGAGGTATGGGGAGATGATCCTACGCTTTGGAAATGAAGCAAGGGTTGCTGCTGTGGCCATAGGAACCTACCCTCTTTGACTACCATCTGATTTAGATTTAGTACTTAGGGATTGTTATTATGTGCCTGCAGTAAGCAGAAATTTGATTTCTATTTCATGTTTGGCATAAGAAGGCTATGTAATTAGTTTTCTTAAGGACTATTATAATATTCTTTATGAAAGAAATAAAATTGCAAGTAGTTTCCTTATTAACGATCTTTACCAATTATATATTGATGTATCTATTTTTAATATTGAGCAAAATGTGAATGCCATAAAATCAAAATAACCCAGGGATAGTCCAAATGATAGGTATCTATGGCACCTTAGAGTAGGTCATATAATAGAGGTAGGATTAACAAATTAGAGAAAATCGGGCTATTAAGTTCATTGACTTCCGAGTCATATCCAATTTGTAAATCATATCTTCATGGCAAAATGACTAAACTCCCTTTTATGGGACATGGGGAAAGGGCCATGGATTTACTTGTCCTAGTACATACTGATGTATGCAGCCCATTTGATATGCCGACTAGAGATAATTTTATCTACTTCATAACCTTCATCAATGATTTATCTCGATATGGGTATGTGTATCTTGTAAGACATAAGTCTGAAGCCTTTGAAAAGTTTAAAGAATTCAAACATGAAGTAGAAAAGCAAACTAAAAAATCCATTAAAGCTCTTCGATCAAATTGAGAAGGTGAAAACCTTAGTTAGAAATTTTTGGACTATTTCAAATAGAATAGCATAATCTCTTAATGGACTCTACTTGAAATACCTCAACTTAATAGGATTTCAGAATGGAGGAACCAGACCCTATTAGATATGGTCCGATCTATGATGAACTTCATAGACCTTCTTAATTTTCTTTGGAGATATAGTTTGTTAACTGCTATATATTTACTGAATAGGGTTCCTTCTAAAATCATTCCTACCACACCATATGAGATATGGCATGGTAAGAAACCAAGTCTGAGTCATCTTAGAATTTGGAGTTGTCTGACTCATGTCAAAAGATAACAAGCAGACAAGTTAGACTATAGGTCCTTTAGAGCTCGATTCATAGGATATCCTAAAGAGTCATTAGGATATTATTTCTACATTCCAGAAGATCATAATGTGATTGTGAGTCCACATGCCATCTTTCTTAAAAAATAGTTTATTCAAGATGGCGGCATTGGAAAGCAGATCAAGCTAGAGGAGAAAGTCTTCCAAGAGCAAAGAGTTAAGTGAAGGGAAATCCTGATTTTCCGATCTAGGTTCGTTCAGATTTGATCAGATCAAGAGATATATTTCAAAATTTTTTCTCTTTGATCTGTATCAGATCTGGGATGTTTCAGATTTGATTCTTATTATTTTAATAAATAAAATAAAATAAGGATAAATTAAATCAAATTTAATTTACCTAATTTGGGTAATCCAATTATCCATTGATGATCCTGTATGCAGTGGAAGGTTCTGGATCTAGCCACGCAAGCGCCTGACCTCTACCAGTATCCACTTAGGTTGGATCTGGAGATCCTCTTCTTCTCTATCACGTCTCCAAAAATCAGATCTGGATTTGATCTGGAGGATCTTCAAAACTTCTTTTGAAGATCAGCAGTCGTCCTTTGCAGCAATGCAGCCTTCTAGCTTTTGATCGCCTTTCTCTTGCTTGAATCGCACCAACAAAAATCCAAAACTCCTTTTGGACGTGGAGAGCAAGGGGAGAAGGTGGTTTGGCATGGAGAAGGAGGGGAGAGGCAGCCTAGGGGCGTGGGGAATTATGATTCAATCATCTCATGTAATTTGAGTTGGGCACAGGGTCTTATTTATAGACTGACTGTGATCCAACTTCTCTTCTTCCCAACCAATCACAATCCTTTGTGAAATCAGATCTAAATCTGATTGGTGGGAATAGAGTCCCCTGGATTCCTCCTTAGAGGGTGCCTAAGACCAGTCAAAGTTGGTTCTTAGAAGAACTCTAATTGGAATCCAAAAAGGAGATGGAGTCCTTGTCCAACAAGGACTCCTAGGCGCCTCCAACTTGGGCACACGCCTAGGGTGGCATGTGCCCTCCTCCTTGCCAGGTTCTGGCAGGGGGACAAGCCCCCACCAGCTCTCCAATAGGTGCATGACATGTGGTCAAAAGTCAAAGTGTCAATGGTCAACATTTGACCAGTCAAAGGTAGACTTTTGACCAAAGTCAAAGAACAAGAAATGGCAGGTGACCAAAAATGGCAGGTAATGTCTTACAAAATAAGACAACCTTTTCTGACTTGGACAACCTCCAGTCAGACCATATGAAGGCCTCTGATTGAGCACAAACTCCTTTGGCTCAGATAGGACAACTTATTTATGATAGTCAAAAGAAGAACGTTAGGTTCAATCGAGTGCTAGCACGATTTCCTTGAACCTAATTGAATCTCATTCAGATCAATTGAACTGGATCAGTTCAATTGATGATCACCAGATTCAAACCCTTGTTTGTGTGACCCAGTTAGGTTCAGTTCTGTATGGTAATGGGATATGTCATGATCTCTATCATCGACATCATCGAAACTCCTTTCGATGGATCAGAACTCTTCTGATTCGAACAGCTAGAATGATCGATCATCTAAATCATTCTAATTGCTCCCAAAATCCACCAGTGACACCTAGCAGTATATGGTGGCAACCCATCAGAGCTGAATGTGAACCTCTTGGTGCAGCTACCTGTGTGATTAAGTTCTTCTATCTTGAGCCCCGATCAGATTAGGGTTAAGGTAAACTCGTCAAACCCTAGTCTCTATCATATGATGTAATCATTCGATTCGAGTCCGATGTGAAAATCTAAATAGAAACTCTTTCTATTATTTCACTCTGCCATGGCCATGGATTTCTTGGACTTGATTCTCATGATTATCATAGGGCTGCTCCTCTACCACCGAGGTAGATAGATTCCATCTTGATGCAATCCAGTTCCTACAATGAACATGTTATAGCCAACATACACCTCAGGGTTCCATATGGCTAGGAGACCGAGTAATGGTGTAGTCAAACTATAACACCCTCAAGGTGAACTGTCCGATGCACCTCAGGTCAAAGAACCAGACACACTACTGCAGCATCGAGTCAGTCATTGACGAGAAGGTAGACTCCCTAATGACTACTCGAGGTGGTCACGCTCAGTGCCCTCGTTCTCTAACGAGTACTTGTACTCTCACTCCGGTGTCTCCACACCGTAGACTCAAGACTCATCTACTAAAGAGAAGCGATTGTACGCCAACCTTTCGGATCAATCACCATCCTCGTGATGATCCTATGGTCGGAAGCATTTTATGAGTTAACAATGATTATTCATGTCTTAAATTTTCAACTCTTGAAAATATGAATTATCATTACCATTAACCCAAAGGATGTATCATAGACACTAAATACACATATGTGATAGAAAATAATCCATTTTATTGATATTAGTCAAAATTATAATTTTGCCCCTAGAAGTGTATTACAAGTGTCAGCCAATTCTGGCTTCTAGGGCACATATATCTAACACTAAGGACCTTTGGAACCAAATCAGGTTGAGCCAATACAATCACTACCTCCTCCACCTTGAAGATTGGAAAAGATTTCCCGTCCTCCTGAGAAGTACTTAGGTACTATTTCAGAGGAAGTAGAGAAAATGTTCCTTATAGGTAATGGAGTTCATGGTGATAATCCCAAAACCTATAATGAGACGATATCAGATATCGACTCTAAGAAATGGTTAGAGGCAATGAAGTCAAAAATTGACTCGATGCACTCAAACCAAGTCTAAACCTTGGTAGATCCATCAAAAGGTATAGTACCTATTGGGTGTAAATGGATCTACAAGAGAAAGATTGGTGTAGATAGAAATGTAGAGACATTCAAAGTTAGATTTGTGGCAAAAGATTATAGTCAGCGTGAAGGCATTGACTATCAGGATACCTTTTCGCTAGTAGCCATACTTAAATCCATTCGCACATTACTTACTATTGCAGCCTATTTTGATTATGAAATATGGCAAATGGACATGGAAATGGTGTTCTTAAATGGATATCTTGAGGAAGATATCTATATGGAACAGCAGCTGGGATTCACGTCCAGTGATACTGATCACAAAGTATGCAAGCTGCAAAGGTCCATATATGGACTTAAGCAAGAATCTCGATGCTGGAATACTCATTTTAATGATGTGATCAAATTAATTGATTTCATCAAGAACGAGGAGGAATCATGTATTTTCAAAAAAGTTAGTGGGAGTGCTATTGTCTACCTCGTACTGTATGTGGATGATATCCTTCTTATTGAAAATGATTTTCTCATATTGACTATAGTTAAAATGTGGTTATCTAAAGAATTCTCCATGAAAGACCTAGGAGAAGCTTCCTTCATTCTTGGAATTAAAGTCTATAGAAATAGACCGAATAGGATGCTAGGTCTTTCACAAAAGATGTACATAGAGGATGTGCTAAAGAGGTTTTGCATGGAAAACTCTAAGAGGGGTTTGGTACCCTTCAGACATGATATTCATCTCTTCAAGAAAATGTGTCCCAACACATCAGAGGAGATTGAATGTATGAGCAAGATCCCTTATGCTTCTGCAATAGAAAACCTCATATATGCCATGTTATGTACACGACCTGATATAGCTCATGCTATGAGTGTTAGAAGCAGATATCAGTCAAATTCAGAAGAAGAACACTAGACTTCTGTGAAATGTATCCTTAAGTACTTAAGAAGAACTAAGGATATATTCTTGATTTTTGGCAATGGAGAACTCAAAGTCCAAGGGTATACATACTCGAATTTTATGTATGATATAGATGGTCGAAAGATGACATCTGAAAATCTATTTGTGTGTAATGGTGGTGCTTTCAGTTGGAAGAGTTTCAAACAGACAGTAATAGCAGATTCCACCATGGAAGCAAAATACATCGCTGCGTCAGAAGCTACAAAGGAGGCATTCTAGTACAAGAAGTTTGCCATAGAGATCGGAGTGATGCCATCAGATGCTATTTTTCTGTACTGCGATAATAATGGCACCATAGCCCTTGCTAAGAAGTTGAGGTCTCACCAAAAATTCAAACATATCAAGCAGTGATACCACCTCATCTGCAATTATCTCAAGAAAGGATACGTTGAGATCAAGAGAGTCGACTCCACAGACAATGCGGTAGACCCACTTACAAAGCCATTGGACCAGCAGAAGATCGAAACCCATCTTGAGAAGATGGGACCTAGATTTATAGCCAACTCACTTTAGGTCAAGTGGAAGTTTGTTAGATATGTGTGCCCTAGAAGTCAGAATTGGTTGACACTTGTTATACACTTCTAAGGGCAAAATTATAATTTTGACTATAAATAATAAAATAGGTTATATTTTATCATAATGTGTATTTAGTATCCGTGATACATCCCTTGAGTTAATGATAATGATAGTTCTTATTTTCAAGAGTTGAAAATTTAAGACATAAATTTTCATTATTAACCCATAAAATGCTCCTGACCGTAGGATCATCATGAGGATGGTGATTGATCCAGAAGGTTGGTATACAATCGCTTTTTTATAGTAGATGAGTCTTAAATCTATAGTTAGAGACACCAGAGTGAGAGTACAAGTACTCATTAGAGAACGAGGGCACTGAGCGTGACCACCTCGAGCAATCATTAGGAAGTCTACCTTCTTGTCAATGATTGGCTCAAAATTATAGTTGTGTGTTTGGTTCTTTAACCTGAGGTGCATTGATAGTTCACCTTGAGGGTGTTATAGTTTGACTATACCATGACTCGGTCTTCTAGCCATTCGAAATCCTAAGGTGTATGTTGGCTATAGCATGTTCATTGTAGGAATTGGATTGTACCAATAGAAAATCTATCTATCTCGGTAGATGAGGAGTAGCCCTATGATGATCATGAGAATCAAGTCCATAAGCCCATGGCCATGGCAGAGTAAAATAATAGAAAGAGTTTCTATTAAGGTTTTCACATTGGACTTGAATCGAATGATTAATCATATGATGAATATTAGGATTTGACAAGATTACCTTAACCCTAATCCTATCTAGGCTCAAGATAGAAGAACTTAATCATATAGGTAACTGCACCGAGAGGTTCATTTTTAGTTTTGATGGATTGCCACCATATACTACTAGGTGTCACTGGTAGATTTTGTGAGCAATTAGAATGATTTAGATGATCAATCATACTAGTTATTTGAATCAGAAAAGTTCTGATCCATCGGAAGGGATTTCGAGATAGAGATTGCGACATATCTCATTGCCATATAAAACTGAATCTAATTGGGTCGCACAAATAAGAGTTTCGATCTGGACATCATCAATTGGACTAATCCAGTTTAATTGATTTGAATAAGATTCAATTAGGTTCAAGAAAATCGTGCTAGCACACGATTGAGCCTAATATTCTCCTTCAATTATCATTAAAAGTTGTCTCGATTGAGCCAAATATATTTGGGCTCGCTCAGGTACCTTTACTTGGTCTAACTAGAGCTTGTCCAGGTCAGAAAAGGATTGTCTTAATTTATGAGATGAATTTGAGACAACAGCTGCCATTTTCCATCACCTGCTAAATTCTATTTCGGATATTTGGTCAAACATTGACCTTTGACACTTAGACATCTGCCCATGTGTCATGCACCCATAGGAGAGAATTTTTGGACCAATCCACCTGCTAAAAAGTAGATGGATAAGGGATGCATACCTAGGGATGCGTGTGCCCGTGGATAAAGCATCTAGAGTCCCATACAGATGGGACTCGAGTTGCTTTGGGGTTTCTACCTAGGTGGTGCTAAAGAGTTGTCTTTAACCAGTCTTGGTACCATCTAAGGATGATTCAGAGGGGCTCTCATCTGATTGGATCAGATGATATCATTCCATCAATCAGATTTAGATTTGATTATATAAAAGGCCGTGATTGGTTGGGATGATGTGGCACTGCATGGTGCAACAGGGTCTATAAAAACCCTATCTGCGCCAAGATCAAAGAAGCTTGACCCATTGCTCATGCCATAAGGCTGCTCCTCTCCCTCCTCCATGCCATCTTTAGGTCTTCTCTCTCCTACCCATGCCCAAGAATTTTTGGGCTTCAGTTTGGTGTGATCCAAGCAAGAGAAAGGCGATAGAAAAAGGAAGAAGGCAGCACTCCTGCAAGAGACAACTTACAACTTCGAAAGGAGTTTGAAGATCTTCAAAATTAGATCCAGATCTGATTTTTGGAGAGATGATAAAGAGGGAGAAGATCTTCAAATCCTTCCCAAGTGGATATTGGTAGAGGCCAGGCACTTGCATGGCTAGATCCAAAACCCCAGGCAGACATCAGAATCATCATAGGGTAATCAGATTACCCTCAACAAGATAAATTAAATTAGATTTAATTTATTCTTTATTTTATTAGATCAATAATATCAGATCTGGAAAGTCTTAGATCTGATTTAAATCTAAAAGAAAAAATTTTGAAATATCTCTTTTGATTCAATCAGTTCTGAACAAACCTGATCCAAAAAACTAGATTTTTTCTTCACAAACCACTATAAACCTTGATTGTTTGTGGTGTGCTTACTTGCTCTTTATTTTAATTTCTTTATTTTTTTGCATACTAGCATCTCATTTCTACATTTGCTCAAATCACTCACTATATATAACTTGCTTATTATTATTTAATCTTTATGGTTCTAAATTAGCTTTAAAATTTCAAAAACCCAATTCACCTCCCCCCTCTTGGGTTGCATAGGTGGGCAACATATTTCTTTTCTGCTCTTTTTAAATTTTATGTATTTAAACTTTAAATTAAATTTTAATTAATACAAATTTTACTTTTTACTCTTTAAATTTCAATCTTTTATTTTTATTATTTTATTTTTTTGCTCTTTAAATTTTTATACTTTAATTTTATTGCACTTTATTTTATTGCAAGCAGATGCTAAGATCTAACTAGTAGATCTTAGTACCAACTTTAATTTTTTACACCTTTTAATTTTTGTTTTTTATTTATAATTCTATTTTCTAACTTTAATTTTTTTTATAAAAATCAAAAATTTTAAAACTAAAATACTACCTTCTCTGTGGATTCGATCTGAATCACTGCTTTCTACCTATTTTTAATCAATTTAAAAAGTCAAAATTAAACTAATAAACATAATGTCCTAATGATAACATTGTGCTTCTATCAAATTTTCGGCACTACTGCTGGGGATGGCATGAGTATTAATTTTTTTTGATTTATTTAATTTTCTTGTTAATTAAGAATAATTTCAACAAAAGCACTAAGTTTTTGGCGCCATTGTCGAGAAAGGTATAAGAGTTAATTATTTTGATCTCTTTGATTTTTTTATAAATTAATTATAAATAAATTTTTAATTTTTCTACAAATATAGCTTACTAACTTTTTTTTTATTTTTTTGTAGAAAAAAGAAAAAGAACCAAATTAGGGCAAGAAGGAAAACTCCTAATTTAGCTTGGTGAGATCAATCCTAACCCTAGTCCTTTTTTTTTTCTTATTATTTACTTTATTTTTAAATTAATTTAAAAAATATCCACTTAAACCTAATTAGAAATCTCATGACAATATTATCAACCCTAACTACTTAGAGTATCCATCATATTAGATTTAGTTTTATTTTTATTTTCTTTTTGGTGATCACTGGAGATAAGGTAAGCTCTCAAGTTTAATGAATCTCATGCATCTAATTTAGTTGCATAGAACCCCTTGCCTGAAAGTGATTGTGCATATTCATCTTAAATTAACTTAAGGTCAACATCCAATTAAACAAGATAAGATGGGAATTTGATCAACCTTTCTTGGCCTACAAATAGCCAACCTGCATCTTGCATTATCCTAAGCCTTAAATTTTAAAATTAATTTGATATCGGCCCTAGGAACTCGAGCTCATTTGGATAGAAAATCCTAAAATTTGGACTGTATTAGAGTTAGTCAATTTGACTGATGTCTAAACAAGTGGTTTAGGGATGATTGGGCCCAAAGAAAGATGGTTTATAATTAGTTCTGTTAACTTACCTGGCCAAGTATAATTGATGTCTAAGATAAGCAACACGGGGACTCTCACTAATCTTATACTTATCTGACCAGTTGAGTGACTGATCTTACACTTGGAGGGCTTGAAGGTGATCTTGACAGTTAGGAGCTGTCTAGATCTAGAACAACCCTTAGTTAGGATTGTCTGCCTAACTTGATTGCTAACTAAAACATCAAACCTAATTAAACCTAATTCTTCTCTTTCTTCTTAGTTCTATGACTCCTTAGGATCTCTTATTTAGATCTCTTCTTTTTTTTCCTTCTTTTTTCCATCAAAAATAAAATAAAATAAAATAAATAAAAATAAAATAAAATAAAATAAAATAAAATAAAATAAAATTAACTAAAAACTTATTAAATTAAATTAAATTAAAAATAATAATAAAAATAATAAAAATATTTAAAAATATTTAAAAAAATAAAAATAATATAATAATATAATAATATAAAAAATAATAAAAAATTTTAAAAAAATTGAACCACACGTTAGGGTTACACTAATACATGCATGGTAGGAGATTACTTTTTTTGACCTAGTTGAATCTAATCATAAAATTGAATGGCTAAACTATATTAAACTTAATAGTCAAATGGAAGAAAATTTTAGAGAACCACCTAGGCAAATGAAGAAATATTTTATTCTTTCTACTTATAATCCATTGACTTGTATCCAATTATCTGATATCCATGCTACCAATTATGAGATCAAGTCGACTATAATCCAGATGTTTCCATCTTTCTATGGAAACATCAATGAAGATCTTTACAAGCATCTGGATGAATTCTTAGAAATCTATTCTATGATGAAAATTCAAAATTTAATTGATAATGTCCTTAGATTAATTCTATTCCTCTTTTCATTAAAAGATAAAGTCGAGCACTAGCTTGGCACAATAGGAAGATCAATCCAAACTTGGGCTGAATTACAAAGTAAATTTCTTAAGAAATTTTATCCCATTGGTCGAACCAACATCATGAGGCAAGCTATAA
The DNA here is from genome assembly GCA_006176705.1 of Cocos nucifera. Taxonomy (NCBI): domain Eukaryota; kingdom Viridiplantae; phylum Streptophyta; class Magnoliopsida; order Arecales; family Arecaceae; genus Cocos; species Cocos nucifera. The sequence continues at coordinate 418,570 of QRFJ01000977.1, read as the reverse complement.
TTGAATTTGCTTAGCTTCTAAGGAAACAAATTCAAGAGTCATGGGAGAGACTTAAGGAACTTCTTAGAAAATGCGCACACCACGGTCTATCTAAGTGGCAAATAGTTCATGCTTTTTATCAAAATTTAGGAGATCAATATAAACAAATGGTAGATGCATCCTATGGAGGTGCATTCATGAACAAGAGTGAGAATGAAGCCTATACTTTATTTGAAACCTTGAGTAAAAACTCAATTAATCATGCTTCGTTATCCTTCTATCAAAAGTGGGCAGAAATCTATGAATATCTAGAATCTAGTTCTAAGGTTGATTCGAATATGATAAATAAAGTAGACTTTCTTACTCAGAAATTAGATCAATTTCTAATCCTAGGTCAACAATCTCCTGCATAATACACACCACCTTCTAATTATTATGAGATTTATTCAATCTGTGCTAGCCCAACCCATCATGTGTGTGAATGTTCTACGGCTACATAATTTTTACCTTTTATCCAAGAACAAGTTCAAGCTGCATAAGGCAACTCCAAGCCTATTAGTGATCCTTTTTCAAATACATATAACCTAGATTGGATGAACCACTCTAATTTTTCTTGGATATCCCAATAGACTCAGGCTGAGACCCAAATTTCACCCATGCAAAATTATCAAAATAGGCCCAAATACCAAAATTATGCCTATAATTATAGTCAGCCTAGTCAAACTATCCAACCATCACATCAGCCATTATACCCACCTCCTCAATAGACTAATCTAGCCGATGATAGATTTAATCAATTGCAATAATTAATTCTAACCTAATAATAATCTATCTCCAAGCTAGAGGTACAAATAAGATAATTAGCTAAGTCTAATATGAAGAGAGAACTAGGTCAATTGTCGAGCCAATTGATTCTTAAAAATAACTCACCTAATGTCTACCAACCATCTGGACCAAGTTATCAATCTAATGTTCCACCTAAGAATCCCTAATTTGAGAATGCCATAGTAATTTTTGAACTTAAAAGTTATAGAATTCTTACAGACACATACTAAGGCCAGGTGAGAGAGGCTAGTACTGATGCTAGCTAAAAAAAAAATTTAGAAAAAAAGATTAGTACTGAGACTAACCATATAGAAGAACTTGAGTCCGGAACCAGTACCGATGCTTGTTCCAATTTAAATGAGATTGACAAAGGAAAGAAGAGAATAGATGATTTACCTGAGACCTATAAACCTGAAGTCCTATTCCCTTCAACCCTAGAAGCTGGTTCTTCTTATAAAAACTAAGGGGTATGCAATAAAAAGCCAATAGAGTTATTTAAACAAAATCATATTAATTTACCTCCATAACTAAACCCGTCTTTAAACACCATTCCAAAATCCATTACATTAAACTTAACTCCTAATCCAAAAAGTCAATTCATGAGTATTTTAGAAGAACAAATAGAAAAAATTCTTGAGAAACAAGGGTCTGAGAATGGGGTCACAAATTATATTCTCATAATTAGCAATGAATATATTAATAAAGGGATCATAAACTATCTTCTTGAGATTGGTAATTTAAAATTATTGAACTTTGTCCATCCAGTATTAGATATAGGATAGGTAAGCTACCTTATGTCTGGCTGAAGATGATAAACTTAGCACTTGTTGGAAGGTAACCCAATATTTAATTTTTTTACATTTAATTTATCTTTTTTATTTATTTTTTTAGATTATTTTGAATAAGTTGGAGGAAGAGCCCAAATTTTCAACACCCATACTGGATCATATACATATTGAGTCGGATGTATTCTTTTCTATTTTTTATTATATTCTTTAATTTTCTTTCTCTATTGAGGATAATGTCAATTAAGTTAGAGAAAAGAAAAATAAAAATTTTTAAATTTTTAAAATCCTCAAAGTAGTTAATATTTAGTATTTAGATACTTGATTATGCTTAAGAATCGAGTTGAACTAAGCACATTTTTAAAAAAAATTGATGCACAGATCAAAAAATTTATGAGATATTGAGGGATCAAGTATTAAGAAAATTCAATAAAGAGTTAAGTTTGGAACATAAATAAACTTTTTTGAGCATTTTTTATTTTTCCTACCAACATCAAAAAAAGAGTCTACTTTTTATGGGCTTATGTAGGATAACTATACATTTCTTCATATATATTAAAAAAATTATTACTCTTAAAATAAAATAGTTTTTAAGTACTTCTCATTAAGTAATCGGGCCTCTTTGTCTAAGCAAGCATTGAGTTTCACGTCAAAAGATGGGAAGGGCAAAGAAGCTCATTATAAAGCTAGTCTTAACTTATAGCTTGTTTGATTCAAGCTAGTAAGCCCGAGGGGTATTTTATACCTGGTACCCTAAAACCAACTGGTTTAGGAGTCATAGGTCCAAGACTCACTATATGCATCAAATAGAAAGCTTAAGGGGTTATGACATTAAATAGTGGTATAATATTAAAAAAAAATATGTTGGTTTTTCATCAAGTAATCGAATATCTTTGCCTAAGTAAGCAATGATATTCATGTCAAAAAATGGGCAATATGAATAAAAAATCAATAAATGAAGGGTGGAAGTAGCAATACACTTGCCCATATGAAAGTTTAGACAATTAAGAGATAAAGATAAGTCAATTTAAAAAAAAGCTCAAAAAAATTTATTGTTCTTCGTTCAATTTTAATATTGGTAAGTACTAATACCCCAATAATATACTTCATTCATACTCCACTGAACATTAATGGCCATTTTTGAAAATTACTCAGCTAAAATTCAAAACTCTAAAGCTTAAAAGGTATCTAGAACTAAATTCTTTCTTTACTCAAGAATGAGCAAAGCTTAAGTTGGGGGGGTGTGATAAGTATCATAAAAATATCATAAGAATATTAATTTATTAATTAATATATCTTTATTTTTAAAAATTAAATATTTTTATTTATTTATTTTAAAAAATATATTTATCAATAAAAAGAGCTTATTTTTGTGATCATAATGAAATAAGTTTGGATTAAATCAAAGTTAAAATGGATTGGATATGAATTTTCAAAGAATAAAAATAAAAATAAAAATAAATAAATGGCTCAACTGGCTCCATAGCTCAGTCGGTGTCCATCCTTCAGCTAGTGCATCCAAACATGCTCAGCCAATCCTAGCTTAGCCAACAAGCCAGCATGCTATAAACTAGTCCATGCATCCAAAGTCGATCCAGAGCTACTGATATAAGGCTCACATTAAAAACATCGCGGCTTACAGTAGACCTCTAAGAAAGGATATTTTGGTCATTTCATGCCCATGCCATTCGCTGATTGGCTTAGATCTATGAAATTCCTAGTCCATCATGGTCTATATGAACAGTAATGCACGATCAAGTGGCTGAGGACATTCCTGATCTTGATCCAATGGCTGCCATTTATTCCTATTTTGATTTGGTTTCAGATGGAGATTAGCACATGATCAGATGGCTGCGTGCATTCTAGACAATGATCGAATGGCGAAGAAAGCTCTCAATGGTGATCAAGCATCCGAAGCTCCATCCAATGGCTGAAAATGGTCCATCAAGCCTAATCCAATGGCCAAAATTTAATCCAACTTGATCTATGCTTTTAAAACTCAATTTTTGATGATTTTGAAATTGTTTGATCAAGATCTGATGGCCAGAACTCATGGAACTACACATAATTTGATCTAGAGACTCTTTTAATCCAATTTTTGCTAGAATTTCTTTATATTTGATGATCAAAACTCTTCCTTAGTCTTATATTGCCTAGAAAAAAATACTCCAGTCCTCCAACACCTATTTAAGGACCCCTAGGCCATCAAATCAAAGCATCTTCCATCATGGGAAGGTGATGGTATAGGTTAGAGCTATGCTTGGATTAGAGGCTACTTCAAGGCAATGAGTGCTATGAAGAAGAGCCGTCTCCTATGTTATTTTCATGCTAATGCTGTTCTAAGATCGAGATCACTTCTTTTCTAGTTTATCTTTCGTTTCTATTCTTTTTAAATTTCATGTATTTAAACTTTAAATTGAATTTTAGGTAATGTAAATTTTATTTTCTGCTCTTCAAATTCTAGTTTTTTATTTTTGTTATTTTATTTTACTGCTCTGTTGACCCCCTAAGTAATTTTGATGATGACCAAACATTAAAGCAAATGATTACTAATATATTTTATTTCAACTATTCAAATGTTAGAGAAAAGTGAGCTCTTTGACCAAAATGAGGATGACATGAAGTCCAATTCAAATATAAATTAAATCTCCTTAATTGATAGCAAAAATTCTCTTAAAATAGTCTTTGAGAAATTTTTGAGAGATCTCAAAATTTTTTTGAGAGCTCTCGTGATGTCTGGCATTCCCAAATTTGCTTTTGGCACGATTTCAAGAGGTCTCTAGTTAATCTTGAGAGATCTCGATCTTAGAGATAGAAATATAATTTCTACGCTCTGAGAGTGAGAGGTCTTGCAGGATTCTCGAGAGATCTCATGGTTCCAGTGTGATGTCTTATTCAGAACCGAGAGCTCTCAGTCTCAGGCGATATAATTTTTTTAGAAAGCTATTTTTCGAGCAACTGAAGGCAAGAGGTCTCCTGATCAAATCGACAGACCTCAAAATCTAACGAGACATCTTGAGATAAATCGAGAGGTCTTGAGATACGATGATAGCTTTTTGATGAGGCATTCTAGGTTGGATTTTCTCAATTCTAATGGCTACCTGCTACTCTCCAATGGTCAAATTTTGCTTGTTTTGCAATCTGATCATATCCAAATGGGAGGGAATACTCCAGATATAAAGGCTTGAAGATGTACTTTTGGATCATCTAAGAAAAATGAGAGAAAAAAGAATGAACACCTAATTTTCTGCGAGCAAATCCTTTTCATTCAAGTTCTCTCGAGTTTTGAAATGCATTAACTTCAAGCATTCAACGAACTACAACAACAATGATTCAACTCATTTAAAGAAGCATTGTGTGTTGTAAATCTTCATTATTTATTTCTATGTACTTTGTTTCAGTAGGGGTTGAAACTTGGGTTTTGGGGCTTTTCTCTCCATTTGTTGTTTTGGATTGGTTTGTCTAATTATTGTAAGGGTTATGGTTGATGAACCTAAGAAAAAATCAACTGAATTTTGGGATAGTAAGTCCGAAAAAGCTATCCAACTATAATCTTGTAAGATTATAGTAAAATTCACAAGAGTCTTGCTTGGAAAGTGGATGTAGATGCTGGGAGTGCATTGAACCACTATAAAATTCTCTTGTTTGTGTGTGTATGTGCTATTGCTTCTTCATTTCCTTGCTTTCACATCCATTTCACTTAGGGTTCAAATATTTTAAATTTTTGAAAACCCAATTTACCCCTCCTTTTGGATTGTCTAGCTGGGCAACAATTGGTATTAGAACTTTGGTTCTCTACTAATTGTTGATTTTATCAACTAGAGATAAAGATCATGTCAATCCAACTTAGAGGTTCACTTGCCGAAGGGTAATCCACAAATAGACCATCTCTTTTTAATAGGTCCAACTATAACTATTGGAAAGCTCGCATGTGCATGTTTATTCAAGCCCTCGACTATGACATATGGAGTGTCATTGTCAATGGGCCACACACACCTACAATCATTGTCAATGGCACATCCTCTCCTAAGCTGGAGAAGGACTGGGATGAAATGGACAAGAAACTTGTTCAATTAAATGCCAAGGCAATGAATGTACTCTATTATGCCCTTAATGCAAATGAGTTTAACCAAATTTTTACTTGCAATTATGCAAAGAAAATTTGGGATAAACTTGAGGTCACGCATAATGGGACAAATCAAGTCAAAGAAACCAAGATAAACATGCTAGTCTACCAATATGAACTATTTAAAATGGATCCTACTAAATCTATCACTAGCATGTATACAAAGTTCACTGATATTATAAATGGTTTGAAAAGTTTAGGAAAAGTTTATACTAACAGTGAATTGATAAGAAAGATTCTCAGATTTTTGCCTAGAACATGAGAAGCCAAGATGACAGCCATCCAGGAGGCTAAAGATCTAAATACTCTATCTTTAGAGGAGCTCATTGGATCCCTAATGATACTTGAGCTTGCCATGGATCAGTACAATGAAGAGGACAATAAGAAGAAGAAAATAATAGCACTGAAATCCATGGCAGCTAAAGAAGAAGATCTATCCATGAGCAAGGAAAATGATGAAGACATGGCCCTAGTGATTAGAAAATTCAAAAAGTTTATTGGAAGAAGAAGAGAATGATTCAAGAAGAGGAGCTTCATTAGAGGAGAAGTTGAAGAAAAATCTCATTTTCCACCACAGGATTGTCCATATCTGATCAAATCTGAGATAGATTTTTCTAAAATAAAAAAATTGAATGATCTGATCAGATTTAAGAGTTCTCAGATCTAATCATGATGATCTGATATTAAATACAAAAATTAAATTTAAATAAGAAACATCTGATGTACCTAATTAGGATAATCTGATTACCCTGATGATGATCCTTATGCTCCTAAGGTTCTAGATCGAGCCATGCACGTGCCTGACTTCTACCAGAGTCCACTCAGGTAGAATCTAGAGGTCTTCTTCTTTTGAATAAATGTCCCAAAGATTATATCTGGATCTGATCTAAAGGTTCTTCAAAAACCTTTCTGAAGAAGCAACAGTATTCTCTTTCAGCAGTGCTGCCTTCTTCCTGATCTAGGCAGCAATTTTCTTGGACCACTCTTGGACTTGTGCCCAACTCTTTGGGCATGGAGAAAGGAGAGAGAGGATTAGAGGGAGGCATGGAAGAGAGGAGGACAGCTTTGCAGCATGGTGGATGGGCTAAGAGCTCTCAACCCTAGGCATAGATAGAGTTTAAATAGACCCTACTGCGCTAGTGCCACATCACCTCAGCCAATCAAAGGCCTTTATTTAATCAGATCAAAATCTGATTGGTGGGATGATGTCATCTGATCATATCAGATAGAGTCCCTTAAAAATCCACTAAAGTTGGCACCAACAATGGATAAGCCCAATGAAGTTGGCGCCAAAGAGTTTAAGGCCATCAAGTTATCCTAGAGTCCCATCTATTTGGGACTCCATCTTATCCACATGGGGTGCATGCCTAGGGTGGCGTGCACCCTCTCTCTTTCCTCTTTTAGGAAGGGGACAAGAGCCCCAAGTACTCTTTATGGGTGCATGCCACATGGCCCTATGTCCAAGTGTCTAGGGTCAACTGTTGACCAATGTCCAAAACTAGAAAATGGTTGGTGATAGGAATTGGCAGGTGTTGTCTTAAATTCATCTGATGAATTAAGGCAATACTTTTCTGACTTGGAAAAACTCTAGTCAGACTATGATAAGGTTCCTGAGTGAGCCCAAATAGGTTTAGCTCAGCTGAGACGAACCAAAATGATTACAGAAGAAGAATGTTAGGCTCAATCGTGTGCTAGCATGATTTTCTTGAACCTAATTAGATCCGACCCAAATCAATCAAACTGGGTTATCCTAATTGATGACATCCAAATCTAAATCTTTATTTGTGTGATCTAGTTAGGTTTAATTTTGTATGGTAATAATATATGTCGTGATCTTTATCTTCGACATCATCAAAATACCTTTCAATCGATTGAAACTTTTTTAATTCATACAATTAGAATGATCGATCATCAAGATCATTCTAATTTCTCTCAAAATCTATCAGTGAAACCTAGTAGTATATGGTGGCAAGCCATCAGAACTAAAAATGAACCTCTTGGTGCAGCAACCTGTGTGATTGGGTTCTTTTATCTTGAGCTCCGACAAGATTAGGGTTAAGGTAAACTCGTCAAACCCAACATCCATCATATGAATTAATCATTCGATTCGAGTTCGATGAGAAACCTAATAGAAACTCTTTCTATCATCTTCATACTACCATGGCCATGGGCTTATGAACTCGATTTCATGATCATCATAGGGCTACTCCTCATCTACCAAGATACATAGATCTCCTATTGGTGCAATCTAATTCCTATAATGAACATGCTATAGCCAACATACACCTCAGAATTTTGAATGGCTATGAGATCGAGTTATGGTATAGCCAAACTATAACATCCTTAAGGTAAACTATTGATGCACCTTTTGTCAAAGAACTAGACACACCACTACAGCATCGAGCCAGTCATTGACGAGAAAATAGACTTCCTTATGACTGCTCGAGGTGGTCACTCTCAGTGCCCTCATTCTCTAATGAGTACCTATACTCTCATTCTGATTTTTTCACACCATAGACTCAAGACTCATCTATCTTAAGAAAGTGATTGTACATTAATCTTCCAGACCGATCACCATCCTTGTGATGATCCTATGGTCAAGAGTAGTTTATGAGTTAATTTTGAAAATTCATGTCTTAAATTTTCAACTCTTGAAAATATGAATTATCATTACCATTAACTTAAAGGATGTATCACAGACACTTTAAACACACTATGATAGAAAATAACCCTTTATTAACTTTTAAGTCAAAATTACAAGTTTTCTCTTAGAAGTGTATTATAAGTGTCAGCCAATCTGGCATCTAGGGCACACATCTAACAAACTTTCACCTGACCTAAAGCCAATTGGCTACAAATCTAGTTCCATCTTCTCAAGATGGGCTTCGATTTTCTGCTGACTCAATGGCTTTATTAGCAGGTCAGTCGCATTGTCTGTAGTGTCAACTCTCTTGACCTCAACGTATCCCTTCTCAAGGTAATCGTGGATGAGGTGATATCGCCGCTCGATATGCTTGGATTTTTGATGACATCTCAGCTCCTTAGCTAGGACTATGGCACTATTGTTGTCACAGCATAGAGGGACGACATCTGATGGAATCACTCTGAGTTCTACGATGAACTTCTTATACTAGAATGCCTCCTTCGTAGCTTCCAATGCAGTAATATATTCTGCTTCCATGGTGGAGTCTTCTACCACCATCTGCTTGGGACTCTTCCAACTGATAGCTCTACCATTGCATATAAATAGACTTTTAGATGTCAACTTTCAATCATCTATGTTGGACATAAAATCCGATTCTGTATATCCTTGGACCTGACATTCTCCATTACCAAAGATTAGAAACATATCCTTAGTTCTTCTCAAGTACTTAAGAATATATTTTACCAAAGTCTAGTACTCTTCACCTGGATTCGATTGATACCTGCTCATGACATTTATAGCATGGGCAATATCAGGTCGTGTACATATCATGGCATACATGAGACTCCCTATTGCTGAAGCATAAGGAATCTTGCTCATGCATTCAATCTTCTCAGGTGTGCTAGGGCACATCTTCTTGGAGAGATGAATGCCATGTCTAAAAGATACTAAACCTCTTTTGGAGTTTTCCATGCTAAACCTCTTTAGCACCTCCTCTATGTATATTTTTTGTGAAAGTCCTAGCATCATATTCGGTCGATCTCTATAGACCTTAATTCTCAAAATAAAGGATGCTTCTCTGAGGTCTTTCATAGAGAACTCCTTAGACAACCATATTTTGATTGTAGTTAACATAGAAATATCATTCCCAATTAGGAGGATGTCATCAACATACAGTACGAAAAAGATAATAACGCTCTCACTGACCTTTTTAAAAACATAAGGCTCTGCCTCATTTTTGACGAAACCAAATGATTTGATTAAATCATTGAAACGAGTATTCCAACTCCGAGATGCTTGCTTAAGTCCATATATGGATCTTTGCAGCTTGCATACCTTATGATCACCATCACTGGATGTGAAACCAAGTAGCTATTCCATATAGATATCTTCCCTAAGATATCCATTTAAGAATATCGTTTTCACATCCATCTGCTATATTTCATAATCAAAATAGACTGCAATAGCAAGCAATGTGCAGATGAATTTGAGCATGGCTACTGACGAAAAAGTATCCTAATAGTCAATGCCTTCACATTGACTATACTCTTTCGCTACAAGCTTGCTTTGAATGTCTCTACATTTCCATTGGCATCTATCTTTCTCTTGAAGATCCATTTACATCCAATAAATACTATACCTTTAGGTGGATCTACCAAGGTCCAAACTTGGTTGAAACCTATTGAATCAATTTCTGACCTCATTGCCTCTAGCCATTTTTTGGAGTCGATATCTGATATCACCTTGTCATAGGTTTTGGGATCATCACTATGAACCCTATTTTCTGTGAGGAATATTTCTTCTACAATCTCTTTAGTAGTACCTAAGTATCCTTCAGGAAGATAAAAATTCCTATTTGATTTATGAGGTGATGGAGGTAGTGTTTGGACTGGTTCTAACTGATTGAGCCCCATAGGTTTCTTAGCTCATTGCTCATCAGAGACTTTTTTCTGAAGCCTAATCTATCTTTCGATGCCACCATCTTGAATAAACTATTTTTCAAGGAAGATGGCATGTCGACTCACAATCACATTATGGTCTTCTAGAAGATAGATATAATATTCTAACGATTCTTTAGAATATCCTATAAATCGAGCTCTAATGGACCTAGACTCACATATTATTTCTTAACATGGGTTGGACAATCCTAAATTTTGAGATGACTCAGACTTAATTTCTTACTATGCCATATGTCATACGATGCGGTAGGAACGAGTTTAGAGAAAATCCTATTCAGTAGATATATTGCTGTCATAAGACTATGTCCCCAAAGAAACTCAGGAAGATCCTGAAACTCATCATGGATCGGACCATATCTAATAGGATTCGATTTCTCCATTTTAAAATTCTATTGAGTTGAGGCATTTCAGGTAGAGTTTATTATAAGACTTTGCCATTATCTTTAAGATAGTCTAGAAATTCTTGACTAAGATATTCATCTTCTTGATCTGATCGAAGAGTCTTAATGGATTTTTCTATTTATTTTTCTACTTCATGTTTGAACTTCTTAAACCTTTCAAAGGCTTCAGACTTATGTCACATCAAATATACATACCCATACTGAGATAGATCATCGATAAAGATGATCAAATAGATATAATTGCCTCTGACTGGTATGTTAAATAAGCCACACACATCTATGTGTACCAAGGCAAATAGGTCTATGGCCCTTTTCCCATGTCCTATAAAAGAAAGCTTGATAATTTTTCCATGAAGGCATGATTCACAAATCGGATATGACTTGAAAGTCAACGGACTCAATAGTTTAGATTTTTTTAATTTGTTAACCTTATCTTCAGCTATATGACCTAGCCTAAGGTGTTATAGGTACCTATCATTTAGACTATCCCTAGGTTGCTTTGATCCTATGGCATTAACGTTTTGCTCGATATTAAAAATAGAAACATCAATATATAACTGATAGAGACCATTTATAAGAAAACTACTTGCAATTTTATTTCTTTCAAAAAAAATATTATAATGGTCCTTAAGAAAACTAATTACATAGCCTTTCTGTGCTAAATATGAAATAGAAATCAAATTTTTGCTTGCTGTAGGCACATAAAAATAGTCCCTAAGTACTAAATCTAATCCTGATGATAGTCGAAGAGGGTAGATATTCATGGCCACAGCAGCAACTCTTGCTTTATTTTCGACATGTAAGATTATCTCACCATCTCTCAGCCTCCTGCGATCCTCAAGATCCTACATAGAAGTGCATAGGTGAGCACTAGAACTAGAGTCAAGCATCTAACTGGATGCAAAAGAAGCCATAAGGTTAGATTCTTTAACGAGCATACCTCTAGAAGGATTTGTCTCCTTCTTGTTCTTCATACTGGCAAAGTATAAAGGGCAGTTCTACTTCCAATGGCCATTAGTGTTGCAATGAAAATATTTTTTTTTGTCAGTAGCCTTTTTCTTCAGCTCTATCTTCTTCTTCTTTTTGAAGAAAAGATCCTATTTTCTTGGCACAAGATCATTCAGATCTAATTGGATCTGAAGAAATATTTCAAAATTTTTTTTTTATGATCCTAATCAGATCTGAGATATCTCGAATCTGATCCTAAAGATTTGATATTATATAATAAAAATAAAATAAAATTTAATTTAATTTTATACCTTGTTTTGGATAATCAGATTACCTTATGATGATATTGATTGATCTTGAGATTCTGAAAGGAGCGACGCACGCACCTGGCCTCTACTAGTGTCCACTCGGGTAAGATCTAGAGGTCTTCTCCTTCTAAATCATCTCTATAAAAAATAGATCTGAATTTGATCTTGAAGTTCTTCAAAACTTCTTTTGAAGAAGCAACAGTCATCTCTTTCAGCAGTGCTACCTTCTTCCTGATCTAGGTGCCTTTCTTCCTTGGATGGCACTTGAACCCATGCCCAACTCCTTAGGCATGGAGAGGGGAGAAAGAGGATCAGATGGGGCATGAAAAAGAGAGAGAGGCAGCCTTAGGCCATGGGAATTATGCAAGAGTTCTAAACCCTAAGCACAAACAGAGTTTAAATAGACCTTGCTGTGCCATGCAGTGCCACATCATCCCAATCAATCAGAGCCTTCATTCAATCAGATCTAAATCTGATTGGTGGGATGATGTCATTTGATCCAATTAGATGAGAGTCCCTCAAAAATCCACATAGGTAGCACCAAGACTGGATAAAGCAAAAGTCTTTGGCATCTAGGTATTTAAAACCATCAAGAAACCTTGGAGTCCCATCTGTATGGGACTCCATCCCTTATCCATATGGGGTGCATGCCTAGGGTGGCGTGTACCCTCTCTCTTGCCTCTTTTAGTAGGGGGACAAGAGCCCCGGATGCTCTCCTATAGATGCATGACAAATGGCCCTATGTCCAAGTGTCCAGGGTCAACTATTGACCTATGTCCAAAAATAGGAGTTAGCAGATGATAAAAATTGGCAGGTATTATCTTAAATCCATCTAATAAATTAAGACAATTCTTTTTTGATCTAGACAAGCTCCAGTCAGACTAAGACAAGGTTTCTGAGTAAGCCCAAATAAATTTGGCTCAGTCAAGACGAACCAAAATGATTACAAAAGAAGAATGTTAGGCTCAATCATATGCTAGCATAATTTTCTTGAACCTAATTGGATCTAATCTAAATCAATTGAACTGGATTAGTTCAATTGATGACATCCAGATCCAAATCCTTATTTTTGTGATCTAGTTAGGTTTAGTTCCATATGATAATGAGATATGTCATGATCTCTATCATCAACATCATCGAAACATCTTTTGATGGCCCAGAATTTTTTTGATTTATACAATTAGAATGATCGATCATTTAAATTATTCTAATTGCTTTCAAAATCCACTAGTGAGACCTAGCAATATATGGTGGCAACCCATTAGAACTGAAAGTGAACCTCTTGATGTAGCTACCTACATGATTGGGTTCCTCTATCTTGAGCCCCGATAGGATTAGGGTTAAAGTGAACTCATCAAATCCAATATCCGTCATATGAATTAATCATTCGATTCGAGTCCAACGTGAAATCCTAATAGAAACTCTTTCTATCATCTTCACTCTGCCATGGCCATAGGCTTAAGGACTCAATCTCATGATTATTATAGGGCTATTCCTCATCTACCAAGGTAGATAGATCCCCTATTGGTGTAATCCAATTCTTATAATGAACATGTTATAGCCAACATATACCTTAGGATTTTGAATGGCTAGGAGATCGAGTTATGGTGTAGTCAAACTATAACACCCTCAAGGTGAACTATCGATACATCTCAGATCAAAAAAATAGATATATTATTGTAGCATCGAGTCAGTCATCTATGAGAAGGTGGATTTTCTTATGACTGCTCGAGGTGGTCATGCTCAGTACTCTCATTCTCTAACGAATACCTATACTCTCGCTCCTGTGTCTCCAAACCGTAGACTCAAGACACATCTATCCAAAGAAAGTAATCATATACCAACCTTCTGGATTGATCACCATCCTCGTGATGATCCTATGATCGAGAGCAATTTTTGAGTTAGTTATGAAAATTCATGTTTTAAATTTTCAACTCTTGAAAATATGAATTATCATTATCATTAACTTAAAGGATGTATCACAGACACTTTAAATATACACTATGATAGAAAATAATCCTTTTATTAATTTATAATCAAAATTATTAAATTGCCCTTAGAAGTGTATTACAAGTATTTAGCCAATCTGGCTTGTAGGACATACATCTAACAAACTCCTACTTGACCTAAAGTCAATTGGCTACAAATCTAAGTCTCATCTTCTCAAGGTGGCTTCAGTCTTCTGCTGGCTTAATGGCTTTATCAATGGATCAGCCACATTATTTGCAGTGTTGACTCTCTTAACCTCGACGTACCCCTTTTCGAGGTAACTATGGATGAGATGGTATCGCCGCTCAATGTGCTTGGATTTTTGGTGAGACCTCAGCTTCTTAGCTAGGACTATGGTGTCATTGTTATCGCAGTATAGAGGGATGGCATCTGATGGCATCAGTTCGAGCTCTATGGCAAACTTCTTATACCAGAATGCCTCCTTTGTAGCCTCCGATGCAGCGATGTACTCTACTTCCATGGTGGAGTCTACTATCACCATTTGCTTGGAATTCTTCCAACTGATAGCTCCATCATTATAAATAAATAGACTTTCAGATGTCGACTTTTGATCATCTAATCCGAGTTTGTGTACCCCTGGACCTGGAGTTCTCTATTATCAAAGACTAGAAACATATACTTAGTCCTTCTCAAGTACTTAAGGATATATTTTACAGAAGTCCAATGTTCTTCGCCTAGATTTAACTAATACCTACTCATGACACTCATAGCATGGGCAATATCAGGTCGTGTACATAGCATGGTGTACATGAGGCTCTCTATTGTTGAAGCATAAGGGATCTTGCTCATGCATTCAATTTTCTCAGGTGTGCTAGGGTACATCTTCTTGAAGAGATGAATGCCATGTCTGAAGGATACTATACCTCTCTTAGAGTTTTCCATGCTAAACCTCTTCAGTACCTCCTCTATGTATATTTTCAGTGAGAGACCTAGCATCCTATTCGGTCTATCCCTATAGACCTTAATTTTCATAATAAAGGATGCCTCTCCTAGATCTTTCATAGAAAACTCCTTAGGTAACCATATTTTAACTATAGTCAACATGAAAATATCATTTCCAATTAGAAGGATGTCATCCACGTACAATACGAGGAAGACAACAGCTCTCCCACTGATCTTTTTAAAAATATAGGGCTCCTCCTCATTCTTAATGAATTCAAATAATTTGATTACATCATTGAAATGAGCATTCCAGCTCTGAGATGCTTGCTTAAGTCCATATATGGACCTTTGCAGCTTGCATACCTTGTGATCATTATCACTAGATGTGAAACCTAGTGGCTATTCCATATAGATATCTTCCTCATGATATCCATTTAAGAATGACATTTTCATGTCCATCTATCATATTTCATAATCAAAATAGACTGCAATAGCAAGAAATGTATGGATGGATTTGAGCATGGCTATTAATGAAAAGGTATCCTGATAGTCAATACCTCGTGCTGACTATACCCTTTCGCTATGAGCCTTGCTTTGAATGTCTCTACATTTTTATTGGCACCTATCTTTCTCTTGAAGATCCATTTACATCTAATAGGTACTATACCTTTAGGTGGATCTACCAAGGTCCAGACTTGGTTCGAATGCATTAAGTCAATCTCTTACTCCATTGTCTCTAACCATTTCTCAGAGTCGATATTTGATATTGCCTCATCATAAGTTTTGAGATCATCACCATGAACCCCATTTTCTATGAGGAATATTTTCTTTACGTCTTCTGATATAGTACCTAAGTACCTTTCAGGAGGACAGAAAATACTACTTGATCTATGAGCTGGAAGAGCTAGCATCTAGGTTGGCTCAATCTGACTGGGTTTCAGAGGTTCCTTAGCTCATTTTTCATCAGAGACTTTCTCCTTGAGTCTAATCTATCTTCAGATGCCACCATCTAGAATAAACTATTTTTCAAGAAAGATGGCATGTCGACACATAATCACATTATGATCTTTTGAGAGAGAAATAATATCCTAATGACTCTTTAGGATATCCTATAAATCGAGCTCTAAAGGACCTAAACTCTAATTTATCCGCCTGTTGTCTCTTGACATGGGCTAGACAATCTCAAATTTTAAGATGACTCAAACTTGATTTTTTACCATGCCATATCTCATACGGTGTGATAGGAATGATTTTAGAGGAAACCCTATTCAGTAAATATATAGCGGTCATCGGACTATATCCCCAAAGAAACTCAGAAAGATTCATGAAACTCATCATGGATCGGACTATATCTAATAGGATTCGATTTCTCCATTCTAAAATCCTGTTGAGTTGAGTTATTGCAGGTGGAGTCCATTGAGAGACTATGCCATTGTCCTTAAGATAGTCTAGAAATTTTTATCTAAGATATTCACCTCCTCGATCTGATCGAAGAACCTTAATGAATTTTTCTGTTTGCTTTTCTACTTTGAGTCTAAATTTTTTGAACTTTTTAAAAGCTTCAGACTTGTATCGCATCAAATACACATACCTGTACCGAGATAAATCATTGATAAAAATGATGAAGTAGACATAATTGCCTCTAGCCGGCACATCAAATGGACCGCATACATCGGTATGTACTAGGATAAGTAGGTCTGTGGCCCTTTCTCCATGTCCTACAAAAGGGAGCTCGATCATTTTTCCATGAAGGCATGATTCACAAATCGGATATGACTCGAAAATCAATGAACTCAATAGCCTAGATTTTTTCAATTTGTTAATCCTGTCTTCAGCTATATGACCTAGGCTAAGGTGCTAAAGATACCTATCATTTAGACTATCCCTAGGTCGCTTTGATCCCATGGCATTCACGTTTTGCTTGATATTAAAAATAGAAATGTCAATATATAATTGGTAGAGACCATTTATAAGAAAATCACTTGTAATTTTATTTCTTTCATAAAGAATATTACAATAGTCCTTAAGAAAACTAATTACATAGCCTTTTTGTGCTAAACATAAAATAGAAATCAAATTTCTGCTTGCTACAGGCACATAAAAATAATCTCTAAGAACTAAATCTAATCCTGATGGTAATCGTAGAGGGCAGATTTTCATGACTACAGTAGCAACTCTTGCTCCATTCTCGATGCATAGGATCATCTCACCATCCCTTAGCCTCTTGCTATCCTCAAGATCCTGCATAGAAGTGCACAAGTGAGCACTAGAACCAGAGTCAAGCACCCAACTGGTTACAGAAGAATCATAAGGTTAGATTTTATAATGAGCATACCTCCAAAAGGACCTACCTCCTTGTTCTTCAAACTGGCCAAGTACAAAGAGCAGTTTCACTTCCATTGGCCATCAGTATTGCAATGGAAATATTTTTCCTTGTCGGCCTTCTTCGGCTTTGCCTTCTTTTTCTTCCCACCATCCACCTTCTGCTTCTTCATGGACTTCTTCTTCTTTTCAAAAGACTTTCTTTTGAAAAAAGTCTACTCCACAGCAAATACTGAGCCTTTAGAATCTTTTATAGAAAGCTCACAGTAACCAGCATATTCATTAGTGCAGCCAAGATATTATGAAGTTTATACATATGGTAGTTCATGATGAACTGCCCATATGCATCAGTCAAGGACTGCAGAATTATATCAATCTATAAATCCTAATCTAACTTGACATTGAGCTTCTGAAGCTCTTCTAAGTCATTGATCATCATCAGATAATGATCTTGGACCGACTACCCATTACGCATCTGAGCCTTAAATAGTCTCTTAGTGACTTGATATTTGGCTATGCAACTCAGTTCACCAAATAACTCTTGCAGGTGAGCCAACATTTGGTGGCTAGTCTTAATATCTTCATATTGGCACTGGAGCTCATCAGACATTGAGCCCAATATGTAATACCTAGCATTGTTATCTTTATCAATCCACTTCTCAAGAGACGCTCTCTGATCAGCGGATGGAGGGGCTGGTAAGATGGGAGGATCTTGTTCCAACACATGAGTCAACTTCTCGAAACCCAAAATAATTTTAAGGTTTTAAAGCTAATCCTTATAGTTTAGGTTCGGTCAGTCTATGGGTGTCCAAGATACAAGCTAGTGGTTTGGAAGTAGACATCTTCCTATAGAGAGTCAAATTTTTTTGTTAGATTTTATAATTAGATTTGATTAATTTATTTAGAATTTTTTTTAAATAAATTAGGCTTCTACTATTTACTTGGATCCCCATACTTTCTTGGTACAGATGCAAAAATCTTCAAGATTATTGATTTCTAGTGGATGGTGCGGTCCCATTGACTGGCTCATCATCTCACCTAATAGTTATTGATGATGGATCAATCGATGAGTGGATAACTCTTGTCCAATAATTCTCTAATCATGGTGCACCCAAATCTGATCTCTAATTTATGAATCTCATCATATCCAAAATATTAATCCACTCCTTAGTTAAGTCAGACCCATCATTTGCATAAATTGAATTTTTTATTAGGTTCCTCATCGTATTCAAAATATTGAGCCCAATCCATCCTCCAACCCATAGAATCTAATGCCTAATAGACATGGTTGCATCTTTTTGGTGTAACTGAACCACTGTATCCAGTCGAGAATAATCAATCCCGAGAAGGGCTCGTACATCTACAATAGTGAAAGATCTTAGACTTAATATTTTCTTATAAAGATTTAATTTAGGTCTCTTTAAACTTGACTTAACTTTGTTATAATAATTATGACTAACCTAGTGGCATGGGTTGGCTCGAATTGTTAGCCATCTCAAATTAGAACTAGGTCGACATAAATGATTAGGTAAGTAAGATCGATGGAAGGGATATGCCATTAACTCAACAAGAGCATATTCAGATCGAGTAGCTTTCAATTAAAAATCAGTCGATCGTATCTTCCAAACATACCTTAAATACCAAATTGTTGAGTCAGAACCAATTGGGTTAGCCTATAATCCAGGCTCGAACCATGGAGCTAAATTAGGTCTTGACTTGATTGAGTCACATCTCAATGTGATTTGATCTTGACCCAGACTTAATCCTGGTAAAATCTAAGCTTTCTTTGATCCCATCTAACTAATTCTAGATTTGGTTTGATCAATTGTTAGACCTAATTGAGCTATCCAAGTTCGAATCCAATTTTGTGAATATATCTTAGATTTGAAAATTCATAACTTTTAGATCTAGTTAATTTCATAATCTTAATTCTTAATTAAGTTTTAGGTTCATGAATAAAATATATAATAAAATCATAGGATTTTAGGATCTAAAATTTTATAGAAAAATATTTTTTGATTTTTGATTAGGGATAAATGCGCAGCACCCCTACACGTCATAAGGACACCCCATCGAATGGAAGGAGAAGGCCTTTAAATCCTACTTTATTCTTATAACCGAACGACCAAGAGAAATGTCTTAATCAGAAATATAATTTCTCCTACAAAACTAGTTAGATCTAAATCATATATCATGTATACAATTAATGATCTAACTTATACATGTTTTGCATACATCTCATGTATCATAACTAAATTAAACATGCATGCTTTCAGATCTAATATATCACATATAATATCTAAAAAATAAAATTTAAATTTAATCACATCAAATAAAACTATTCTAGATATTTTATAGAACTATTCTATAACTAGTCTAAGAATGAATCTTTCATATCTGATATGAAAAAAAATTAAAACTCTATTTTATATTTTTGAGATCTTATTATAATAATTATAACTTCAAAAAAATAAAAATTAAATAGATCTAAAATTATTTTTAATTAAATTAAAAATATGATGATGCTAGACTACATATAGAACTATTCTATACCTAGTCCAGTCATGCATCTTATACATTGTAGATCTAAATCATTCTAATTTCAGATCTAATCATAGCTAATATGATATCTAAAATTATTTAATATTAGATCATAAATAAAAATAAATCAGATCTAACATAGATTTGATGAACTCCTAATGTAGCTCTGATACTAGTTGAAGAAAAAATCTTATTTTTTTGGCACAGGATCATTCAGATCTGATTGAATCTGAAGGAATATTTTAAAAAAAAAAATTATGATCCTAATCAACTTTAAGACATCTCAAATCTAATCCTAAAAATTTGATATTATATCATAAAAATAAAATTAAATCTAATTTAATTTCGTACCTTATTTTGGATAATCAGATTATCCTATGATGATACTGATTGACCCCGAGGTTCTGGAAGGAGCCACACATGCACCTAGCCTCTACTGGTATCCACTTCGACAAGATCTAGAGGTCTTCTCCTTCAAAATCATCTCTTCAAAAATTAGATTTGAATCTGATCTTGAAGTTCTTCAGAACGTCTTTCAAAGAACCAGCAATCGTCTCTTTCAGTAGTGCTATCTTCTTCCTGATCTGGGCGCCTTTCTTTCTTGGATGACACTTGAACCCATGCCCAAATCCTTGGGCATGGAGAAGGGAGAAAGAGGATTAGATGGAGTGTGGAAAAGAGAGAGAGGCGGCCATAGAGCATGGAAATTATGCAAGAGTTCTAAACCCTAAGCGCAGATAGGCTTTAAATAGACCCTACTGCGCCATGCAATGCCACATCATCCCGACCAATCAGAGGCCTTCATTCAATCAGATCTAAATTTGATTGGTGGGATGATGTCATCTGATCTAATCAAATGAGAGTTCCTCAAAAATCTACATAAGTGGTGCCAAGACTGGATAAAGCAAAAGTCTTGGGTGCCTAGGTATTTAAAACCATCAAGAAATCTTGGAGTCCCATCTATATGGGACTCCATCCCTTATCCATATGGGGTGCATGCCTAGGGTGGCATGCATCCTCTCTCTTGCCTCTTTTAGTAGGGATACAGGAGCCCTAGGTGCTCTCCTATAGGCGCATGACACATGGCCCTATGTCCAAGTGTCCAGGGTCAACTGTTGACCTATGTCCAAAAATAGGAATTAGTAGGTGATGGAAAATGGCAGGTGTTGTCTTAAATCCATCTAATGAATTAAGACAATCTTTTTCTAATCTAGACAAGCTTCAGTTAGACTAAGACAAGGTTCTTGAGTGAGTCCAAATAAATTTAGCTCAGTTGAGACGAACCAAAATGATTACCGAAGAAGAATGTTAGGCTCAATTATATACTAGCATGATTTTTTTGAACTTAATTGGATCTAATCCAAATCAATTGAATTGGGTTAGTCCAATTAATGACATCCAAATCTAAATCCTTATTTGTATGATCCAGTTAAATTTAGTTCCATATGATAATGAGACATGTCATGATCTCTATCATCGACATCATCAAAATACCTTTCAATGGATCAGAACTTTTCTGATTCATACAATTAGAATGATTGATCATTTAAATCATTCTAATTGCTTCCAAAATCCACCAGTGACATCTAACAGTATATGGTGGTAATCCATTAGAATCGAAAGAGAACCTCTCGGTGTAGCTACCTATGTGATTGGGTTCTTCTATCTTGAGCACCGATAGGATTAGGGATAAGGTGAACTCGTCAAACCCAATATCCGTCATATGAATTAATCATTCAATTCAAGTCCAATGTGAAATCCTAATAGAAACTCTTTCTATGATCTTCACTCTGCCATGGCCATGGTCTTAAGGACTCAATCTCATGATTATTATAGGACTACTCCTCATCTACCGAGGTAGATAGATCTCCTATTGGTGCAATCCAATTCCTACAATGAATATGCTATAGCCAATATACATCTTAGGATTTTGAATGGTTAGGAGATCGAGTTATGGTATAGTCAAACTATAACACCCTCAAGGTGAACTGCCGATGCACCTCAAGTCAAAGAACTAGATACACCACTGCAGCATCGAGTCAGTCATCGATGAGAAGGTGGACTTTCTTATGACTGCTCTAGGTGGTCACGCTTAGTGCCCTCATTCTCTAATGAGTACTTATACTATTGCTCAAATGTCTCTACATCATAGACTCAAGACACATCTATCCTAAGAAAACGATTATACATCAATCTTTTGGATCGATCATCATTCTCGTGATGATCTTACGGTTGGGAGTAGTTTATGAGTTAATTATGAAAATTCATGTCTTAAATTTTCAACTCTTGAAAAAATGAATTATCATTACCATTAACTCAAAGGATGTATCACAAATACTTTAAATACACACTATGATAGAAAATAATCTTTTTATTAATTTATAGTTAAAATTATAAAATTATCCTTAGAAGTGTATTATAAGTGTTTAGCCAATCTGGCTTCTAGGACACACATCTAACACTTCCCCCCTTTCATCTTCTACTTTCTCATGGTTTTTTTTTTCAAAAGACTTTCTCTTGGAAGAAGTCCGCTCCATAGCAAGCACTGAGCCTTTAGAACCTTTCATTGAAAGCTCAGCAATGACCAGCATGTTCATAAGCTTAGCCAAGGTATTTTGCAGTTATGATAGTTTATGATGAACTATCCATATGCATCAGTCAAAGACTGCAGAATTATATCAATCTACAGATCCTGATCTAACTTGACACCGAGCTTCTCAAGCTCTTCTAAGTCTTTGATTATCATCAGATAATGATCTTGGACCGACTGCCCACCATGCATCTGTGCCTTAAGAAGTCTTTAAGTGACTTTATATTTGGCAGTGTGACTCTGTTCACCAAATAACTCTTACAGGTGAGCCAACATTTGGTGGCTAGTCTTTATATCTTCATGTTGGCGCTGGAGCTCATTAAATATCGAGCCCAACATATAATACCTGGCTTTATTATCTTCATTTGTCTATTTTTTCAGAGATGCTCTCTATTTAGCAGACGGACGAGCTGGTAAAGTAGAAGGATTTTGCTCATATACATGAGTCAACTTCTTAAAATCCAAAATAATTTT
The DNA here is from genome assembly GCA_006176705.1 of Cocos nucifera. Lineage (NCBI taxonomy): Eukaryota > Viridiplantae > Streptophyta > Magnoliopsida > Arecales > Arecaceae > Cocos > Cocos nucifera. The sequence goes on along the minus strand of QRFJ01000977.1, from coordinate 395,777 downwards.
AAAGTTTTGGAGCCAATCCTTGTAGTTAGGTCCGGTCAGTCTATGGGTGTCCAAGATATGGGCTAGTGGGTTGGATGTAGATATTTTCCTACAGAGAGTTAAAGTTTCTAGTTAGATTTATAATTAGACTTAAAAATTTTATTTAAAAGTTTTTATTTTTAAATAAATTAGGCTTCCACTATTTACTCAGATCTCTATACTTTTTTGACAGAGATGCAAAAATCTCTATGATTATATATTTCTAGTGGGTAGTGCGGTCTCACCGATTGGCTCACCATCTCATCTAACAATTATTAGTGATAGATCAACTGATGAGTGGATAACCCTTGTCCAATGATTCTTTAATCATGGTGCACCAATACCTGATCTCTAATTCATGAATCTCTCCATGTCAGGAATATTGATCCAATTCTTAGTTAAGTCAGACCCACCACATGTATGAATTGAATTCTTGATTGGATCTCTTATCGTATCCAAAATATTGAGCCCAATCCATCCTCCAACTCATAGCATCCAATGCCTAATAGACATGATTACGTCTTTCTGATGCAACTGAACCACTGTATCCAATTGAGAACAATCAACCTTGGAAAGGACCCACACATCTACAATGGTGGAAGATCTTAGACTTAATATTTTCTTAGAAAGATTTAATTTAGGTCTCTCTAAACTTGACTTGAATTAGTCATAATAATTATGAAACCTAGTGGCATGGGTTAGCTCGAATTGTTAGCCACCTTAAATTAGAACTGATTCGACACAAATGGCCAGGTAAGTAAGATCGGTGGAAGGGATATGCCATTAACTCGATAAGAATGCATTCAGATCGAGTAGCTTTCAATTAAAAATTAGTCAGTTGTATCCATCAGACTTATCTTAGACATCAAATTATCGAATCAAAATCAATCGGATTAGCTTACAATCCAGGCTTGAACCACGGAGCCAAATTAGGTCTTGACTTGATCGAGTCTCATCTTAATGTGATTCAACCTTGACCCAGACTTAATCTTATTAGGTTGGTCAAATCTAAGCTTTCTTTGATCCCACCTAACCAATTCTTGATTCAGTTTGATCAACTGCTAGACCTAATTGCACTATCCAAGCCGGAACCCAATTTTATGATGGTGTCTTAGATCTAAAAATTTATAATTTTAAATCCAATTAATTTTATAATCTTAATTCTTAATTAAGTTTAGATTTATAAATAAAAATATGTATCAGAATTTTAGAATTTCAGGATCTAGGATTTTGTAGAAAATAAGTTCTGATTTCTAATTAAGGATGAACGCGTAGCACCCCTACACGTCATAAGAACACCCCATCGAATGGAAGGAGAGGATCTTTAAACCCTACTTTATTCTTATGACTGGATGGCCAAGGAGAATGCCTTAATTAGAGATATATTTTCTACTACAAAATAAGTTAAATCTAGATCATATATCACATATACAATCAATGATTTAACCTATACATGCCTTGCTTACATCTCATATAGGACAACTTAATTAAACATGCATGCTTTTAGATCAAATATATCACATATTATATCTAAAAAGTAGAATTTAAATTGGTCACATAAAAATAAAACTATTCTAGATAGTTTATAGAACTATTCTACAACTAGTCTAAGCATGCATCTTTCATATCTCATATGAATAAATTAAAAATTAAAAATTCTATTTTTTATTTTTTAGATCTGATTATAATATTTATAACATCAAAAAAAATAAAAATAAAATAGATCTAAAATCATATTTAATCAAATTAACAACATGATTACACTAGACTACACATAGAACTATTATATTTCTAATCTAGTCATGCATCTCATATACTATAGATCTAAATCATTTAATTTTTAATTTTTTGATTTTTGATCTAATCACATCTGATGTGACATCTAAAATTTTTTAATATCAGATCATAAATAAAAATAAAATTAGATCTAAAATAGATTTGAAGAACTGCTAATGCAGCTCTGATACTATTTGAAGAAAAATCTCATTTTTCATCATAGGATCGTCTAGAAGCTAGTAGGAAGAAAAAGAAAGAAAAGGAGAAGGATCAGTCTACTTACTACGAATGCAAGAAACCAGGATATTTTAGAGCTGAATGTCCTTAGTTGAAGAAGGCACCAAAAGAATGAAGAAGAAAGCTATGTTAGCGACTTAAAGCAACAGCGATGAGTCAAGCTTAGAGGAAGAAAACCAAAACGAAGCAAACTTATGCTTCATGGCACAAGATGATGAGGTATCCTCCACTCTTAACTTAGATTTTACTTTTGATGAGCTTCAAGATGCTTTTTATGACTTAATGAAAGATTTTAAAAAAATTAGTATAAAAATAAAAATCTTAAGAAAATGAATCAAACATTTTTAAAAGAAAAGAAAGAAGTAACTAGTAACCATAACAAGTTAAAAGAAGAAAACAAAATCCTAAAGGATGAATTGGATAAATTAAAATCTTTAGTTGATAAATTTAGTTATAGTTCTAAAAAATTGCAAATGATTCTAAACAATCAAAGAGGAGTTTATGATAATGCCGAACTAGGATATAAACCTAAAGATAAAACTAAGTTTCTAAAAAAATTTTTTACTATACCCATATCAGCTAGTACTTCACATATCACTTGCTTTAGATGCAGAAAAGTAGGACATAAGGCATTTAAATGTAATACTAGAAAATTCAGTGAAAATCAAGTTGAAAGAATTTGGGTTCCAAAAAGAATTATGACCACTAACCCAAAAGGATCCACGAAAACTTAGGTACCTAAAACGATCACTTGATTATTTGTGTAGGAATGCCTTGCAGCTCAAAGATCTAAACGTGAGTGGTACTTGGATAGTAGCTACTCAAGAAATATGTCGGGTGATAAAAAGTAATTCTTTACCCTAGAAAGGAAGGAAGGGGAAGTAGTCACCTTTGATGACAACGACAAAGAAAAAATAATTGGCATTGGTAAAATTTAGATTACTCCTTCTACCTTTATAGATAATGTATTATTAGTTGATAATTTAAAACATAACTTGCTTAGTATTAGTCAACTTTGTGATAAAGGCTTTAAAGTTTCTTTTGAATCTTCATTGTGCAAAGTATCTAGTTTCTTGGATGATAGTCTAAAATTCATTGAATTTAGGCATGGCAACATCTACATGATAAATCTTGATGAAATTGCCATGAAGAGTGGTCAATGCCTAGTTGTAATGAATGCTAACATCAAAGAAACTAGTTAGCTTTGGCACCGTAGATTAGGTCATGCAAGCATGCATACTATATCTAAATTATTTAACAAAAATTTAGTTAAGGGGTTACCAAAATTGAATTTTAAATTTGATCATGTTTGTGATGCTTGCCAATTTGGAAAACAAACTAGAGGAAGTTTCAAATCTAAAAATATGCTTTCAACTTCTAGGCCTCTTGAATTGTACATATGGATTTATTTGAACCTACTAGGACTACTAGCCTAGGAGGAAAGAGATTTGATCTTGTCATTGTTGATGATTATTCCCAGTTCACATGGATTTTGTTTTTAGCACATAAAGATGAAGCTTTTTCAATATTTTCAAAGTTTTACAAGAAAGTAATAAATAAAATAAACTCAACTATAATTTGTATTCATAGTGATCATGGCACAGAATTTAAAAATAAATTTTTTAAAGAATTTTATAATGAACATGATATAGAATATAATTTTTCTGCACCTAGAATTTCTCAATAAAATGAAGTTATTGAAAGAAAAATAGAACTTTAGTTGACATGGCCCATACCATGTTGTGTGAAGAAAATCTATCCAAATACTTTTGGGCTAAAGCTATTAACACAGCATGTTACATCCTTAATAGAGTTTTTATTCGCTCGATTTTAAAGAAAATCCTTTATGAGCTTTGAAAAGGAAAGAGACATAATATTAATCATTTTCATATCTTTAGTTGTAAATGCTTCATTCATAATAACGGTAAGGATAACCTAGGTAAATTTGATGCTAAGCCTGATGAGAATATTTTTCTTTGATACTCTACATCTAGTAAAGCATATAGGATCTTCAACAAACATTCATTGGTTGTTGAAGAATCAATTCATGTCATTTTTGATGAATCTAACAATCAATCTTCGAGAAAAGAAGATATTTTTGATGATGACACAGAAATTCTCGAAGATGGAATGAAGGAGCTAAACTTGAAGGAGAACAACATTCATGATAAAGGTAAATCTACAACAACCATTAAACAAGATAAGGATGGTGAAAATAAACTTTCTAATGATCATGGAGATCTACCCAAGGAGTGGAGGTATGCACATAATCATCCAAGAGAATTAATTTTGGATGATCCTTCACAAGGGATAAGAACTAGATCTTTTTTTAAAGATACATTTGATTATCTTGCTTTTGTCTCCCAAGTAGAACCTAAGAATATAGAAGAAGCTAAAAAAGACTCTAGTTGGATGCTAGCTATGCAAGATGAACTAAACCAATTTAAAAGAAATAATATATAGACTCTTGTAAACCGACCAATTGATCATCCCATAATTGGAACAAAATGGGTATTAGGAACAAATTAGATTAACATGGAAATGTAGTAAGAAATAAAGCTAGACTAATTGCTAAAGGATATAATCAAGAAGAGGAGATTGATTTTGATGAAACATACGCTCCTGTAGCAAGATTAGAGGCTATTAGATTATTACTTGCCTTTGCTTGCTACATGAACTTTAAATTATTTTAAGTGGATGTAAAGAGTGCTTCTTGAATGGTTATATCGCTAAAAAAGTTTTTGTAGTACAACCTCCTGGTTTTAAAAATCACTCACTTCCTAATCATGTGTACAAATTAAATAAAGTACTATATAAACTTAAACAAGCACCTAGAGCATGGTATGAGAGATTAAGTAAATTTTTATTATAAAATAATTTTATTAGAGAAAGTGTGGACACTACACTATTTTTGAAAAAAAAAATAATGACCTTCTTGTAGTTCAAATATATATGGATGACATCATATTTGGAGCTACTAATGAAATTCTTTATCAAGTGTTTGCAAAGTTAATGTAGGGCAAATTTGAAATGAGCATGATGGGGGAGTTGAACTTCTTCCTTGGGCTTCAAATCAAATAATCAAAGGAAGGCATTTTCATTAACCAAACAAAATACATCAAGAAGATGTTGAGGAAGTTTAGCATGGAGAATGGAAAGAAGATCTGCACACTAATAAGCTCCTCATGCAAACTCGACAAAGATGAAAATGGTATGATCGTAAATAAAAAACTCTACAAAGGTATGATTGGATCCCTACTCTATTTGACTGCAAGTAGGCTTGATATATTGTTTAGTATTTACATATGTGCTAGATTTCAATCTAACTCTAAAGAATCTCATTTACTAGCTGTTAAGAGAATTTTTAGATATTTGATCTACACATATAATCTAGGACTTTGGTACTCAAAACAATCCTTCATTGAATTGATAGGATACATTGATGCTGATTATGAAGGATGTAGAATAGATAGAAAAAGTACTACTGGTATATACCAATTTTTAGAATTAAACTTGATCTCTTGGTATAGCAAGAAGTAAAACTCTGTAGCATTATCAATGGTCGAGGATGAATATGTCGCTGTCGGAAGTTGCTGTGCTCAAATACTATGGATCAAGCAATATCTCGAAGACTTTAGAATTAAGCAAAACAAGATACCTATTAGGTATGATAACACTAGTGCCATAAACTTAACAAAAAATTCTATTCAACATTCAAGAACAATGAACATTGAAATTAGATATTACTTCATAAGAGATCATGTTCAAAACAATAATATTTTGCTTGAATTGGTGTCAATTAAAAATCAACTAGCTGACATTTTTAGAAAACCTCTAAATGAAGATAGATTCTCAAAAATCTAGAATGAACCTGGTATTTGTAATCCTCTATAAAAATATTTATTTTAAATTTATTGGATTGTTTTTGGTCTCCTTTTAACATCCTAAATATTTCCAATTCAATCTCGAAAAATCAAGAAAAATTAGCTTGAAATTTTCCTTCTTATTTTGATTTTTTCTCCTATGCTCGAGAAGTCTCGATTTATACACGAGACCTCTCGGTTGTATTCCAAGATCTCTCACTTTAAAAGTGAGAGCTCTCAAATTTTCAAGACGTCTCATCTTTAAGATGAGAGCTCTCAAATTTTGTGGGGCTCTTTTAATTAGACTTCCGAAAGGTCCCCTCTCTCATTCGTTCCTTTCATTTTTTTGAGATCTCTCCTTCAAAACTCTTCCAAACTCCCCTCCACTCCTCCAAACTCCTTGAAATACTATTTCTTTTCTCATTCCATCCAAATTCGACTCCAATGGCTCCAAAGAAGAAAACCCTTGCTGCCCAAAGACCGTCCGTCACTCCTTCAACTGAAGCTAGGGCAAAGCAGTAGCAGGACATGGCCCAAACATCTCCGTTTGCCTCTTCTTCTCGTGCTCGACTCTTCATCACCATAAGAATAGTTCCAATGGGTCAAAGTGTCGATGTTGGATACCTAAATAGAAAATATTTTCGTATTGGGTCATGGATCAGACAGCAAGAATGGGAGAAGCTGTGTACTCTTGAGGTAAATGTCTATCCAGACCTAATTAGATAGTTCTTTGAGAACATTAGCTTTGAGCAAGCATCAAGGATAGAATCTGTTGTTAAACGAATACACATCCCTTTGGACAAGAGGAAGATTGGGCAACTCTTAGAAGTACCTAGGTCTGGAGATTGTTATCTGAATTTAAGGAGTAAAATTGAAGCCTTAATGTGCATTTTGGAAAGAAAAATTATAGATGAAAATCAACAATTAGTCTTGCATCATCTCTCAATGGAAATGAGATTATTACATTGCATTGTGAGCCATATAATTTTTCCCAAGGTAGGAAGACATGATTGGGTTGGGAAGAAAGAATTGAAGGGAAATCCTGATTTCCCGATCCAGGTTCGTCCAGATCTGATTAGATCAAGAGATATATTTCAAAATTTTTTCTCTTGATCTCAATCAGATCTTGATATGTTTCAGATCTAATTCTTATTATTTTAACAAATAAAATAAGATAAATTAAATCAAATTTAATTTACCTGATTTGGGTAATCCTATTACCCTGTGGATGATCCTGATTGTAGCGGAAGGTTCTGGATCTTAGCCACGCAAGCGCCTGGCCTCTATCGGTATCCACTCGGGTTGGATCTGGAGAACCTCTTCTTCTCTATCACACCTCCAAAAATCAGATCTGGATCTGATTTGGAGGATCTTCAAAACTCTTTTGAAGATCTGCAGTCGTCCTTTTGCAGCAGCGCAGCCTTCTTGCTTTTGATCGCCTTTCCTTGATCTGAATCGCACCAAACTAAAGTCCAAAACACCTTTTGGACGTGGAGAGCAAGGGGAGAAGAGAGCTATGGCATGGAGAAGGAGGGGAGAGGCAGCCTTGGACGTGGGAAATCTCTTTCAATAAGACTTTTACTTGGAATTAGGGTTGGGCGCAGGGTCTTATTTATAGACCTAAGCTTGTGATCCAACTCCTCTTCCTCTCAACCAATCACAACCCTTTGTGAAATCAGATCTAAATCTGATTGGTTGGAATAGAGACCCCTGGATTCCTCCTTAGAGGGCGCCTAAGACCAGTCAAACTGGATTCTTAGTAGAACTCTGATTGGAATCCAAAAGGGAGGTGGAGTCCTTGTCCAACAAGGACTCCTAGGCGCCTCCTACTTGGGCTCACGCCACCCTTGGCGTGCGCCCTTCTCCTTGCCAGGTTCTGGCAGGGGGACAAGGCCCCCACCAGCTCTCCAATAGGTGCATGACATGTGGTCAAAAGTCAAAGGGTGAATGGTCAACGTTTGACCAGTCAAAGGTAGACTTTTGACCAAAGTCAAAGAACAAGAAATGGCAGGTGACCAAAAATGGCAGGTAATGTCTTACAAATAAGACAACCTATTCTGACTTGGACAACCTCCAGTCAGACCATATGAAGGCCTCTGATTGAGCACAAACTCCTTTGGCTCAGTCAGGACAACTTATTTATGATAGTAAAAGAAGAACGTTAGGTTCAATCGAGTGCTAGCACGATTTCCTTGAACCTAATTGAATCTCATTCAGATCAATTGAACTAGATCAGTTCAATTGATGATCACCAGATTCAAACCCTTGTTTGTGTGACCCAGTTAGGTTCAGTTCTGTATGGTAATGGGATATGTCATGATCTCTATCATAGACATCATCGAAACTCCTTTCGATGGATCAGAACTCTTCTGATTCGAACAGCTAGAATGATCGATCATCTAAATCATTCTAATTGCTCCCAAAATCCACCAGTGACACCTAGCAGTATATGGTGGCAACCCATCAGAGCTGAATGCGAACCTCTTGGTGCAGCTACCTGTGTGATTCAAGTTCTTCTATCTTGAGCCCCGATCAGATTAGGGTTAAGGTGAACTCGTCAAACCCTAGTCTCTGTCATATGATGTAATCATTCGATTCGAGTCCAATGTGAAAATCTAAATAGAAACTCTTTCTATTATTTCACTCTGCCATGGCCATGGGCTTTCAGGACTTGATTCTCATGATCATCATAGGGCTACTCCTCTACCACCGAGGTAGATAGATCCCATCTTGATGCAATCCAGTTCCTACAATGAACATGTCTATAGCCAACATACACCTCAGGGTTCCATATGGCTAGGAGACCGAGTAATGGTGTAGTCAAACTATAACACCCTCAAGGTGAACTGCCGATGCATCTCAGGTCAAAGAACCAGACACACTACTGCAGCATCGAGTCAGTCATTGACGAGAAGGTAGACTCCCTAATGACTACTCGAGGTGGTCACGCTCAGTGCCCTCGTTCTCTAACGAGTACCTGTACTCTCGCTCCGGTGTCTCCACACCGTAGACTCAAGACTCATCTACTAAAGAGAAGCGATCGTACACCAACCTTCCGGATCAATCACCATCCTCGTGATGATCCTATGGTCGGGAGCTGTTTATGAGTTAATAATGATTATTCATGTCTTAAATTTTCAACTCTTGAAAATATGAATTATCATTACCATTAACTCAAAGGATGTATCACAGACACTAAATACACATGTGTGATAGAAAATAACCCATTTCATTAATTATAGTCAAAATTATAATTTTGCCCCTAGAAGTGTATTACAAGTGTCAGCCAATTCTGGCTTCTAGGGCACATATATCTAACAATCTCCCACTTGTCCTAAAGCCAATTGGCTACAAGTCTAAGTCCCATCTTCTCAAGGTGGGCTTCGATCTTCTGCTGGCCCAACGGCTTTGTAAGTGGGTCTGCCACATTATCTGTGGAGTTGACTCTCTTGACCTCAACGTAACCTTTCTCAAGGTAATCGCGGATGAGATGATATCGCCGCTCAATGTGCTTGGACTTCTGGTGAGACCTCGGCTCCTTAGCAAGGGCTATGGCGCCATTGTTGTCGCAGTAAAGAGGAATGGCATCTGATGGCATTACTCCAATTTCTGCAGCAAACTTCTTGTACCAGAACGCTTCCTTTGCAGCCTCTGATGCAGCTATATATTCTGCTTCCATGGTGGAATCTGCTATCACAGTTTGCTTGGAACTCTTCCAGCTGACAGCTCCACCATTGCACACAAACAGACTTCCAGATGTCGACTTTCGATCATCTATATCGGACATGAAGTCCGAGTCTGTGTATCCCTGGAACTTGGAGTTCTCCATTACCAAAGACCAACATCATATCCTTAGTTCTTCTCAAGTACTTAAGGATACATTTCACAGAAGTCCAGTGTTCTTCACCTGGATTTGACTGATATCTGCTTGTGACACTCACAGCATGGGCTATATCAGGTCGTGTACATAGCATGGCATACATGAGGCTCCCTATTGCAGAAGCATAAGGGATCTTGCTCATGCGTTCTATTTCCTCAGGTGTGCTGGGGCACATCTTCTTGGAAAGATGAATACCATGTCTGAAGGGTATTAATCCCCTCTTAGAGTTTTCCATACTAAACCTCTTTAGTACTTCCTCTATGTACATCTTCTGTGAAAGTCCTAGCATCCTATTCGGTCTATCCCTATAGACCTTAATTCCTAGAATAAAGGATGCTTCACCTAGGTCTTTCATGGAGAATTCCTTAGGACAACCACATCTTGACTGATGTCAACATGGGAATATCATTCCCAATAAGGAGGATGTCATCCACGTACAATACGAGGAAGACAACAGCGCTCCCACTGACCCTTTTGAAAACACATGGTTCCTCTTCGTTTTTGATGAAACCAAACTTTTTGATCACATCATTGAAACGAGTGTTCCAGCTCCGAGATGCTTGCTTAAGTCCATATATGGACCTTTGCAGCTTGCAAACCTTGTGATCAGTATCACTGGATGTGAAACCTAGCGGCTGTTCCATATAGATATCTTCCTCAAGATATCCATTTAGGAATGCCGTTTTCACGTCCATTTGCCATATTTCATAATCGAAATAGGCTGCAACAGCAAGCAATGTGCGGATGGATTTTAGCATAGCTACCGGGGAAAAGGTATCCTGATAGTCAATGCCTTCACGTTGACTATAACCTTTTGCCACCAGTCTAGCCTTGAATGTCTCCACATTCCCATCTGCACCAATCTTTCTCTTGAAGATCCATTTACACCCAATAGGTACTATACCTTCTGGTGGATCTACCAAGGTCCAGACTTGGTTTGAGTGCATCGAGTCGATCTCTGACTTCATTGCCTCAAGCCATTTCTCGGAGTCGATATCTGATATCGCCTCGTTGTAGGTTTTGGGATCATCACCATGAGCACCATTACCTATGAGGAACATTTCCTCTACGTCCTCTGAAATAATACCTAAGTATCTTTCAGGGGGACGGGAAACTCTTTCCGATCTACGAGGTGGAGGAGGTAGTGTTCTTATTGGCTCAACCTGATTTGGTTCCACTTGGTCCTTAGCTCTTTCTGCTTGTGAGACTTTCTCATCAAGCTTAATCTGCTTTCCAATGCCACTATCTTGAATAAACTATTTTTCAAGAAATATGGCATGTCGACTCACAATCACATTGTGGTCTTCTGGAATGTAGAAATAGTATCCTAATGACTCTTTAGGATATCCTATGAATCGAGCTCTAAAGGACCTAAACTCTAACTTGTCCGCTTGTTGTCTTTTGACATAAGCCGGACAACCCCAAATTCTGAGATGACTCAGACTTGGTTTCTTACCGTGCCATATCTCATACGGTGTGGTAGGAACGGTTTTAGAGGGAACCCTATTCAGTAAATAGATTGAAGTTAATAATGAATGTCCCCAAAGAAAATCTGGGAGGTCTGTGAAGCTCATCATGGATCGAACCATATCCAATAGAGTCCGATTTCTCCGTTCTGAAACCCCGTTGAGTTGAGGTGTTCCTGGTGGAGTCCATTGAGAGACTATGCCATTTTCCTTAAGATAGTCTAGGAATTCCCGGCTAAGGTATTCACCTCCTCGATCTGATCGAAGAACCTTAATGGGTTTTCCAGTTTGTTTTTCTACTTCATGTCTGAATTCTTTGAACTTTTCAAAAGGCTTCAGACTTATGTCTCATAAGATACACATACCCATACCTAGACAGATCATCGGTAAAGGTAATGAAGTAGACAAAATTGCCTCTAGCCGGCACATCGAAATGGGCCGCACACATCAGTATGTACTAGGGCAAGGAGATCTGTGGCCCTCTCCCCATGTCCAACAAAAGGGAGTTTAGTCATTTTGCCTTGAAGACAAGATTCACAAGTTGGATATGACTCAAAAGTCAATGGACTCAATAGCCCATTTTTCTCCAATTTGTTAATCCTATCTTCTGCTATATGACCTAATCTCAGGTGCCATAGATATCTGTCGTTTGGACTATCCCTAGGTCGTTTGGCATTCACGTTTTGCTCGATATTAAAACATCAATATGCAACTGATAAAGACCATTAATTTGCAATTTTATTTCTTTCATAAAGAATGTTACAATGGTCCTTAAAGAAGGTACACATAACCTCCTAGATGAAACAGAAATCAAATTCCTGCTACCTTCCTTCTTGTTCTTGCAGGGGGTGGCCAGGTAAGTAGGGCAGTTCCGCTTCCAATGGCCGTCGCTGTTGCAATGGAAACACTTTCCTTTGCCATCGACCTTCTTCTTCGGTTCTGCCTTCTTCTTCTTTGATCCTTCTACCTTTTGCTTTTTCACAGACTTCTTTTTCTTTCCATAAGACTTTCTTTTGGAAGAAGTCCGTTCCATAGCAAGAACTGAGCCTTTAGAACCTTTCATAGAAAGCTCAGCGGTAACCAGCATATTCATCAACTCGGCCAAGGAATTCTTGAAGTTTATGCATGTGGTAATTCATGATGAATTGCCCATATGCATCAGTCAAGGATTGCAGAATAATATCGTTCTGCAAGATCCAAGTCCAACTTCACACCGAGCTTCTCAAGCTCTTCCATGTCCTTGATCATTGTCAGACAGTGATCTTGGACTGACTGCCCATCACGCATCTTAGCCTTAAAAAGTCATTTCGTGACTTGATATTTGGCTGCGCGACTCTGTTCACCAAACATCTCCTGCAGGTGAGCCAACATTTGGCGAGCAGTCCCGATATCTTCATGTTGGCGCTGGAGCTCATCAGACATCGAGCCCAACATGTAGTATCTGGCCTTATTGTCTTCGTCAATCCATTTTTCCAGAGACGCTCTCTGTTCAGTGGATGGACGAGCTGGTAAGGTGGGAGGGTCCTGGTCCAAAACATGTGTTAACTTCTCTGAACCCAAAACAATTTTGTAGTTCCTGAGCCAATCTTTATAATTGGGTCCAGTCAGTCTATGTGTGTCTAGGATACGTGCCAGTGGGTTGGACGCAGACATTTTCCTGTAGAGAGTCAAAGATTCTAGTTAGATACTGTAATTTTGACTTGACCAATTTGTTTAGGGAATTTTATTTTTAAACAAATTAGCTCCCACTATTTTCTCGGATCCCTACACTCCCTCTGTAGAGATGCGAAAATCTCCGCGATTGAATGATTTCTAGTGGGTGGTGCGGTCTCACCAACTGACTCATCACCTCACCTAACAGTTATTGGTGATGGGTTAGCCAATGAGTGAACAACTCTTGTTCAATGATTCTCTAATCATGGTGCACCCAAACTTGGTCTCTAATTCATGAATCTCACCGTATCCGGAATATTGATCCACTCCTTAGTTAAGTCAGACCCACCATTTGCATAGACTGGGTTCCTAATTGGGTCTCTCACCGTATCCGAAATATTGAGCCCAACTCATCCTCCAGCCCATAGCATCCAATGCCTAATAGACATGGTTGCGTCTTCCCGGTGCAACTGAGCCACTGTATCCAGCCGAGAACAATCAACCCCGGGAAGGGCCCGCACGTCTACAATGGTGGAAGACCTCGGACTTAATCTTTTCTTAGGGAGAATTGATTCAGGTCTCATTAAACTAGACTTGGCTTAGTCATAACAATTATGACTAACCTAGTGGCATGGGTTAGCTCGGATTATTGACCACCTCAGATCAGAACTGTGTCAACAGATATGGCCAGGTAAGTGAGACCGGTGGAAGGAATATGCCATTAACTCGCACAAGAACGCATTCAGGTCGAGTAGCTTCCAATTAAAAACCAGTCGGTCGTCTGTGCCAAACTTACCTTAGACACCAAATTGTTGAGTCAGAACCAATTGGGTTAGCCTACAATCCAGACTCTAACCTCTGAGCCTAATTAGGTCTTGCTTGATCGTGACTCGATCTTGACCCAGACTTAATCCTATTAGGCTGGTCAATTTAAGCATTGTTGATCCCATCTAACCAACTCTTGATTCGGTTTGATCAACCGCTTAGACCTAATTGAGCTACCCAAGCCCGAACCCAGTATTATGAATATGTCTTAGATCTGAAATTCTCAATTTTAGACCTAATTAATATTCCATAAACTTAATTCTTAATTAAGTTGGGTTCATAAACAAAATATGCACAATAAATCCTAGGGTTTCAGGATCTAGGGTTTTGCAGAAAGTAAGTTTTGGGTTTCTGATTAAGGACGAACACGCAGCACCCCTACACGTCATAAGAACACCCCATCGAATGGGAAGAGAGGGCCTTTAAACCCTTCTTCGTTCTTATGACCGGACGGCCAAGAGGAACGCCTTAATCAGGAACATGTCAATACTACAAAACAGTTATCAGATCTATATCATATATCTCATATACAAATTAGATCTAATCATGGCATATTTTGCATACATCTCATGTATCAATCATGCATGTTTTCAGATCTAAATTATCTCATAATAATCTAAAAAATTAGATTTAAATTGATCTAATCAAAATAAATTCTAATCTAGACAATTATGTAGAACTATTCTACAACTAGTCTAGTCATGCATCTATCATATCTCATATGATATTTAAAATTAAATAATTTTTATTTGCTGTTTATCAGATGTTATTATAACACTTATAATATCAGAAAAATAGTAAATAAGAAGATCTAAAATATGATTTAATCAGATTAAATCAAAGACATGCAAAACTATTCTATAGAACTATTCTATTCTAGAACTAGTCATGCATATCTTCATGTTCTTAGATCCAAATCATTTAATTTTAATTTTTTCTGATTTCAGATCTGATCACATCTCATGTGACATCTGAAATCACTTTATTTTCTAATTAAAATAAAATTAAAATCAGATCTAAACAATTTTAGAACCATGGCTCTGATACCAGTTGAAGGGAAATCCTGATTTCCCGGTCCAGGTTCGTCCAGATCTGATTAGATCAAGAGATATATTTCAAAAATTTTTTCTCTTGATCTCAATCAGATCTTGATATATTTCAGATCTGATTCTTATTATTTTAATAAATAAAATAAAATAAGATAAATTAAATCAAATTTAATTTACCTGATTTGGGTAATCCTATTACCCTGTAGATGATCCTGATTGCAGCGGAAGGTTCTGGATCTTAGCCACGCAAGCGCCTGGCCTCTACCGGTATCCACTCGGGTTGGATCTGGAGATCCTCTTCTTCTCTATCACACCTCCAAAAATCAGATCTGGATCTGATCTGGAGGATCTTCAAAACTCTTTTGAAGATCTGCAGTCGTCCTTTTGCAGCAGCGCAGCCTTCTTGCTTTTGATCGCCTTTCCTTGATCTGAATCGCACCAACCTAAAGTCCAAAACACCTTTTGGACGTGGAGAGCAAGGGGAGAAGAGACTATGGCATGGAGAAGGAGGGGAGAGGCAGCCTTGGGGCGTGGGAAATCTCTTCAATAGCATTACTTGAATTAGGGTTGGGCGCAGGGTCTTATTTATAGACCTCTTGTGATCCAACTCCTCTTCCTCTCAACCAATCACAACCCTTTGTGAAATCAGATCTAAATCTGATTGGTTGGAATAGAGACCCCTGGATTCCTCCTTAGAGGGCGCCTAAGACCAGTCAAACTGGATTCTTAGTAGAACTCTGAATTGGAATCCAAAAGGGAGGTGGAGTCCTTGTCCAACAAGGACTCCTAGGCGCCTCCTACTTGGGCTCACGCCACCCTTGGCGTGCGCCCTTCTCCTTGCCAGGTTCTGGCAGGGGGACAGGCCCCCACCAGCTCTCCAATAGGTGCATGACATGTGGTCAAAAGTCAAAGGGTCAATGGTCAACGTTTGACCAGTCAAAGGTAGACTTTTGACCAAAGTCAAAGAACAAGAAATGGCAGGTGACCAAAAATGGCAGGTAATGTCTTACAAATAAGACAACCTATTCTGACTTGGACAACCTCCAGTCAGACCATATGAAGGCCTCTGATTGAGCACAAACTCCTTTGGCTCAGTCAGGACAACTTATTTATGATAGTAAAAGAAGAACGTTAGGTTCAATCGAGTGCTAGCACGATTTCCTTGAACCTAATTGAATCTCATTCAGATCAATTGAACTAGATCAGTTCAATTGATGATCACCAGATTCAAACCCTTGTTTGTGTGACCCAGTTAGGTTCAGTTCTGTATGGTAATGGGATATGTCATGATCTCTATCATAGACATCATCGAAACTCCTTTCGATGGATCAGAACTCTTCTGATTCGAACAGCTAGAATGATCGATCATCTAAATCATTCTAATTGCTCCCAAAATCCACCAGTGACACCTAGCAGTATATGGTGGCAACCCATCAGAGCTGAATGCGAACCTCTTGGTGCAGCTACCTGTGTGATTCAAGTTCTTCTATCTTGAGCCCCGATCAGATTAGGGTTAAGGTGAACTCGTCAAACCCTAGTCTCTGTCATATGATGTAATCATTCGATTCGAGTCCAATGTGAAAATCTAAATAGAAACTCTTTCTATTATTTCACTCTACCATGGCCATGGGCTTTCTGGACTTGATTCTCATGATCATCATAGGGCTACTCCTCTACCACCGAGGTAGATAGATCCCATCTTGATGCAATCCAGTTCCTACAATGAACATGTCATAGCCAACATACACCTCAGGGTTCCATATGGCTAGGAGACCGAGTAATGGTGTAGTCAAACTATAACACCCTCAAGGTGAACTGCCGATGCATCTCAGGTCAAAGAACCAGACACACTACTGCAGCATCGAGTCAGTCATTGACGAGAAGGTAGACTTCCCTAATGACTACTCGAGGTGGTCACGCTCAGTGCCCTCGTTCTCTAACGAGTACCTGTACTCTCGCTCCGGTGTCTCCACACCGTAGACTCAAGACTCATCTACTAAAGAGAAGCGATCGTACACCAACCTTCCGGATCAATCACCATCCTCGTGATGATCCTATGGTCGGGAGCTGTTTATGAGTTAATAATGATTATTCATGTCTTAAATTTTCAACTCTTGAAAATATGAATTATCATTACCATTAACTCAAAGGATGTATCACAGACACTAAATACACATGTGTGATAGAAAATAACCCATTTCATTAATTATAGTCAAAATTATAATTTTGCCCCTAGAAGTGTATTACAAGTGTCAGCCAATTCTGGCTTCTAGGGCACATATATCTAACAAGAATTGGCTATTATGTTCTGCATGATAACTAGAACACCCATGAACTTTCTATCTCTAATGCTTCAACAATTAAAGGACACAACCAATAAAAGAAAAGCCTATCTACCCTATGGAATGATTTTCACTCTGATTTTCAAGAATTTTTATTTTAATCTAGAAGGTGAAGACTTCAAAAAGTTGGTGCACACTTACTATATAAATGAGAAAACTTTGAATAGAATGAAATTTGTGTAAAAAGATGATAGGTGGGTAAGGGCAGATGAACAAGTTGCTACTAGAAATGAGCCTGAGGAGCATAGATCTCCACCTCCTCCACCATCATCCTCTACTGTTGAACCTTCATTTACTACACTGGGGTCTCCGCATACTCCACAAGGGCCTCCTAATCATGATTCCGCACCTCTCTCTACTTTTGATCAAGAAAGTTTAATTGAAAGGATGGTAGAGGAAGTAGTTCAAAAAATGTTCGAAATGTTCATTGACATCCTCTCCAGTGTAAAACATCAACTATTGGTGAGCATTGAGGAGCAAAGGATATCATCTGAAGGTCAAACTGAAATGCTTAGCCAACAACTTAGTGGATTATCTCAAAGGCTTGAAATTTTAAAGAAGAAACAACATCGATCGTCAACTCAGATTGAACTTCTATTATCCGGGACTGTCAGAATTGCATAAAGACTAGAGGAGAACATCACCATCCAGTGCATCATGGCTGAAGTCCTTATCTCTTCATTATGATAGATTATGGATTGGATTGGCAGCCTTGGGTCTTGGACTCCATCCACTTCTCGACCCTCACCATCTCCTCGACCTGCACCTCACTTATCATCCTCTAGACCTAGATCATCCTCTGAACCAATCATAGAATTCCTCTCTGATGAGGAATAGGTCTAGTTCTTTCTATTTTTTATTATTTTGTTGCTTGGTGTACCTCACTTATATTGCTTAGTGTACTTTTGGATATATTGGTATAGATCTACCTTTTTGTAAATCAATAAACAACTTTGTCCTTGTAATTTCAATCATATGCAATGGAATCAAACCTTTTCAATTATATTCTTGACTTCTTTGCCACAATGTCTAATTCTCTCAATTATGATTTTGATGCTGTCAAAAAGGGAGAGAAAAATGTATAAACATAAAAAGAATATTTAATTCCATACAAATTAAAAGAGCATACATTAAGGGGGAGCATTAATATATCCCATACAAAGAAAAAAAGCGTTGTTAATACATTGTGTATATCATTGGGAAAAAGAGCATACATTAAGGGGGATCATTAATATATCCCATATATTGATCCACTGATTGATTTTGATGATTCCAAATTATTGAGTATAAATGATACTAATCATATATTTCAAAAATATATGTAGATCTTTTCAGATGTTCAAATTAAAAAAATTAATCCAAGAAAAGATCTACATAAAAATCACCAAGTCAAGAGCTTCAAGAAAGTTGAATTGATAAAGATCCTTGAAGAAGGGCAAAATTATAATTTCATCAAGTTAGAAAAAAATATATTTTGAAAGTCTCAAAAGTAACTAAAAAAAAATTTTGATCTTTTGGTGGCAATTTCATACTTTTTGGATGTCAAATTTGAAAGAAAATCAAGTTTTAACAAAACGGTCAACCCTAGGATTGACCCCTAGGTCATCCCCTTTTGAAATGGGCAGCTTGGCATGCTTCGACACGTTATTTTTGTATGGCCTCACAAAAGGATTGACCTATGGGTTGACCTCTAGTGAAAGGGTTGACCTCTGTTGCATAGAAATTGAATTAAAAGCTAAATTTTTTAGTATTGTCCAAGTACTGACACCTGAGAAAAAAGTGTCGACACTTTTTACTGACACCTGAGAAAAAAGTGTCGACACATAAGAAAAAAGCCCCAGATCACAAGGTGTCGACCCTAGATCAAAAAGTGTTGACTCCTATAGAAAAAGTATCGACCCCAACGTCGAGACAGGCATAATGGCTAGTTTTTTGCAGCTTTTCAAATGACCATTTCTCCACTCCAATAACTAGTTCAAGACTTCCAACAGCTAGAACTAATCCTCCAGCCATCATCAAGAATATAAAAGGCTATAAAAATATTTAGAAAGTAAAATTAAGAAATTTTAAAGTAAAATCATTTTGGATTTTAGAGGTTTTCATTATGCATAAAAAAGAGAAGAAAAGGAGAGGAACTAAGCTTTGATTTCAAAGGGCATTCAAGAGTTATCTTTTACAACATCTCTAGCAACCTCTCAACATCATTTGAAGAGAAGTGAAGCTTCAAAAGAGTACATATTCAGCCACTTCTTCGAGCTTCAAAAGAGTTCTTTTTTATTTTTATTTTTATGCTGAAATTTTATATTTATATTTTTTGTTTCTTTACAAGTTTCTTTAAGAAAAAAGAAACTTGGGGTGTAGGTTAGTCCAAGCCAGTAATTGGACGGTGTATAAGTTTTGGTTGGTGAGCCTAAAAAAATAATCAAGTTGATAGTGATCCTAGAAAAACTATTGATGTAGGGTTGTGGTTGGTGAGCTCGACAAAATCAATTGGATTTGTTTGTGATCCCAGATTAAAATAAATGCACTATAATCTAGGGATTATAGTGAAATTTTTAAGAAGAGCTTGGAGAGTGAACATAGGTGCGAGGTTGCACCAAACCACTATAAAATCTTTGTGTGTTTGTATTATATTTTTATTTTTCTTGCCCTCGTTACTTGCTTTACATATTTGTGTTATCTAGTTAATTTTAATTTCACTACTGTGTTGCATATCTACTACAAACACTCAAGTTATATTAATTAGAAGCACATATTTACTTAAAGTTTTAATTTGATCAAGATTTTAAAAGAATCCAATTCACCCCTCCTCTTGAGTTGCTATCTCTAGGCAACAAGTGGTATTAGAGCAGGCTCTATTATTAATTATTAACCTAACCATCAAAAGCTAAAGATCTTGGCAACCCAAGACCATTTTATAGATAGACGCCTACTTTTTAATGGCTTAAATTATACCTATTGAAAAATTATGATGAAAATATTCATACAAGCACATGACTGGCCTCCACACACACAATGCATTGATTGTTGATAAAAAAATAATCCAACTAAATGCTAAGGCCATGAATATGCTTTATTGCTCTTTGGATTTAAATGTATTTGATGAAATTTCTTCATGTATTTCAACGAATCAAATATGGAAGAAATTGGAAATAACTTATGAAAGAGCAAATAAAAAAAAAAGAATCAAGCTCTCATGAAGAAAAGAAAGCTCATCTCAACCTATATCTTATGGCCCATAAAGATGAAAAGAAGAAAAAAAGAAGAAACAAAGAAGAAAGAGAACAATGATTAAGAAGGAGCAAAGCAAAAAAGAGAATGAGAAAGAGAAGGACGGTACAGTAAGTTATTGCCTCATGGCTCAAAATAATGAGGTATATCATGAACACTCCTCTGAATTTACTTTTAATGAATTATATGAAGTCTTTAATGAGCTAATGAATGAATATAAGAAAGTAAGGCTACAAAACAAAGAGCTTAGAAAATTCAACTTATCTTTGGCTGAAGAAAAAAATAAAATTTTGAATGAAAAAAAAGATCTATTGAAAAATATGAAAAGTATAACCAAAGAGAAGAAAATTTTCTTGAAACAAATAGAAGATTTAACTAAGAAAAAGAAGAATATAGTTAAATCTAAAATTTTCTTAGTTAAAAAAAAGAAAAATTTTTAAAATCTAAAAAATCTATGATAGAAGAAAATCTTAAGTTAAAAGAGAAACTTAATATATTAAGATTTTCTGCTAAAGAGAAGAGTAAATATGAAAAATCTCTTTTAAAAGAAAATGTTAAACTAAAGAAAGAGATTAAAAGCTTGAAGTCTATAATTAAAAAGTTTACAATTGGATCTCAAAAGCTTCAAACCATTTTAAATGATCAAAGAGCTATTTTTGACAAACATGAAATTAGTTATGATTTAATAAAAAAATAAAAGATTGACAAAAATATGCTCAACAAAGCTTCAACTGAAAATCATTCAATTAAGTGCTTTAAATGTAATAAAATTAGTCATAAAATTTTTGAATATAATATTAAAAGAAATGGCTAAACTTATATCAAACAAATTTGGATTCCAAAAGGAACCATGAGCTCTAACCTCCATGGAACCAAGATGACTTGGATACCAAAAATTAGTAAATAATTTTGTAGGTACACTAAGGATCCAATAGAATGAAATGAGAAAATTCTTATAGTTGGATATCTTGGGAATGGACTTGGATGAGTGATAATGTTGGTAAAATCTAAATTTTTCTCACATCATACCATAAATGTTTGTTTGATTGATTCTATTTTTTTTAATAATCTATCATTATGGTTTCATATTAAGTTTCCTTACTTAAAATTCTTTTCATGTATTGGTAAGACTACTATAATTGATTTTGATGCTTGCAATGAGATGAATAATTTAAGTTTAAAAGTTCAATATGCTCTCCTCCAAGTATCATATTTTGAATTAATATAAACTAAAATTATCTCAAAATTTAGCATGATATAATAGCTCCCCCATATCATTTTTGCAATCGATAAACTTAAATTAAAAGATGCTTAATTGGATATGAATATTTTTGAATTGCTTAATATACAAGTAAAACTAAGTTTGACATTCCTTCATAAAA
Source organism: Cocos nucifera (assembly GCA_006176705.1). Lineage (NCBI taxonomy): Eukaryota > Viridiplantae > Streptophyta > Magnoliopsida > Arecales > Arecaceae > Cocos > Cocos nucifera. The sequence goes on along the minus strand of QRFJ01000977.1, from coordinate 374,055 downwards.
TAATAAATTATTAAAATTTTAATAAAAATTAGCATGAAATAAGTACTTAAAGATAAGATATTAATTGTAAAATTCAAAATGCTTGATGTATTAAGTTGCATTGCATTTTGAGTTAACCTCTAAGGATTTGAAATACCATAGTTAGATCAACATATAGAGCCAATATCTAGATTTTTCTCATTTTAACCTCAATCAATTTTATCCCCCAACTTAAAGAATTCCTTTCATACATGGTATCAAATTGAATCTGAAATATGCTTTCATATTTTATTCATATTATTTTCAAGCAATAAATTTAAAAATTAGTTTTTCTTCAATCTTAAAGTGGTATCAAATCTCTAAAGAAACTCTTGATTTATTTCAACTCAATAGGTATCAAATTGGAGAAGACCTTTCAAAGATGCGACCCTTTCTCTTCAAAATATTGGATATCTAGAATTGATTTATTTTTCATATTTGATATCAAAAAGCTAATTTGCTATTTGAACTGAATTTTAAAATAATCAATATCATAATTCTTATAATCGATATCAAACAGTCTACCCTTGCCTCAAATTTTCTTACCTTTTTTTTGGTAAAACAAATTATTTTATCTTAAATATGGTTTTGTATAGCTTATATGCCATCATTTGAGACAAATCCAAGAAGTTCATACATTTTCTAAGCTTAACTATTTGGTATTTCATAAGGAAAGAGATGAAATGACCTTTCAAAGAATACTAAAAGATATATTCATATGACATGAATGATTTGCTGATATCAATTTAAATTTATTTATCATTTTAAATTCTTAAAATTATTTAATTTAAATCAATGTAGCATTATCACTTCAAAACTAAAATAATTGGTATTAAATTTTTTTTGAAAAGTTGTAGTTTCCAAATATCTAGTATCAAGCTAAATTTGCAAATTTATTTTTCTTAATCTTTAAGTGATATCAAATCTTTTAGTAAATCATTAATTGATCAGAATTTTAGTTCTATTAATATCAAGTAGAACTTACTTTCAATGGATAAATTTAAAAATTAATTTTGCTCTAGTATTTTAGTGGTATCAAATTTTTAAGAAAATTTTTTGTTTGATCTGAGTTTTAGTTTAATTGATATCAAGATAATTATTATTTGATTTAAAATTCAAAACTCTTAGTATCAAAATTTTCACAATTATTATTAATCAGTGCATCATTGTCTTGCACTCTAATGCTTTATCTTTTAGCAAAAAAAAAAAATAAAAAGAGAATGACCTTGTCTCAAATCTAAGTTTGCATAGCCATAATTTTAATATGATATTATTTGAGATAAATTATAAATATTTGATACCTTTTCTAAACTCAATGTATTATATTTTTTAAGAAAAGAAAGACCCAAGTTTAAATAAAATATCTCTCTATGATTTATTTTGTATGATTTATTGATATCAATTCAAATTAACTTATCAAGATAATTTGATCTGAATTTAAATTGATTCATCTTTTTTGATCAAAAACTTCAATGATTGATATCAAATAGATCATTAGTGTCTTGTATTCTATTGCTTTATCTTTGACAAAAAAAATATATATATCCTTGCATATAATCTAATTTGCATGAATATATTTTTGACATTATATCTTGAATAAATTATAAGATTGGTACTTTTATGCTTCAAATTGATTGATACTACTTAAGAAAAGAAAGTGATATTTTTCAAAAAAAAAATCTTATGATATATCAAAATTCTTAGTTTTAAAAGGATCTATTTATCTTGGATTTTTAAAGCTTAAAGCTATTCCTTAAACTAAATTTAAAAAGCATTTCTTTCTAAATCTATAGTTTTGAGACAAAAATACTATTAAAATTATATTTTCTAAATGAGGAAGAAATATTTCTTAAACTCAATCTTATTTTGATTTTGGTTGAGTTGTGCTGAAAGAAATAACTTTTAAGTTTAAAAAAAAAAATCATTTATATTACTTGATTTGTTCATCTTTGATTTAAGCATTTATATATTTTTCAACTTATCAATTCATACTTTGATTGATTTGATTATGTCATCATTTCTAATGATCAATGAATATTTCAAAAATGCTTTACATCGGTTGATCATTTTAATGTTGTCATGATTGAAGAAATTCTATTATAAACATTCTATTTTAAAATCAATGAAAGCAAAATTTTTATTAAAAAAATTTACTATATCATGATTATGATTGATTATTTGATTGATGATTGATTATTTGAAATTCAATATGCTTATTTTAAATATGTGCAATAGAAAAAGAAAATACAAAATAAAATAATTTAATCTTAAAAGATTATTTAATTAAAAATGCCTTTGTTTGCAAAAGTAAGATGGATAATTCATTTATGATGAATTAGTTACTAAATTGATATTAATTAAAATTTAATATGGTATAAAATTAAAGATACTTAACTTGAAAGAATAAAAGAGGGTAACAAAAATTGTAAATCTTAAGCATGCAAATTTTGAAAAAGGAAAGAAAGAGATAATGCTAAAGAATGAATATATAATTACAATTTGATAATCTCAATTTAAAATATGCTTATTTTAAAATAAAGAGGGAGAGAAAGTTAAAAAGTGAATTAATCCAACTATTACTATGAAAAATAGAGGGAGAGATATTTGATTTGATTTGATTGAAAATGTTAATGAACTTTTGATCTAAAATTTTCAATCAATTATCTTATTTTGAGCCTTATTGATTTTAAACTTTCCATCGAATACTTTATAGTCTTTTCAATTTATGCTTTCAAGTATTTATTTAATTTGATTTACTTGATTTAAAATACTATTAATTTAAAGTAGTATCAGATAAATAAATTATTTCTAATGTTAAAAATTATTTAAAGTGATATTATTAATATGCTGGTTTCATATTTTAATTTGCATGATTATTCTTGATAATTGATTGGAGTTAAATTAAATTGAAAACATATTCTTACTCTAAGAAATGAATTTCTAAACTTAATTTTGAAACTTATTTAAAAATTTAAATTTGATACTATTTATTTTACTTTATTCGGTACATTTTCGATACATACCTTTTTCAAACTTAATTAACTAAAATTTCTTAAGAAAAGAAAAGATTGAATATTAAAGTGCATATTATACTTAATTTCATGGTTAAATATTTTGAAAAGCTCTATTCCTTTTAAAGATTAAAAATGTATATTTAAAAATCTGATTTAAAGATCATATTCATTCAAAAGGAAGGAGAGTCTTTAATATTTGAATTCAAGCCAATTTTTGAAAAAAAAATATTCATTCAAAAGAAAAGATGATATTTTTTATTTGACTTTATAAATTTGATACATCTCTCAATTTAATATCTTGATATTGATTTTGCTAATTTTTTCTATTCTTTTTCATGAGCTTTTTGATGTTGTCAAAAAGAGGGAGAGGTATATTGAGTATATGCTTAAAGAATTAATACTTAAAAAGCTTAATGAATTCATGCTTGGAACCTTAATACTCATTGATATAAATTGAAATATTATTTTGATATGAGTATATGAATTATGTAAAATATTATTTAGAGCTTTCATGATATTCTTACTTTATATTTTGTACTAGTCAGTTAGTTGAAACATATTAATTTTATTTTTGTGCATATACTCAAAGTTTTGTCATCATCAAAAAGGGAGAGATTATTGATTCACTGATTGATTTTGATGATTCTAAAATATTGAGTATAAATAATATTAATCATGTATTTTAAGAATATATATAGATCTTTTTAAGTATTCAAATTTAAAAAATTAATCCAAGAAAGGATCCATACAAAAATCACCAAGTCAAGAGCTTCAAGAAAGTTGAATTGATGAAGATCCTTGAAGAAGGTTAAAATTATAATTTCATCAAGTTAGAAAAAAAAATATGTTTCGAAAGCCTAAAGAGTAACTAAAAAAAAAATTTTGATCTTCTGGAGGCAATTTCATACTTTTTGGATGTCAAATTTGAAAAAAAATCAAGTTTTAGCAAAAGGATCAATCCTAGGGTTAACCCTAGGTCATCCCCTTTTAAAATGGGCAACTTGGCATGCTTCGGCATGTTATTTTTGTATGGCCTCATAAAAGGGTCGACCCATGGGTCGATCTCTATTGCACAAAAATTGAATAGAAAACTAAATATTTGAGTGCTGTTCAAGTGTTGACACTAGAGGAAAAAGTATCGATACCTGAAAAAAGTGTCAATACCTGAATAAAATGTGTTGACCCTAGATCACAAAGTATCGACCCTGGATCAAAAAATGTTGACACCTATAGAAAAAGTATTGACTCCAATGTTAGGACAAGCATAATGGCTAGCTTTTGCAGCTTTTCAAATGGTCATTTTTTCACTCTAATGGCTAGTTTATGGGTTTCAATAGCTAGAATTAATCCTCTAATGATCACCAAGAATATAAAAGGCTAGAAAAATATTTGAAAAGTAAGATTAAGAAATTTTAAAGTAAAATCATTTTAGATTTAAGAAATTTTTATTGCACATCAAAAAGAGAGAAAAAAGAAAGGAACTAAGCTATGATTTTAGAGGGCATTGAAGAGTTATCTTCCACAATATCTCAAGCAACCTCTCAGCATCATTTGAAGAGTAGTGAAGCTTCAAAAGAGCACATATTCAGCCACTTCTTCGAGCTTCAAAAGAGTTTATTTTTATTTTTATTTTTATATTAAAATTTTATATTTATATTTTTTATTTTTTTATAAGTTTCTTTAAGAGAAAAGAACTTGGAGTGTAGGCTACTCCAAGTTAGTAATTAGATGGTGTATAGGTTTCAGTTGGTGAGCTTAGAAAACTAATAGGGTTGATAGTGATCTTGAAAAAACTATTGGTATAGGATTGTGGTTAGTGAGCCCGACAAAATCAACTGGGTTTGTTTGTGATCCTAGGTTAAAACAAATGCACTATAATCTAGGGATTATAGTAAAATTTCCAAGGAGAGCTTGGAGAGTAGACGTAGGTGCGGAGTTGCATCGAACCACTATAAAATTTTTATATATTTATATTATATTTTTGCTTTCCTTGCCCTCGTTACTTGCTTTATATATTTGTGTTATCTAGTTGATTTTAATTTCACTACTGCATTGCATATCCACCACAAACACTCAAGTTCTATTAATTAGAAGCACATATTTATTTAGAGTTTTTATTTGGCTAAGATTTTAAAAAAATCTAATTCACCCCCCCTCCCCCCCCTCTTGGGTTGCTATCTCTGGGCAACACCATACAAAGCAAAAGAGCATTGTTAATACATGGTATATATCATTGGAAATCTGAGCACTCTTAAAACTGACCATATCATATTCTTTCATTCATTAATACATGATATACATATCGCTTACCGTCATTTTATGAATTGCTTGATATTTTATCATCATCCTAAAGGGAGAGATTGTTGACCCTCTAAATGATTTTGATGATGATCAAATATTAAAGCAAATAATTACTAATATATTTTATTTCAAGTGTTCAAATTGAAGGGAGCATATAGGATTTCTAGCTCTACTTTTTAAAAAAAAATTTGATAAATGCACAGCAGATAATATTATTAATCATATTAATAATAAAAAGCTATAGATATAATCTAAAAACCCTACATGCTATAGGATCTAATATATTATATATGCATGCATATCTGAAAATAAAAATAAAATCAATGGTAAAACTATTTTACTGCTCTACGTGTTCAGAACATGTTACCTTTTCGTGGGCAAAAGAACGCTGCAATCTGATCTCCTCTGTGCAGATCTGAATGTCGTGATACTGCCACACATGCATCTGGCCTCCATGGGTAATCTACACGAGGCCCTGATCCCGATCAATTCCTCCCGAGTGCAAGCTCTATAGAAACCTTCAACAACTGATTTAGATCAAACTTCTTTTGATCTTCTTCATCGAGTCTTCAGATGCTCCGGATCCTAATGAAGGTAGATGAGAAGTTGAGGAGATTTTCCACCTAGATCTATAAAGTCACGACCCTCGCAACTCACAGATCTAAATTCCAAACCCTAGATAGCTTCTAGGGTATGCTCTCATCTAAAATCCTTGCGCTTAGAACTCTCTTTTCTTTTTGATTTTTTCTCACGTAGAAGAGCTCACGCACAAGATTAGCAACTCCTTTTCTAATCTTCCTTTCTTTCTCTCTTTTTCTCTTCTCCTCTCTATCATACATCCATAAACTCTAGAATTTTATAGAAGTGCACAAAACATGGAAGGCATGAGGGGTTGGTTTAGATCAAGTGGTTATCCACTCAAATTCAAATCCTATTCGAATTCAATTGGTAACCAGATCAAACCAATCCATAAGGCATGTGAGAAGGGAGAACGCACATCCTCCCTTGCATGGAAAACTTCATTGGAAACCTTTTCTCATGGAGGAAGGATTTGGCGTAGATTTTGGTAATGTGGAGCATGGGAAGACTAGTCAAACTAGTCTCATTATTTATCCTCCAATCGAATCAATCCAATCCAAATTGGTTAGGCCCAATTAGACTAGATTAAATCTAACTTATTTAGACTTAATTAGGATCAATTAAATCCTAATCAAATTAGGAATTAATTAATCCAAATCTCTGATCAAATCAGAGATTAAACCTCCTTGGTGATTAGATCATCTTATAACCTAATCGGGTCAAATCCAAATGAATCCAATTCAATTACTCTTGATCCAAAAATAATCACACAATCAAATTGAGTTAATTAGTGATCAAATCACTAATTAAACTTCTCTTGATCAGCCATTAGATCTATAGGAACCTCTAGTGTGCGTGACCCCATAGGTTCGAGCCTAAGCCGGTAGCACCGAAATTAATTTTCTGTATTAATCAAAGTGACCATATAGCAATGGTACCCAACATTTGGATAGGCCGAATAGCACAATCACAATATTTAGAACCTATGTGAATATGGTTACCGCATAATTCATCCCTTTGACCTCTGTGTATAAGATGACTCAGAGTTAAATTGTCAACCCTAGAAGATACTTCCAAATCGTATCTCAAACCAATTAGTTCTATGACCCCTCACTAGAACTACCATGGCCAAGACTTTGCTAAATTGAAATACTATTGAATATAGCTCCTGAGTCCAGGAGTGGTCAATCCCATCTTGACTCACGCATCGACTCCTCAAGTATTTGACTATACCTAAAAATCTTCCATCACTGAATTAGAAATTCAGGTAGTTCGGTACCAAAGCATAGAGAGTTGCTTGGAAGTTATCATGGTGATCCAGATCGGAGGGACACTTATACCCATATTCTATTAGAGCAATTCTTGACAGCAGAAAAGCTCTAGAGTCGGTCACATTCAATGTAGATATATCCCTACATCTCACCTGTATGCCATACTAGTATCTCCATACTTCTTGGTTAAGAGAACAATCAATCTATAAAGCACACAATGATCTATACTCGATAAATATTATCATCCTTGATAACAACATATCATTTGATCACGAACATATTTAAGAACTAAATGACAAATCCTCCTTTGTCGATTCTAAATAGTTTAAAGGACTTTATCACAACAGACAGGAGTTCATTAGAAGATGAAAGATTTATGATGAAAAAGCTAGAATAACTTTTATTTAATTAATAATTTATATATAATTACATAAAATAGCTCAATCATCAACTAGCACACTATTCCCAATAATCTCCCATTTGGCCTAAAGCCAATCGATATAATATCATATATTCATCTTCGACTTGAAGTCGTCCAACTCCTTCACCATAATAGCTTTAGTAAATGGGTCGGTCAAGTTCTCTTTTTCATCGATTTTCTGAAGATCGACGTCACCTCAATCCACAATCTCCCGAACAAGATGGAAGTGAGTAGAATATGTTTCGTTCACTGGTGTGCCTTCAGTTTCTTCAGTTGAGCTATAGCTTTAGAGTTGTTGCAGAAGAGCAGAACTGGACCATCAAGGGAGGGTGCTACTCCGAGCTCGGTGAAGAACTTCTTCAGCCAAACTACTTCTTTGGTAGTATCTGATGCAGCACATATTCCACCTTACACACTGAATCGGGCAGGTGTGCTGCTTGAAACTTTTTCAATAGATAGCACCACCATTAAAGGTAAACACATATCCTGACACACTCTTACTATTATCATGATCAGACTGAAAACTGAAGTCTATAAATCTCACCAGTCTCAAGTTTGACTCACCATAAACAAGCCACTAGTCCTTAGTATTTCTTAAATACTTCAAGATGATTTTAAAAACCTCCCAGTGGTTCCCTCCTGGATCAGATTGGTATCTACTCACTACCCCTAGTGAGTATGCCACATCTGGTCACGTACATATCATGGTGTACATAATAGAATCCACTACTGAAGCATATGGAATTTTACTCATATGCTCTCTCTCTTGAGGTGTTGTCGGACAATCTCTCTTTGAGAGAGAAATTTCATAGCCTATCAGTAGATAGCCCTTCTTAGAATTCTCCATGCTGAACCTCTTCAACATAGTGTCAATGTACGTGGACTAGGATAACACAAGCAATCTTTTAGATCTATCTCTATAGATCTTCATCCCTAGGATGTAGGAAACTTCTCCCAGATCATTCATAGAGAATTATGATGACAGTCATATCTTTATTTCTTGTAATGTGGGGACATCATTCCAAATTAAGAGAATGCCATCTACATACAAAATAAGAAATACAATTGCTAGACCATTATCCTACTTATATATGCAGGGCTCTTCTTTGTTCTTAACGAAGTCATATGTCTTAATCATCGTATCAAAATGTATATTTTAACTCCAAGATGCCTGCTTCAGTCTATAAATGAATCTTTAAAGCCTATACACCTTAGACTCATCTGTAGATGTAAATCCTTCAGGTTGTATCAAATACACCTCTTCAGTCAGCTCTCTATTTTGGAAAGCTGTTTTCACATCTATTTGCCAAATTTCATAGTCCAAATGTGCAGCTATCGCAAGCATAATCCAAATGGACCTGAGCATTGCCACAAGGAAGAATATCTTGTCATAGTCTATACCATAATGTTGACGATATCCCTTAGCAATCAGATGGGCTTTATAGGTCTCCACCTTCTCATCTGCATCTCCTTTTTTTTTGAAGATCCACTTATATCCTATGGGTTTTACCCCTTCGGGTGGGTCAACCAATATCCATACATCATTGACCTTCATGGATTTTATTTTAGATTGTATAGCCTCAAGCCATTTTTCAGAGTTAGGTCTCTACATTGCATCCATGTAGGTGATTGGATCCTCATCGTTCTCATTGAGTTCGATAGGATCACTTTTCGGACCAAGAAATCTTAGTATCTATCTGGATGATGTGGTACTCTAACAGATCGCCTTAAGGGTGTACATTCACTAGGCTCCGGGTCTGATCGATTCAAACCAGTTCTGGTTCAGCTACATGTGTCGATTTTTGTACCTGCCAAACTTCCTTAAGCTCGACCTTAGAGGCATTAGTCCCTTCACTAAGCAACTCCTTTTCCAAAAAGATTGCCTTAAGGTTAACAAACATCTTTTGTTCATCGACTAGGTAGAAGGAATAACCTTTGATCTCTTTTAGGTATCCTATAAAGCTACATTTGTCAGACCTAGGTCCAAACTTTTTCGTTGCTAAACGTCTGACATAAGTCGAACACCCCCAAATCCTAAGGTATGAGAGTACTGGCTTACGTTTTATCCATATCTCATATAAAATTTTAGAAATAGACTTACTCGAAATCCTATTCAGAATATAACAAGCTGACTCGAGCGTATATCCCCACAGAAAGATAAGCAGATCGACAAATCCCATTATGGATCAAACCATGTCCAATAGGATTCGATTTCTTCTTTTGGACACATCATTATGCTGTGGTGTTCCAGGAGGAGTCCATTGGAAGAGAATTCCATTCTTTCCAAGATATGTTAGAAATTCACTAGAAAGATACTTACCCCCTCGGTCAGACCAAAGAGTTTTAATACTCTTTCTAATTTTTTTTTCTACCTTATTATGGAATAGTTTGAACATTTTAAACATCTCTGACTTATGCTTCATTAAATAGACATATCCATACCTCGATAGGTCGTTCGTGAAGGTTATGAAGTAGAAATATCTACCTCTAGCATATGTGCTTATGGGTCCATATGCATCAGTATGTACTAGACCTAAGAGTTCACTAGCTCACTCACCTTTTTCAGTAAAAGGTGACTTGATATCTTTCCAAGAAGATAGGACTCACAAGTCAAAAATGGTTCACAATCACTGACCTCAAAAATTTCTTCTTGAGCCAACCTATTTATTCTATCCTTATTAATATGACCTAGCCTACAGTGCTAAAGGTAGATATCTAACACATCATCAAATCTAGAGCATTTACCAAAAAATTAGACTACATTAACAAGATGTGATAATAGATATATTCTATTATTCAATTATTCAATACAAACTGTAACACCATTTAAAATGATATCACAAAAAATTATTTTTATTAAAAATTGATAACTATTCTTGGCCAAAAAGCCTACAGAAATTACATTCAATAAAAAACTTGGACAAAAGTGATAATCACTAAGAATAACTCTATGAGAATTGATTACAAGGTTCATGATTCCTAAAGCTAGAACTGAAACTTATCTTCCATCTCCAACATTTAGGAATCTCTCGCCTTCATCAAATCTCCTATTGACCTAAAAATCCTGCATCGAATTACAAATATGATAAGAACTTTCGATATCTAATACCTAGATAATAGTATCACAAATTGAGAAGTTGCAAGGTGTTATCATATAATTACCTTGCCTAGCAACCACTTGCTTCCTCCTCGATCTATTCGGGTCCAGGATGGTAATGTACTAAGGATAGTTCCTCTTCCAATGCCCCCACTTCTTGCAAAAGAAGCACTTCGCATGGCTCTGGTTAGGCTTTTGCTTCTTGGTCTGACCCTGTGTAGATGTCCCAGGATGCGGCTGCATGTTTTTATTCTTCTTCTTCTTATTCTTCTTTCCTTTCTTAAAGGATCGACCAAAAGAAGACCCTCCTACTACATTCTCTAACCCTTTTTGGAGTTGGTGATCCTTCTCAAAGTTCTGCAGCAACCCTAATAACCCATGATAGTTTATTGCAGGCTTTGTCATCTTAAAATGAGTAAGGAAAGAGAGGAAGGACTTGGGCAAAAAATTCAGGATCGCATCCTTTCCGAGCTGGTCATGCAGGAAAAAACCCAACTTGCTTAGGCATTCAATCATCTCGATCATATAGAATACATGATTAATAACTAATGCCCCATCCCTTATATGAGTGTTGAAAATGGCACAACTAGTTTTATGCCTTTCAACGTCGTCAGGCATGCCAAATGAGTCGTTCAATATTTGAAGCATCTCCTCAAGCTACATATTTTCAAACCTATGGCTAAACTCATCATTCATTACTGCCAACATAATGCACCGAATGGTGGTGCAATCATTGGGCCACCTCTGGTAAGTATCTCTCACCACCTTAATAGCATTCGGGGCTGGCTCCTCAGGTATCAAATTAGTCAACACATATAAGATCCATTCATGCTTCAGGATGATCTTCAATTTTTGATACTAGCTATCAAAATTGGGTTCAATGAGTTTGTCATTGTCCAACAATGATCGAAGTGACAAGATATTGGCCATTTCTATACATTAAAAGAAAACCAAAGATCTAATTTGTATATGAATTATTTACTCTAAAGATTTGGACTTTAGTCTAAAGGTTCTCTCACTATTTTATTCGAATCGATAGCCTCTACCTCCAATTCGAGGAATTATCCCTAATTTCTTAGTGGATACTAGAATCCACACAGACTACATACGAGTCTAACTTTTGTTGGTCAACCCGTGTGCACCTATGGGTAGGTTCATAATCAATTATTTCACCAAACAACTTCTAGTAATTTAATTTTTGCTCCAAAAATTTAATCAGTAGGCTTTGGCCTCCACTGAAAAGATCCAATTAGGTCCAACCATTAACATGATCACATATGGTACATCAGACCAACAAATGATCAGGCCCAAGTTTGGCCGGCCAACCTAACCACCATTAGAAAGATACAACCAAATTATCATATTATGAATGATAATTTCATTAGTCAATAAGTCCTAGATCTTTGAACCTCTAATGATTATTAAACTAACGGACCCATTATCACTTAACTTAATGAGAGTCTCTGACTTAGTTATCACCATAACTTTATCATTTTAAGGACCTAATAATTTTAGAGGATTTTTATTAACCAATTTTAAGAAGAATTGACTAGCTAATTTGGATCCTCCCACTAACTTCACCAAGTCAAATCAATAAAGACCTAATTAAAACTAGCATTAGGAGCACCTAAATTAGTCAAACTAATTTACCTAATTGACATGGGTAAGCCCAAATCACCAAGTGGTCTAATTAAAACCTAATTCATCAGGATGGCCAGGTAAATGAGATCACTGAAAGGGATATGTCATTAACTCATCAAAGACCAAATCAGTGCAAGTAGCTCTCAATTAAAAACCACTGGTCTGAGCTGTCAGACTTACCTTAGACATCATCTGGTTCATTAGCTTCAATTTGACCAACCTAGCAATTTTAGGTTCGACCGCATAGCCATGAATCAAGTCCATTTTGTCCTCATTAAAGGCATGGGCTTGACCAACTACAACTATTATAATTTGGTCCAAAGAGTCCTTGACCTAATCTAAATCAATATTTGGTTAGATTTGATCAATTACTCTAATTTAGTCCATTCTTTAACAAACATTAGGTCTAACCCAATTAATGGATCTAATTCGACTAATCCGATAATCCATATTTTATGATCAATGACTTAAGATCTTTAATTCATATTTATAGACCCTAATTCATCATACTTAATTCTCAATTAAGTTTTAGGCTGAGAGTTGGGGTTCGATATTTCAAAAATATTTTTAAAATTTTTGAAAGTTTCTTTATATTTCAGTACTATTTCACTAAATAGGTTGACTCATTAAAAAATGAGTTGGCTAATTTCATAAACAAGCACTAGATGTGGGTTTGTTCATATAAAATCAGCCAATTATGACATTCAACCAACTTCTCAGTTAGGCTAGCTCGGATCCCATCCGAGCTGGCTCGAGTAGAAGCTAAGTTGGCTCGGTTCCTGAGATAGCTGGCTCAGGCAAAAGGCCTGAAGGCCATCATTCCAGTCGAGCAGGTTTGGATCCCATCTAAGCCGATCTGAATTGAAGCTGAGCCAGCCCGATTTCTGATCGAGCTGGCTGGAGCATCAATCCAAAAATCGTATAATGGCTAGCATGTTGGTTGAGCTAGCTCGATTCCTAAGAGAGCTAGCTCGACCAGCGAGCAGAAGCTTCCTAAGATCCTGTTCAGGTTTAATCTAAAACTATGTAATATATATAAAAAATTATGAAATTATTTAGATCTAATCTAAACATTAATTCTTGATAAAAATTTAGATTAAACCCTTCAAACATATCATAAAAATCATTAGATCTAGTCTTAAATTTTTATGATCAATTTTATAAATTGCAATGTAGCAGGATAATCTTTTCACTGTAAGGGATAAATCGAAGGAAAAAACTTATTTTTTGGATCAGGTTCGTTCAGATTTGATTGGATCAAGAAGAATATATCAAAAAAAAATTTCTCTTAGATCCTAATCAGATCTGAGACTCCTCAGATCTAATCTTATTAATCTAATAATAAAAATAAAAATAAAAATAAAGATAAAAATTAAATCTAATTTAATTATATCTTTGTTTTGGATAATCCAATTATCCTATGATGATCCTGATGTTTGCCTGAGGTTCTGGATGTAGTTACACAAGTGCCTGACCTCTATCAAGATCCACTTGGGTAGGATCTGAAGATATTTTTCTTCTCAATCAATCCTCTAAAAATTAGATCTAGATCTGATCTTGAGGATCTTCAAAATGGCTTTTAAAGAACAGTCATTGTCTTTTGCAGCAGTGCTGCCATCTTTTTTTTTGGTGCCTTTCACTTGCTTGGATCGCACCTTCTTCATGCCCAAAGTCCCTTGGGCATAGAGATGAGAGAGAGGACTAGAGGGTGGCATGGAGAAGAAGGGAGAGGGGCTATGTGGCATGGGCTAAAGGCAGAAGAATTAAATTCTAGGTACAGATAGGGTTTATATAGATCCTGCTGCGCCATGTAGTGCCACATCATCCTGATCAATCATGGCCCTTTATACAATCAGATCTAAATTTAATTGGTGGAATGACATCATCTGATCTAATCAGATTAGAGACCCTCAAAACTCTCCTTAGGTGGCACCAATATTGGATCAAACAAGTCTTCTTAGCACCACCTAATTTAATTCCCTGAAGCAACTAGAGTCCCATCTATATGGGACTCCATATTTTCCTTCTTGTCTGCTTTTTAGCAGGGACAAATCCTCAGGTTCTCTTCTATGGGTGCATGATAGATGTCTAAGTGTCAAGAGTCAATATTTGACCAATGTTCGAAGATAAGATTTAGCATATGATAAAAAATGGCAGGTGTTGTCTCAAATTTATCTTATAAATTAAGACAATCCTTTTCTAACCTGGACAAGCTCCAGTCAGACCAAGTAAAAGTTTCTGAGTGAGCCCAAACATATTTGGCTCAATCGAGATAAGCTTTAATTATTGTTAAAGGAGAACATTAGGCTCAATCGTATGCTAGAACAATTTTCTTGAATCTAACTGAATCTTATTTAAATCAATTGAACTGGGTTAATCTAATTGATGATATCCAGCTCCAAATCCTTATTTATGTGATCTAGATAGGTTTAGTTCCATATGGTAATGGGATATTTTATGATCTTTATCATCGACATCATCGAAACATCTTTCGATAGATTAGAATTTTTCTAATTCAGACAACTAGTATGATTTATGATCCAAATCATTCTAATTGCTCCCAAAATCTACTAGTGACACCTAGCAGCATATGGTGGCAACCCATCAGAACTAAAAGTGAATCTCTCAATGTAGTTACCTGTATGATTAAGTTTCTTTATCTTGAGCTCCGACCAAATTAGAGTTAAGGTGATCTCGTCAAACCCTAATATCCGTCATATGAATTTATCATTCGATTCAAGTCCAATTTGAAAACCCTAATAGAAACTCTTTCTATTATTTCACTCTGCCATGGCCATGGGCTTATGGACTTGATTTTCATCATCATAGGGCTACTCCTCATCTACCGAGGTAGATAGATTTTCTATTGGTACAATCTAATTCCTATAATGAACATGTTATAGCCAACATACACCTCAGAATTTTGAATGGCTAGGAGATCGAGTTATGGTGTAGTTAAACTATAACACCCTTAACGTGAAATGTCGATGCACCTCAGGTCAAAAAACCAGACACACTACTGTAGCTTCGAGCTAGTCATCGACGAGAAGGTAGACTTCCTCATGACTGCTCGAGGTGGTCACACTCAGTGCCCTCATTCTCTAATGAGTATCTGTACTCTTACTCCAGTATCTCTACACCGTAGACTTAAGACTCATCTATCTAAATGAAGTGATCGCACACCAACCTTCCGGATCAATCATCATCCTCATGATGATCCTACGGTTGGGAGCATTTTATGAGTTAATAATGAAAATTTATGTCTTAAATTTTTAACTCTTGAAAAAATAAACTATCATTACTATTAACTCAAGGGATGTATCACAGACACTTTCAAATACACAGTATGATAGAAAATAATATATTTTATTATTTATAGCTAAAATTATAATTTTATCCTTAGAAATGTATTACAAGTGTCAGCCAATCTGGCTTCTAAGGCATACATATCTAACATAAACCTTACAGTAGGACAACCTACAGTCCGTACGATTATCATTTTTATTTTTTAGATTAGATTATTATTTAGATCTAATCTAAAAATAATCTAAATCATGCATATATAATACATCAAAGAACTTGCAGCTCTAATACCAATTGAAGGGAGTGTGTAGGATTTCTAGCTCTACTTTCAAAAAAAAATTTTGATAAATGCACAGTAGATAATATTATTAATCATATCAATAATAAAAAACTATAGATCTAATGTGAAAATCCTACATACTACAGGATCTAATGTATTATATATGCATGCATATCTGAAAATAAAAACAAAATCAATAGTAAAACTATTTTACTGCTCTACGTGTTCAGAATATGTTACCTTTTCGCAGATAGAAGAACATTGCAATTTGATCTCCTCTGTATAGATCTAAATGCCATGACACAGCCACACATGCGTCTGGCCTCCATAGGTAATCCACACGAGGTCCTGATTCAGATTAGTTCCTTTCGAGTGCTAGCGTTGTAGAAACTTTCAACAGTTGATTTAAATCAAACTTCTTTGATCTTCATCGGGTCTTCGAATGCTCCAGATCCTAGTGAATGTAGATAAGAAGTTAAGAAGGTTCTCCACCTAGATCTATGAAGTCACGACCCTTGTAACTCAAAGATCTAAATCCCAAATCGTAGATAGATTCTAGGGTATGCTCTCACCAAAAACTCTTGTGCCTAGAACTCTCTTTCCTTTTTGATTTTTTCTCACATAAAAGAGCTCATGCATAAGATCAAAAACTTCTTTTTTGATCTTCCTTTCTTTCTCTCTTTTTCTCTTCTCCTCTCTATCGCACGTCCATAAAATCCAGTATTTTATAGAAGTGCACAAAACATGGGATGCACGAGGGATTGGTTTAGATCAAGTGGTTACCCATTCAAATTTAAATTCTATTCAAATTGAATTAGTAATCAGATCTATTGATGTAGAATCTGGTTGACATCGGATCGAGCTAGAGTTAGAGAAGAAGAGATCACCGTCGGTTACCTGCAAAATAAAGTTCCATTCGGAGTTGGTGGTGGCGGCTCCGATAGGACCCTCTGATGATCAAGTCAGCTCTTCTGGCCAATAGAAATAGAGTTCTCAAGCAAGTATTTAGCAGAGTTTTGGAAAGAAGAAGAGAGGTTAGAGAAAACATATCTGGAGAGTCCTTTTTTATAGACGGAGCCTACCGTAACTGTTCGTTAATGGAGTCGCCTATAGTAGACTGATAAATGATGATCGTAACCATCCTGATAAATGATAGTCGTAACCATTTGGTAGTGGGATCACCTGTTTGTTGAGATTTTATAGTCAAAATTCGGAGAAAGTAGGCGTTGGTTGATGAAGAACTTTAACATATATCAATTCTCTGAAGGAGTTTGGACTTCTAAAAAAAATATGGCTAGAGAAGATTATTTGCAAGAAATACTACTTAAAATCTGAAAGTAATCTACTAGAGGAATCTAGATAAATTTTGACTGAAGGAGAAGTTCGGAAGGAGTTCGACTCCTGGAGGAATCCGACTGAAGGAGGGTCCGGAAGGAGTTCGACTCCTGTAGAAATCCAACAGAAAGAGAAGTTCGAAAGAAGTTTGGCTCTTGGAGGAATCCATCTGAAGGAAAGGTTTAGAAGGAGTTCGGCTCCTATAGAAATTCAACTGAAGGAGAGATCTAGAAGAGGTTCGGCCGCTGGAGAAGTTCGGCTATTGGAGGGAGAATTTTCAATCAAAGCTTTCCATGATTACCAATTGCATTAGGCTAAGCATCAGACTGAACTTCGATAAAAGTGGGGTTTATCCCCAATAATTGTCTCCCCACTTTTGAGTTTAAAATTCGAAAGAAGGAAGTATAAAAAGATGATTGTCGAAGTCCTTTTCTGGGCTCTACACTCGTTGAGGTTGAAGTTGAAGCTCGAGGAAGATCTTATCTCTAGTCGAGGTTGAAGGAGATCTTATCTCCTATTAATGTTGGCATTGAAGCTCGGGGGAGATCTTATCTCCAGCCAAGGTTGAAGGAGATCTTATCTCCTATTGAAGGGTTGGAGCTCAGGAAAGATCTTATCTCTAGCCGAGGTTGAAGAAGATCTTATCTCCTGTTGACGTTGGCATTGAAGCTCGGGGAAGATCTTATCTCCAGCCAAGATTGAAGGAGATCTTATCTCCTATTGATTGTTGAAGTTGAAGCTCAGGGGAGATCTTATCTCCAGTCGAGGTTGAAGGAGATCTTATCTCTCGTTGACGTTGGCATTGAAGCTCGGAGAAGGTCTTAACTTCAGTTGAGGTTGAAGGAGATCTTATCTCCTATTGAAGGGTGGAGCTTGGAGGAGATCTTATCTTTAATCGAGGTTGAAGAAGATCTTATCTCCTGTTGATATTGGCATTGAAGCTTAGGGAAGATCTTATCTCCAGTCAAGGTAGAAGGAGATCTTATCTTCTATTAACATTGAAGTTGAAGCTCGGGGGAGATCTTATCTCCAGCCGAGATTGAAGAAGATCTTATCTCCTATTGATGTTGGCATTAGAGCTCGGATGAGATCTTACCTCCAGTTGAGGTTGAATGAGATCTTATCTCCTATTAAAGGTTGGAGCTCAGGGAGATCTTATCTCCAGTCGTCGACGTTGAAGGAGATCTTATCTTCTGTTGACATTGAAGTTGAAGAGAAGATCTTATCTCCAATCGAGGTTGAAGAAAATCTTATCTCCTATTGACGTTGAAGTTGAAGCTCGGGGGAGATCTTATCTCCAATCGAGGTTGAAGGAGATCTTATCTCCTGTTGACTTTGGCGTTGAAGCTTGGGAGATATCTTATCTTCTATTGATATTGAAGGAGATCTCATCTCCTATTGATGTTGAAGTTGAAGCTCGAGGGAGATCTTATCTCCAGTCACAGTTAATGAAGATCTGATCTTCTGTTGATGTTGATGTTGAAGCCCGGAAGAGATCTTATCTCCAGTCGAGGTTGAATGAGATCTTATCTCCTATTGAAGGATTGAAACTTGGAGGAGATCTAATCTCCAATCGAGGTTGAAGGAGATCTTATCTCTTGTTGACATTGAAGTTGAAGCTTGGAGGAGATCTCATCTCCAGTCGAGATTGAAGGAGATCTTATCTCTTGTTGAAGGTTGGAGCTCGGAGAAGAGTTCCGATCTAGGGTTCCCGCACTTGTTGCTCATTTTGGATGTCGGGCTCGTTGTGGATGCTGGGCTCATTATGGACATCGAACTAGGACCTCTGTTGCAAATCAGGATAAGATTCTGCCTTTCACATTTGACGTAGTCGGATTGTCGTGGAAAAATACGTGTTAGGATTCTCTCTCAAGTTTCTTTCTTCTCCACATCTTTGGCCTACGAGGTTCTGACTTTTGCTCATGTTAGGACGAGGTTCTCCTCTCGTTCCTAATAGGCAGCAAGGGCACATTAGGGCCATTGTCAGGGCCTCTCTTCTCACCTCATTTAAAATGAATGAGGCCTTTGACTTTGCTCACGTTAGGATGAGTTTCTCCTCCTATTTCTAATCGGACTATAGGGGCATATTAGGGCCATTGTCAGAGCCTCTTCTCTCACCTTGTCTTAAATAACCGAAGGTCTTTGACTTGCCCATGTTAGGATGAGGTTCTCCTCCTGTTCCTAACATGGCCACTTTTGATTATTTCTTTCCTATCATCACATAGTTTTTGCATCAAGAAATAATAATGTTGCAATGGAGGAGTTTTATTAAAGGAAAATTACTGTCAGTACATTCTTAGACTCTCTGAGTTTCAAGATCGTGGGAGTGTTGTTCCTTCGAGCTCCTTTAGGCAATAAGTTCTGGGCCGGATGACCTCCTCTATTTCATATGGGCCTTTTCAATTTGGGGTAAGCCTCTCGTGGCTTCTAGGCTGAGAGATGGTGGCTCATTGAAGTAGTAAGCCCCTTAGAGATAGCATTGATGATGCCGGTAGGCGGTTGATCTCCTTATTGTTCCTTCCTCATTGGTGGTTCTAGCTGCGATAGTATCCTTGGCTGATCTTCTCTTACTTCAGACCAGCATCTGAGAAATCGATTTAGTCGATCTCTCTTGATGAGCTTCTCGATCTCATCTTGGAGTTAAATGCATTCTTCAGTATCATAGCTGTGATCATGATGATACAAACAGTACTTGCTTCGATTGTGCTTATTTGGGGGAGATCGTAATTTTTCTAGTCTTGGTAATTGATTCTTAATTTCTATCAAAATTTGAGTTTTAGGAGCATTAAGGGGTGCATAGTTGTGAAACCTTCTGAGGGAAGAACTTCTTCATGCCTTCTATTGGGGCTTCTTTGATTACGAGCTTGAGGAGGAGTTCGGAGTCGCTTGCACTCGAGGAAAGTCCGTAAGTACGATCAGACTTCATTCGACCCTCTATCAGCAGTGGGTCTATTAGACTCGCCTGTCCATCGCTCTCCTATGGCTTCTTCATCCTTCATCCTGAAGGCTTCTCCCGCTCGGGCATATCCTTCAGCTCGAGCTAGAAGATTGGCAAAGTTTCTAGGGTACTTCTTCTCTAAGAAAAATAATGAATCATTCTTCTGAAGGCCGTCCTTGAGTTCGACCATTGCAATAGACTGGTGTAGGTTCCAGACCTCTAATGCAACAGTATTAAATCGGGTAACATAAGTTCGGATCGATTCTTCCTCCTTCTGCTTGATATTCATTAGAAAATTCGAACCTCGGTACGGACGTTAGCTACTAACAAAGTGAGCTACAAACTGATGGCTCATCTAGTCAAAAAAGAAGATCGTACCCAACTTCAATGCCAAGTACAAGTTTCTTGCTACTTCCTTTAAGGTAGATGCAAAAGCTTGGCATAAGATGGCGTCTGGTGTGCCATAGAACAGCATCATGGTTCAAAAGGCCTCCAGGTGATTGACCAGATTAGAGGTTCCATCGTAGCTTTCAAATTGGGGGAGCTTGAAGTTCGGCGAAATGGACTCTTGCATAATTCAGAGAGAGAAAGGAGGATCGATGCAGACGTCATCATGGTGAGCTGGGGTGATGTGGTGGAGTTTCTCAATCCATCGGTCCATCTTCCGTAGTTTCTGATCAAGGATGTCATCTCGATCGCAGATCTTGGAAGATTTTCGATCGTAGATGGAGAAGGTCTCTTTCGGAGAAGAATCATGATCCGAACAAGGATCTTCTGCTCTCTATTTTCTCTTTCCAAGGGCGATGGGTATGCTAGCCCAAGTATTCTTCCTTGGGATCGATTCCTGACATACCGATGGTGGGTTTAATGATGGAGTTACCGCTGACTGCCGCATGGTCTGCACCATCTCGGTGAGTCCTTGAACCCGCTGCATTAGTAGGTTAAACTGCTCCAAATCCACCTTGGACATCCATGGAGGAGGAGGTTGAAGCATCGGTGCTGGAGCAAGAATGGGTTGGTCTGGCTCGGATCTAGCGGTAAAAGTGATAGATCTTCGGGTAGTTGCCTTCTTTAAAGGCATTTCTTGGGATCGAGGGAGATGATGGAGATGGACCTTGAAGAAGAAGATCTACAGAATCGATTGAGCACTCCTTTAAGAACAAGGGTACCTCAAAAATAGAGGATCCTTTTTCTAGCACCAATCCTATTGGTGTAGAATCTGATTGATGCCAGATCGAGCTAGAGTTAGGAAAGAAGAGATCGCCGCTGGTGACCTACAAAATAAAGTTTCGTCCGGAGTCGATGGTGGTGGCTCTGGCAGGATCCTCCGACGATCAAGTCAGCTCTTCTGGCTAATAGAAATAGAGCGCTCGATAAAAATTCAGCAGAGTTTGGGAAGAAAAAGAAAGCTTAAAGAAAATATATCTGGAGGATCTCTTTTTATAGATAGAGCCTGTCGTAATCATCCGATAGTAGAATCATCTATAGCAGACTGATAAATGATGATCATAATCATCCTAATAAATGACAGTCATAACCGTCCGATAGTGGAATCGCTTGTTTGTTGAGATTTAATAGTCAAAGTCCGTAGGAAGCAGGCATTGGTTGATGAAAAACTTTGACGTATATCAATTCTCTAGAGGAATTCGGACTCCTAAAGAAAATACGGCTAGAGAAGATTATCTGAGAGAAATACTACTTGAAATTTGAAAGTAATCTGCTAGAGGAATCTTGATGAATTTTGATTGAAGGAGAAGTTCGAAAGGAGTTTGGCTCCTGAAGGAATCCGACTGAAGGAGACATTTGGAAGGAGTTCGACTCCTGAAGGAATCCGATTGAAGGAGGGTCTGAAAGAAGTTCGACTCATGTAGAAATTTGACTGAAGAAGAAGTTCGGAAGGAGTCTGACTCCTAGAGGAATCCATCTGAAGGAGAGGTTCGAAAGAAGTTCAGCTCCTGGAGGAATCCGACTGAAGGAGGGTCCAGAAGGAGTTCGTGCTCTTGTAGAAATCCAACTAAAGGAAAGGTTTGGAAGGGGTTCGACTGCTGGAGGAGTTCG
Organism: Cocos nucifera; assembly: GCA_006176705.1. Taxonomy (NCBI): domain Eukaryota; kingdom Viridiplantae; phylum Streptophyta; class Magnoliopsida; order Arecales; family Arecaceae; genus Cocos; species Cocos nucifera. The sequence goes on along the minus strand of QRFJ01000977.1, from coordinate 351,799 downwards.
GCTGCTAGAGAAAAAATTCTCAATCGAAGCTTTCCATGATTACCAGTCGCATTAGGCTAAGTATTAGATTGGACTTCGGTGGAAGCGGGGTTTATCCCTATAAGATCAAACCAATCCATAAGGCATATGAGAAGGGAGAACGCATGTCCTCTCTTGCATGGAAAACTTCATGAGAAACCTTTTCTCATGGAGGAAGGATTTGGCGCAGATTTTGGTGATGTGGTGCTTGGGAAGACTAGTCAAACTTGTCTCATTATTTGTCCTCTAATCGAACCAATCCAATTCAAATTGGTTAGGTCCAATTTGATCAGATTAAACCTAACTTATTTAGTCTTAATTAGGCTTAGTTAAACCTTAATCAAATTAGGAGTCAATCAATCCAAACCCCTAATCAAATCAGGGATTAAACCTTCTTGATGATTAGATCAACTTATAACCTAATCGGATCAAATCCAAATGAATCCAATTCAGTTGGTCTTGATCCAAAAATAATCACTCAATCAAATTGAGTTAATTAGTAATCAAATCACTAATTAAACTTCTCTTAATCAGCCATTAGATTGGATAGAAACCTCTTGTATGTGTGATCCCAAAGGTTCGAACCTAAGCCAATAGCATAGGAATCAATTTTTTGTACTAATCGAAGTGACCATCTAGTAATGGTACCCGATATCCGGATAGGCTGAATAGAGCAATCACAATATTTAGAACCTACATGAATATGGTTACCACATAATTCATCCCTTTGATCTCTGTGCATAGGATGACTCAGGGTTAAACTATCAATCCTGAAAGATACATCTAAATTGTGTCTCAAAGCAATTAGTCCTATGATCCATCACTAGGACTATCCTGACCAAGGTTTTGCTAAATTAAAACACTATTAAATACAACTCATGAGTCCAAGAGTGGTCAATCCCATCTTGACTCACACACTGACTCCTCAAGTTCTTGATTACACACAGAAATCTTCCATCATTGAATTAGAAATTTAGGTAGTCCGACATCAAAGCATAGTGAGTTGCTTGAAAGTCACTATGGTGATCTCAAGTTGGAGAGACACTTATGCCCATATTCTATCAGAGCAATTCTTAATAGTAAGAAAGCTCTAGAGTTTATCAAGTTCAGTGCAAATGTACCCCTATATCTCACTTACATGCCATACTAGTATCTTCACACTCCTTGGTTAAGAGGACAACCAACCTATATGGCATATAATGACCTATATTTGATAAACATTGTCATCCTTGGTAACAACGTATCATTTGGTCACGAACATATTTAAGGACTAAATAACAAATCCTCCTTTGTCGATTCTAAATAGTCCTATGAACTTCATGACAACAGATAGGAGTTCATTAGAAGATGAAAGATTTATGATGAAAAGCCAAAATAATTTTTATTCAATTAATAATTAATATACAATTACATAAAATAGCTTAATCATCAATAGGCTGACGATTAGCTTTGGGACACTATTTTTAACATAAATGTTAGAGGAAAGAGAGCTCTTTGACCAAAACGAGGATGACATGAATTCCAATTCAAATGAAAATCAAATCTCCTTAATTGATAGTAAAAATTCACTCAAAATAGCCTTGGAGTAGTTTTCGAGAGCTCTCGTGATGTCTAGGATACCCAAATTTGCTTTTGACATGGTTTTGAGAGGTCTCGAGTTAATCTCAAGAGCTCTCGATCTTAGGAGATAGAAATACAGTTTCTGTGTTCTGAGAGTAAGAGGTCTCACGATTTCAGTGAGACGTCTCATTCAGAACCGAGAGCTCTCGATCTCAAACGATATAATTTTTTTAGAAAGCTATTTTTCAAGTGACTGAAGGTGAGAGGTCTCCTGATCGAACCAAGAGGCCTCAAAATTTGGTGAGACATCTCGAGACAAATTGAGAGGTCTCGAGATATGATGACAACTTTTTGATGGGACATTTTAGATCAGATTTTCTTAATTCCAATGGCTACCTACTGCTCTCCAACGATCAAATTTTGCTTTTTCTGCAATCCAATCATATCCAGATGAGAGAAAATGCTTCAAATATAAAAGCTTGAAGATGTACTTTCGGATATCCAAGAAAATAAGAGAAAAAAGAATGAGCGCATAGTTTTCTACGAGCAAATCCTTTTCATTCAAGTTCTCTTGAGTTTTGAAGTGCATTAACTTCATGCATTCAAGAAGCATTCAACAAACTGTAACGACAACAATTCAGCTCATTTAAAGGAGCATTGTGTGTTGTAAATCTTCATTATTTATTTTCGTATACTTGGTTTTAGTAGGGGCTGAAACATGAATTTTGGAGCTTTTCTCTCCATTTGTTATTTCAGATTGGTTTGTCTGATTGTTGTAAGGATTATGGTTGGTGAACCTAAGAAAAAATCAACTAAATTTTGGGATAGTGAGCCCAAAAAAACTATCCGACTGTAATCTTAGAAAATTATAGTGAAATTTCCAAACATCTTGCTTGGGGAGTGGATGTAGGTGCTGGGAGTGCACCGAACCACTATAAGAAAACTCTTGTTTGTATGTGTGCGCTATTGCTTCTTTATTTTCTTACTTTCATATTTATTTCACTTAGGATTCAAACATCTTAACTGCACATTTGTTTTAAGTTTTTGAAAACCCAATTCACCCACCCTCTTGGGTTGTCTAGCTGGGCAACATGCTCTTTAAATTTTTGTATTTTAATTTTATTACACTTTATTTTTATTGCAAGTAGATGCTAAGATCTAACTGATAGATCTTAGTACCAAGTTTAATTTTTTACAACTTTTAATTTCTACTTTTTATTTATAATTTTATTTTCTAATGTTAATTTATTTTTACAAAAATCAAAGATTTCAAAACTAAAATACTGCCTTCTCTGTGGATTCGATCCAACTCACTATTTTTTATCTATTTTTAATCGATTTAAAAAGTTAAAAATTAAACTGATAAATATGGTGTCCTAATGACAACATCGTGCTTCTATCACTTATGATAGGACTATCATCATTATTATCAATTTTTATAATTCATATTCATTACCAACTTTATGTCTATTAGTAGAGGGCTATTTGTTGATTGACCTCATTTTAGTAAGATTATCATAGCAATTTGAGTCTTTAAAATCATATATATATATATATATATATATATATATATATATATATATATATATATTAAAATATATATACAATACAACAAAATAGATCTTTTGCAATGGACTTATTTACGATAAAAAATTCATTGCAAATAAGCTTATTAGCATCAAAAAAAATTCCATCATAAAATATTATTATTTATGATGAAAAAAAAATTTCATCATAAATAATCAATAATTTATGATGGAAAAAAATTTTATTGCAAATGATTGATTATTTATGATGAAAAGTTTCCATCACTAATAAGCTATCCTTAATAAATAATTTTTAAAAAATAAAAAGATGAATTATTAGTAATAAAATATTTACATTGCAAATAATGATCATTAGCAATGGACATTCACTTTCTGTTGCTAATAATAATTATTTATGATGAAAAATTTCTATCACTAATAAGCTATCATTAATAAATAATATTTAAAAAATAAAAAGATGGATTATTAGCTATAGAATATTTTCATCATAAATAATAGATTATTCATGATGAAAAATAAATTTTTCATCATGAATAATCTATTATTTATGATGAAAAATTTTTATCATTAATAAGCTTCTGTTAATAAATAATTTTTAAAAAATAAAAGATAAATTATTAGTGATGGAATATTTTCATCATAAATAATAGATTATTAGTGAAAGAAATTTATTTCTCATCGCTAATAATCATTATTAGTGATGAAAAATTTTTATTGCTAATAAGATCCATTAATAAATAATTTTAAAAAAATAAAAAGATGGATTATTAGTGATGGAATATTTTCATCATAAATACTAGATTATTAGTGATGAAAAGTAAATTTTTCATCACTAATAATTTATTATTTATGATGAAAAGTTTCTATCACTAATAAGCTCCATTAATAAATAATTTTTAAAAAATAAAAAAATAGATTATTAGCGATGAAAATATTCCATCATAAATAATTTACTATTAGTGATGAAAATTCATTTTTCATCGTAAAGAATTGATTATTAGCAACAAAAATTTATTTTCCATCGTAAATAATAGATTATTAGCAATGGAAAATAAATCCATCACTAATTCTCCCAAAGTTTTAAATTAAAAAAAATATGGACTACTTTAAAAATAAAAAAGAGACAAAAATACGCTATGCTTCATCGATGTGATCGGATCGAGGGTCCGAGCGCATCCACTATTAGCTTGTCCGTAAGTAAAAGAAGTATATTTTTTATAATTTTTAAAAAATTAGTATTCTTTTAAAAAAAAATATTTTTTTGAATATTACATAATTTTATAATTTGAAGCCCAACTTCATTGTTTATTATTTAAGTAGTTATTATGCAAGCATCGTCATAAAATATTGCCTCAATCTAGTAGCTCTAGCTATGCAGAGACGATCACGAATGACCGCATGATGATCTGATAGATAGAAATTACTGATGGATCTAAAAACTTATAATGATGATCTCTATAATAGTTATAGTATACTATCAATATTTTATTTTAATTGGATATAATTATGATAGTTAATTTAGTATGGGATGATTTGGACTGTTAAATAAAAAATGAGTGACCAAAAGGCCAAATGATGTTCGATTATAAGATAATTTTTTGATAAATAATTTTTGCTACTATTTTAATCATTTATACAGTGGTGATTGTAAAATCTAAACTCCATGTATATGAATCATCCACATTAAGTACATTATACAAAAGCATAAGTATAATTGCTTAAGAACTTTAAGAATGTGCATAAGGAGAGTATAGTTTTAGATAGTTTATATACACGTGATTTACTTTTTATGATCACAACCATAAAAATGATCAAACTATTAGCAAAGATTATTTATCTAAAAAAATAATCTAATAAACACATGTTATTTAGCATTTTAATCACTTATTTTTTATTTAATGATCCAAATCATTCTATGCTAAATTGACTATCATAATTCTATTCGATTGAGGTAAAATTTTGGTAGTATATTATAAATATTATAAAGATCATCCTTATAAGTTTTCAGATCTATCATTGATTTCTATATAATAGATTATCATGTAGTCATTCATGACCATCGAAATCAATTTTTTTTGATTTGCGCAGTTAGAGCTACCTAATCGAGGCGATATTTTATGACGGTGCTTGCATGATAATTACTTAAATAACAAATGGTGAAGATAGACTTTAAAATTTAAAATCATGTAATATTTAGGAAAAAATAAAAATTTTAATTTTAAAAAAATACTAATTCTTCAAAATTTAGAAAAAAATATTAATTTGCTTGCGGCCTAGCTAACAGTGGATGTGCTCGCACCCCTTAACCCCATCGCATTGACCATGCATGGTGCATTTTTGTCTTTCTTGACTTTTAAAATAGTTCATATTTTTTTAATTTAAAATTTTGATTGAAGTATTTACGATGGATAATTAGTGATGAAACTTTTTTATCATAAAAAATAATTATTTATGATGAAAAAATATTTTTGATGTAAATAATTAATTTTTATGATAGAAAATATTATGTCGCAAATACTTAGAGTGTTTTATGATTTATTCTCATCAAATTAATAGTGACAAAATTTTTTATGATAAAAAAAGTCATTGCAAATAATTAATTATTAGTGATAAAAATTTATTTTCATCATAAATAATTTATTTTATTATTTTTTAGAGAGAAAAAATTTTTTAGTAAAATATTTTGTAGGAATTATTAGCGATGAAATTATTTATGATGAAATTTTTCATCATAAATAACTAATATTAGCAACGAAAATGTTTGTTCCGTCATCAATAAGTCTTTTAGCGATGAAAATTATGTCGCAAATAGGTTCGTCGTTAAAACCTTTTAAATATCTACCCCCCACTACTGCAAAACCAACTTTCTCTCGACCTGAAACCCTCTCCTCTCCTCTCTCTCTTCTCCTCATCCTCTCTCTCCCCCTCCTCCTAGGCTTTCACTAGCCGATGATCGCATTTCTCGTTGCCGCTCTCATTGCCGCCGTCATTGTCACCACCATTGCCGCTGTCGTTGTCTCCGCCATTGCTGATACTATTGTCGCTGTCATTGCCGTTGCTACTGTGCTTTAACTAATTGAAGATAACTTAATTCGATCCCGATCGACTGTGGATTAGATTTTTTTATTTTTAATTTATTCTTTTGATCTAGGGGCCACGTGTATCGTCGTGAGGTGGCCGATGGCGGGCGGTAGGGCACGGAGGGTCGGTGTTGGCTGCAGGCCATGTGTGGTCGTTTACGGACTTGGTGGAGTTTGTTGGTGGTGGGAGGTGGAGGGCCGATGCCGCAGGGGCTGGGGGGCTATTGGGGGTGGGGCGCCGAGGGTGGTGACGGGATGGTGGTGTGAATGGAGGAGAGTGCATGGGATGTGGAGGGCGGCGGTGATAGGTTGGGCGGGGGGCCGTGGTGGTGGATGGTGGAGGGGAGCCGCAAGGGATGGGGGGCCACGATGGTCGGGTACGTGGGTGGCGTAGGGGTTGAAGGATCGAGGGTGCATAATGGTTGGGGGGATGGGGGTGCATGGGGCATGGAGGGGTGGCAGTGATGGCTCGTTGGGTAGCTGTGGGTGGTGGGCGACGAAGGGGAGCCATAGGGTGTGGGGCATCACAATGGTCGGGTACGTGGGCAGTGCAGGGGCTGGGGTGCCAGGGGGGCCACGATGGGTGGGGCACTGATGGGGGTGCATGGGGCGTGGAAAGGAGCCACGAGTGGTGGGTGGTGAAGGGGAGCCACAGGCGATGGAGGGCTTTGATGGGTTTAGTCCTTAATAATTTTTTAAATTTTAATAAATCATAAAAATAATAATAAGCATAATAATAATGATGATGATGATGATGATGATGGTAATAGTAAAAGTGGTAATTATAATAATAATAGTAAAAATAAAAATAGCAATATTAATAATAGTAAAAGAAATAATAATAATAATAATAGGAATAATAATAATATAAATAATAATAATAGTAATAATAATAATAATTATAGTAATAATAGTAATAATAATAATAATAGTAAAAATAGTAGTAGTAATAATAATAATAACAATAATAATAAATAATAATAATAAATAGTAATAGTAATAGTAATAATAATAATAGTAAAAGTAGTAGTAATAATAATAAAAATAGTAATAATAATAATTTAATTGATAAATAAATTTTAAGATAAATTAATGAAATATTTAAAAATTAGATATTTTTTATAATTAAAATAGTTAGGTTTTTAATTATATTTTTATGCTTTTACTTGTTATAGTTTAATCTTATTATATGTTTAATTCCAATATTCCATTATGATTATAATTTAATATTTTAATTTGCATTAACTAAAAATTTTAATTTCTAACGTGTATGAACTATCTAGTTTGGGATTCGGTTCGAGTTCTGATCAAAGATATGAGTCGGGATCCTAGCTTCCTGGGATTTAGGTCATGATCCAGGTTGGATCTTGATTTGGGATCCGGATCAAGTTTTGATCAGGAATATAAGTCAAGATCCTATCTGAGATTTGGGTCATGATCCAGGTCGGATCTCAATCTAGGATCCGAATCAAATTTTGATCTAAGATATGAGTCAAGATCCTATCCAAAATTTGGGTCATGATCCGGATCGAATCTTGATCTAGGATCCTGTTTGGTAATAATTTAATGAATGCATTCATGTAACCTTAGACTCCTATTCAAGAGTCGGTCCAAAGATCTCCAAAATGGACTCTATGAATGGCTCTTGAATGCTCCAATTTGGGTAGTTAAAAAATGCATCAATATTTTATTGTTGTCATAGTATTCTATGTTCATTATGAAAAATTTCATTGTAGTTATCTTATTTGTTCTTTGTGTACATATTAGATATGGTTAAAATATAATCCATCTATATTGTGTACTTGAAGAACTATAGAAAGATGTTGTCGGATTTTTTTTGAATTTGAAACAAAGAACAAAATTGTGAAAGCAATAAAAGTGATGCATTTTTTAAAGAAATAGGACCACACCTATTAGGAAGGAGTTGGTGGAGTTAGGATTCATGAATCATTATTCTTTATTGTCAGATGAATATCGACAAAAGTTGGATGAACATCAAGCATATTTTCTTGCTTGAATATCGAAAAAGTGTTCAAGATTTTATTAAATTTGCACGTGTAAGGTTGATAGTGCTAGTTGGATAAAGTATTCATGCAAAAGATGTGTCAATATGGTATATCATCATATATCACTTGTTGGGGAGCATTTGCTACGTTTTGATATGGACAAGAAGATACTCGCTGGATATGGCATGGAGAGGGTGATCTGAATGAAGTTGTGTACAATGATGATGATATCAAAGATGATATTGATGCTGCTGAACCTATCGAACATGATGATTCGGAGGAGGATCTATAAATCGAGAAGGATACAGATATTGATAAATAGATCTATATTCTTTGTTGAATCTTCTCTTGCAATGATGGTATGCAATACAAATCTATTCATTAGCATTTATGCATTTTTCACTATTATTGTTGATTATTACATTCATTTATATATCAAGTTAATTATGCATAGTTTAAGCATTGCAGGTATGGTGCTAGGAGGGATACAACAATGTTCGACTTTCTAGGCTACCCTTGAGACTTCTCCCATTTCTACTACTGCATCATTGGAGTCGCTGGAGGACCCTGTACAAGCGGGTTTGAGTGATCAGGCAGGCTTGAGTGATATTTTAATATTTTTTATATAATAAAATTTAATTTTAATTTACCTATAAGGTTTATAGATGACTATTATACTAATAATTTATTCATTATTTTTTTAGGCCATTCTTTTTTGGTGGTGAGGTGAGGGTAAGGTCCATCGAAGAACCTTGCCCTTGAGCATTGGAGATGTGAGCACAAGGGACAGCATCTCTACATTGAGATTCCGCCAGGCTATACTAAGCCTATTAGAGGATGGTGCGAGCCATGGCAGACTGAGCTAGGCATCATTTGCCATAGCTATGCCTCGATGATGCTCTTCGATCGATGTCAGGTTACATGACCTCAGAGGAAGGTCTTCTATAGCCACTTATAGGTATAATAATATTTATTTAAATATTTAATTAGTACCGTATTCTTATAATATTTGTTATTCGTAGGCTATTTTTGATATTATTGATTTTGATCATGATCGTGTGCGATGAGCTATAGATAATCATTTATGCTCATATTTCAAGGAGTACTGGCATCGTATTCATCGCCACTGGTATGCTGTAGTGCATGATCAAAGGGTGAAGGCAGTGCGATAGCAGCCATATGACAGCATCACTATGGAGGATTGGGCTATTATATGCCGCATGTACAAGGATCCTACATATCATGTAACCCTTTTTTATTTAAAATTTAATAATTAAATATTATTTTTTTTTAAATTTAGCTATTTACTGACTAATTTGAATGTTAACTATGTAGGATCGATATGCCAAAAATGCTGCAAATTAGGTGAGACAGACAGTCTCGCATTATGGGGGTTTGAGGCCATTCGTTCATCATATGGAGCAAATGGTAAGTAATTTCTATTTATCATATATTAACTCTTTAACTATTTAAAATTTTTTTATTAATTATTCTTAAATTGTAGAGAGATGTAGAGAGTGGCGAGCTTCCTGGTAGGATCGAGATCTACTAGCGGACACATCAATGATGGTCATGGGGCTAGACGATCAGGAGCCAGGAGCTTTATGTAAGTTTTACTAACTATTTTTTATTTGCATTTTGATTTTTAGTAGAAATTTAGAATATCTATAAATTTAATTTTCAGGATCATATGATAGACATTAGATCCCAGCCTACCCTAGAGGCTCAACCGCACCATAGATAATGAGATCTACGATTGGATGCTTGGTATGAGACCCAAATATGTTAGGGGGCTAGGGCATGGGATCAGAGCTCCTCCATCTTCACATCCGTCCAGGGCTGACATTCATGTTGTCTGTGATGTCCGGCTGGCGGAGATATAGAAATAAACTGTTGAGGATCGATAGTGAAAGGAATATGCCCTCAAGCCAATCAATTTTTGGGCTGTTCTTTATCTTCCAAACTCATATAATGACATTTTAAAATAAATAAAGACATTATTTCATCATATGCAGTGTCTTATTATTTATTTAAGATTATGATGAACTCCATAAATTGAGGCTATGATTTTAGGATTATGATGAGATCATACCAGTGAGATCTAAAACCTTAAAACCCTAATTTAAACATTCCTGATCGATGGCACATTGAGTTGGGGATCAATATTTTCGGTAAGACTAGCACATCTTTTGGATGCTCAATTGAGAGGGTGATTGATCTCACAATCACTTGTGTATAACACTAATATAAAGATGTGGGTACTCATTAGAGAATGAGTTCACTGAATTGATCCAAGTTGGGAATATCTAATGGAGTCTTATCTACATGTCAATAGATGATTCTCATAGTGGAATTGTGCATATAATCCTTTGACCTGAAACTATCATAGAATCTTATATATATGAATCCATATTTTGGTTCATACTCAATCATGACTCAGTCATGTACGGGATGATCCGGATATGGTAGATTATATATGAAGGTTGTGAGTAGGTTAACATGGAATCGATCACTCCTGGTAAGAGGAAATAGCATCCTACTTGCTTCAAACAAATGATGATTCAGGAAGACTTTAATCAAAGCATGATAAAAATTAAAAATGGTTTCTAATGTTTCGTTAAATGAATCATCATCATAAGATCGAAAGAGAAATGAATATGATATTGGGATTGATATATTTCCATACCCAGAGTCATATTCAGGATGCAGGAAGATCGAAGGATCTAATTGCATGATAATTTTTCATTGAAGGGTATTTTTGATATTTTTATCAAAATTTCACATCTTCTAGGAAGTCACGATACATTGCTAGACGTCAATCATGTCTTGTAGGTTTGATTAAATTAAAATTTTAATTTGATCATTAAATTAGAAAGTATTCTAAATTAAGTCAAATTGGGTTGGCTTGTTTTGACCTAAATTGGTTTGGATAAGTTCTAACTAGATTAGGTCAAATCATACCTAGACCCACTGCTGGTTAGATGTGGAACCCAATGGATCACACACAAAGAGAATTGATTAAAGGGTCAAATTGGATTAGACCATGTTTGCAAGATGAACATGCTAGCACATGTAGCAAACCCTAGCACCTAGATTGAAATTGGATTTGAATCGAATTCCGATTTGGGCTAATTAAGGTCCAATTTGAGCCAATAGGATTTGGTCTTGAATTGGATTAACCTAGACTGATTCGGCTTTAGTTAGGGTGCCACATACCAGAATCCCATGTGTTAGAGAGTCTCTCTCTTGTGCATGGGAAATTTTTCATGCGCAAAGAGTTTTTGGTGCATTGGATTTTGTTGGCGCCTACCTTCTTTGACTTTTCCTATTTTTATGTCACATAAATTTTTCAAATGGGTGTGGACATCAGATATAGGGCACAGAAGAGTCCTTCTATAGATTAAATACTTTGTTATTTTTTTTAGAAGGGTCTCTTTGTCGCCCAGGAATCCTTGCCACCCAAGACTCCTTGCCGCTCTCTCATCCTTGATGCCTCTTAGACCAAGTCAAAGTCCCTTGGGACTTTGACTATTCAAAGATCATCTCCATGCCATCTTTGCTAAATGGACATCCCACTTCAAGGCCATTGGATGGCCTTCTTATCTGATCTAATGGTTTTATCAGGGTGGCACCAAAAATGAAAGCTTGCGACTCTTCGTAAATAACTTATGTAGAATTAATCCAAGAGTCCTTCTACTTTAAGGCAGCTCTTGGACTAAGTCTACATGACGTTATTATTTAATTAGGCATGAGATAGGCTGAAGGGACATGAGATATTTATATGGAAAGGGTGCGAGAAAATGAGTTGGCACCCCTACGTACATTATAAATAAAGGTGCACACCAAGAGTCCATGTGTGTGAAAATTATCTTTCTTTCCTACAAGTATTTTCTACTGTTCAATTTTTTTCTTTCTTTCTCTTGTCTAGATCTTGTCCTTATAAGGATTAGAAGTCATCTTAAGATAAAGAGATTAGGAAGAAAAATTAAAAAGACAAGGAAAAAGAAAGATAGGTAAGGAGAGGCAAGGAAGGTGACATAAAGGCTAAGGAAGGTCTTGCCCTTTTAATTAAAATTTTTATTATTAAAATTTTAATTATATAAATCAGAGATGCTGATGTCTTGATCAAGTCTCTATATGCATCAACGTTGGAGGGTGAACACATGGGCATCTGGTGGAACCCCTGATGGACTGCTGCCGACAATTAGGGACAATTTAGGGTTTAGCGATAAGAGGTATGTTCTAATACTTTCTTTTATATTACAAATGTATGTTATATGATTTAATTTCTAATAAGGTGATCCTAGGATTCGAGTTTGGTTTGTATGATTTCATAATTTTGTTTTGAAATCTGTGCTTCCATCCTATACACCAATCTTATCATTTGTATCAGAGCAAGCCTTATTAGGTTAAATCATATAATGCTTTGCTTATAATATAATGGCACAAATGAAAAGTATGATATAATTATCATATTATTTATATGATGAGATCATATTTTTATTTATCATAATAAGATTATGATGTATATATATTATTCTGTAAAGGTTGCTCTGACATAGTGGAAAGTATCCACTATGTAATGATGGTTGTCCTAGAATAATTATACATGTTAATATATATTTTTTCATAATTGATGCTTTTTATGCATTTAGTTTGAAAAAATATGCATCGAAACCATTTAAATCCCTCTTTAAAATTATATTAAGTTGAAGTGTAATTAATCTATAGCTAAATCAGTCAGGATATCTAATTGATCAATTAGTGTCTAAGATAAATGGTTCATGATTGGTAAAGAAAACGTGATTTTTTAATTGATTCCGTTGTCTAGCCAATTTATTGGTGTCTAAAGAAAGCAATGGAGGGACTCCCACTTCTCTCCCACTTACTTGGCCGATTCGATTATTTTAAATCTAGATTGAAATGCTTAGTATTATATTCACTACATTAAGACCTTCCTTCATATTAGGTTTTTATTATATCCAGAACCATATTAGTTTTGTTATGTAACCACAAGATCTATCATGAGGAATGATGTAATATTAATTTAGTGCATTGAGATGGTTACAGTATTTTGAATATACTACTTTATTGTGTAACCATAAAAGTAGTTATATTTCATTTTGACTGTATAGAAATGAAGGGTTCTATTTAACTAAAACATTAAAGTTTGTTGTGCTAACACAAGGTTATTAATGTTTTAGAGGCAATTTTTTTTTTTTTGAGTGTTGCATAAAATGCAATTGAAAAGAGTTTCCTACCATTGAACTTATAACAGGTTTGTTGTGCAACTACAAGATCTTTTATAAGGAATTAAGATCTTATTCTCACTAAGAAAATTAATTAGAGGGTTATGGTTTTTTGATTAGTGTGAGACATAATTAAATTAAAATCTTAATCTAATTATGTTTGTCATCATGAGTTGTTTGCTTATGTATCATTCTTTATTATATAGATTAAATGACTTTTTCACTTTCATTGCGTTCAATTTTAGATTCAAATAAATTGACTGATCAAAATTATGTGGACTGGCTGAGAAACCTAAAAATAGTACTCAGTCAAGAAAACTCTCCTATATTCTTGATGCCCCTGATCCTAAACCATTAGGAAAAAATGCCATAGATGAAGATAAGTCCACATACAAGATGTGGCAAAATGATTTTCTTACTGTCAAATGCATCATACTTGCCTTTATGAGTAATGAATTATAGAGGCAGCATGATGGCATGGACACTCAGTCTATATTGCTCAATTTAAAAGAACTTTATGGAGAGCATAGTAGAACTGCTAGATATGAGATATCTAAGCCATTATTTCGTACAAGAATGATAGAAGGAACATCCATACAAAATCATATTTTGATGGTAATTGACCTAATCACTCGATCAAGTCAATTAGGCTTTGTTATGGATGGAGAGTTAAGTCAGAATTTGATCCCGCAATCACTTCCTAAATCATTTTCTCAGCTTGTCACAAACTATCATATGAACAAATTGAATTCTTCCTTGCCTGAGCTGTTAAATATGCTCAAGATAGCAGAAAGTCATATCAAGAAGGATAAGGCTCCTCTTCTTCTTATGATGGGATCTTCAAGAAGAAGATAGGCAAAAAGGGTTTAAAGAAAAGGTTGAACCCTAAAGGTGGTATAAATAAGAAGAAAAAGAGGAAGAAGGTCTCTGAACAGACGACCTATTTTTACTGTAGTAAAATAGATCACTGAAAGAGGAATTGCAAGGCTTACCTTGCAACCATAAAGTCTGGTGCAAATAATGCACCAAAAGGTATGTATGAGATACATACTATATTATCATTAAATTTTTTCATTTCAAATTCTTGGGTATTAGATATCGACTGTGGTTTCATATCTGCAAATCTTTGTAGGGGCTACAGAAAATTAAGAGTTTGAAGAAAGGTGACTTCAAGCTCTATGGCGCTGGAGGAGAGTCTATCCAAGTAGAAGCTGTAGGGACAAATATATTAGAGTTACCTTATGGAAAGATCTTAGAGCTTACAAATTATTATTATACACCTAAGATCATTAAAAATATTATATCTATATCCTTGTTATTAAAACAAGGTTATAGTCTTAATGTAACGAGCGAAGGTTGCTCGATCAAATATTCAAATGAAAATATTTATTTTGGCATATTTAGCAACAGTTTGTTGACTCTATGTTTGGATGAAAATATATTTCATATTGATGAAAATAGAAAATATAAGAGAGATGACATAAATAATACTTTACTTTGGTATTGTCGATTAGGTCATATTAGTGAGGCCAAAATTAACAAGTTATACAAAAAAAAAGTTCTTTGGTCTTTTTGATTATGAATCATTAGAAACTTATGAATCATGTCTCATGGGTAAAATGACTAAGACTCCATTTAGTGGATATGGAGAAAGGACAAAAGAATTATTAGGACTTGTATATATGGATGTATGTGGTCCTATGACAACTCAAGCCAGAGGAGGATACTCTTATTTCGTAACATTCATGATTTATCTAGGTTTGGATATATGTATCTTATAAAACACAAATCAGAAGCCTTTGATAAATTTAAAGAGTATCAAAGTATGGTCGAAAAATAAACTGGATAATGTATAAAAATTCTTCAATCTGATCAGAGAAGAGAATACTTATCTAGTGAGTTTCTAGACTATCTTAAAGTAAAAGGGATTCTCTCTGAATGGATACCTCCTTATACACCGCAATTAAATGGTGTAGCCGAAAGAAAAAATCATACCTTATTAGATATGGTACGGTCCATGATGTGCTTCACTGAATTATCTATTTTTTTCTGAGGTCATGCCCTGGAGACCGCAATTTATATCTTGAATAGAGTACCTTCTAAATCTATATCTAGTATTCCATATGAGATATGGAGAAGTAAGAAATCCAATCTTAAGTATTTTAAGATATGGGGTTGTCCAGCATATGTCAAAAGAAATTTTGAACATAAGCTTGATGCTAGATCAGACAGATGTCTATTTATCGGATATCCTAGAACTAATATAGGATATTTATTCTACCATCCTACTGAATAAAAGATATTTGTAAATAGGCATGCCACTTTCATGAAAAAAGAATTTATCCTAGAAAAGGGCAGTGGCAGAAATATTGAACTTAGTGAAGTTCAAGAAAAATAAATAGAAATTTTTCAACCAAATAATCACATAAAAGAACTAGAACACATAACTCCTATTCGTAGGTCTGAAAGAGTACGACATACACCTGTGAGGTACGGGTTCATTATTAAGAATAATGAAGCCCAAGTCATTGAGAATGATGAACCTCTGACCTATACGAAAGTAGTCAAAAGTAAGAACTCTAACAAATGACTGGCTGCCATGCAAGCCGAAATGAAATCCATGCACACCAACAAAGTATGGACTTTGGTGGATAAACTAGAGGATATAAACCCTATTGGATGCAAATGGATTTTTAAGAAAGAGGTTGGAGTAGATGGTCAAATTGAAACTTATAAGGCCAGATTGGTGGCTAAAGGTTTTAGGCAAAAATAGGGGATTGATTATGATGAAATATTTTTATCTGTTGCCATGCTCAAATCTATTCGAATTATGCTTGTCATAGCAGCATACCACGATTATGAAATATGACAAATGGATGTGAAGACTGCCTTCCTTAATGGTTTCCTTGAGGAGGAGGTCTATATGTCATAACCAAAGGGATTTGAGTCAAATGAGAGATCAAATCAGGTATGCAAACTTAAGAGATCCATTTATGGATTAAAGAAAGCATCAAGGAGTTGGAACATTCGTTTTGATGTAATAGTAAAAGAGTTTGGTTTTATCAAGAATGTGGATGAACCATGTGTGTACAAGAAAACTAGTGGGAGAACCATAGTCTTCTTGGTTTGTATGTAGATGACATACTCCTCATTTAGAATGATATCCCAATGTTGCAATCAGTCAAATTATGGCTATCAAATAAGTTTTCCATGAAAGATTTGGAAGAAGCATCCTATATACTAGGAATAAAGATCTATAAAGATAGATCTAAGAGGATGCTAGGCTTGTCCCAATCTAGGTACATTGACTTAATATCGAAAAGATTCAGTATGGATGGGAGTAAAAAAGGTTACTTACCAATGAGTCAAGGCATACATCTCTCTAAAAGGATGTCCCTAAAGACACCTAAAGAAAGAAATAGAATGAGTTCTATTCCTTATGCTTCGGCTGTTGGATCAATAATGTATGCCATGTTATGTACAAGGCCTGATGTTGCTTATGCCTTGGCATTGCAGGTAGATTTCAAGTTGATCTAGGAGAGGATCATTGGAAAGCTGTGAAAAATATTCTTAAGTACTTAAGAAGGACTAAAGATATTTTTCTAGTATATGATGGTTCTGATCTTAAACTAGAAGCATATTCTGACTCTAATTTTCAATCAGACCTAGATGATAGCAAATCTATTTTAGGGTCTGTCTTTACTCTGAATGGTGCAGCAGTGAGTTGGAAGAGTTCTAAGCAGCCAATTGTAGCTGATTCAACTACCGAGGCAGAATATATAGCTATAAGTGAAGCCACCAAGGAAGCTGTCTGGATGAAGAAGTTCATCACTGAAGTAGGTATTATTCCTGAAATTAAGAATCCAGTACCACTTTATTGTGACAATACTGGAGCTATTGCTCAAGCAAAGGAACCTAGGTCTCATCATAAATCTAAACACATTCTAAGATGCTTCCATCTAATTCGTGAAATTATTGAAAGACAAGATGTAGTCATAGAACGAGTTGACACAAAGAATAACATAGCAGACCCATTCACTAAGACTTTACCACTGCAATTGTTTGACCGTCACCTTGATTATATGGAATTAAAATTTAAGGGCGATTGGCTTTAGTGCAAGTGAGAGATTGAAAGGAATATGCCCTCAAGCCAATCTATATTTGGGCTGTTCTTTATCATCCAAACTCATGTAATGACATTTTAAAATAAATAAAGATATTATTTCATCATATGCAGTATCCTATTATTTATTTAAGATTATGATGAATCCCATAAATTAAGGCTATAGTTTTAGGATTATGATGAGATCATACCAGTGAGATCTAAAATCTTGAAATCCTAATTTAAACATTTCTGGTCGATGGAACATTGAGTTGGGGATCAATGTTATCGGTAAAACTAGCACATCTTTTGTATGCTCAATTGAGAGGATGATTGATCTCACAATCACTTGTGTATGACACTAATATAAAGATGTGAGTGCTTATTAGAGAATGAGTTCACTGAATTGATCTAAGTTGAGAATATCTAATGGAGACTTATCTACACGTCAATAGATGATTCTCATAGTCGAATTGTGCATATAATCCTTTGACCTGAAACTACCATAGAATCTTATATATATGAATCCATATTTTGGTTCATACTCATTCATGACTCAATCATGTACGGGATGATCTGGATATGGTAGATTATATATGAAGGTTATGAGTAGGTTAACATGGAATCGATCACTCCTGGTAAGAGGAAACAGCATCCTACCTGCTTCAAACAAATGATGATTCAGGAAGACTTTGATCAAAGCATGATGAAAATTAGAAATGGTTTCTAATGTTTCATTAAATGAATCATCATCATAAGATTGAAAGAGAAATGAATATGATATTGGGATTGACATATTTCCATACCCAGAATCATATTCAAGATGCAGGGAGATCGAAGGATCTAGTTGCATGGTAATTTTCCATTGAAGGATATTTTTGGTATTTTCATCAAAATTTTATATCTTTCGAGAAGTCATGATATGTTGCTAGATGTGAATCATGTCTTATGGGTTCGATCAAATTAAAATTTTAATTTGATCATTAAATTAGAAAGTATTCTAAATTAAGTCAAATTGGGTTGGCTAGTTTTGATCTAAATCGATTTGGATAAGTTCTAACCAGATTAGGTCAAATCACACCTAGACCCATTGCTAATTAGATGTGGAACCCAACGGGTCACACACAAAGAGAATTGATTAAAGGATCTAATTGGATTAGACCTTGTTTGCAAGATGAACATGCTAGCACATGTAGCAAACCCTAGCACCTAGATTCGAATTGGATTTGAATCGGCTTCCGATTGGGCTAATTAAGATCCGATTTGAGCCAAATAGGATTTGTTCTTAAATTGGATTAACCTAGACTGATTAAGATTCAGTTGGAGCACCACATACCAGAATCCCATGTGCCAGAGAGTCTCTCTCCTATGCGTGGAAAGTTTTTCATGCCTAAAGAGTTTTTGGCGCATGGGATTTTGTTGGCGCCTACCTTCTTTGACTTTTCCTATTTTTATGTCATGTAAATTTTTCAAATGGGTGTGGACATCAGATATGGGGCGTAGAAGAGTCCTTCTGTAGATTAAATACTCCATTATTTTTTTGAGAAGGGACTCTTTATCGCCCAGGAATCCTTGCCGCCCAAGACTCCTTGCCGCGCTCTCATCCTTGATGCCTCTTGGACCAAGTCAAAGTCCCTTGGGACTTTGACTATTCAAAGATCATCTCCATGCCATGTTTGCTGAATGGGTGTCCCACTTCAAGGCCATTGGATGGCCTTCTTTTCTGATCTAATGGTTATATCAGGGTGGTGCCAAAAATGAAAGCTTGCAACTCTTCGTAGATAACTTACGTAGAATTAGTCCAAGAGTCCTTCTGCTTTAAGGCACCTCTTGGACTAAGTCTACATGATGTTATTATTTGATTAGACATGAGATAGGCTGAAGGGACATGAGATATTTATATGGAAAGGGTGCGAGAAAATGAGTTGGCACCCCTACGTACATTATAAATAAGGGTGCGCTCCAAGAGTTCGTGTGTGTGAAAATTATCTTTCTTTCTTATAAGTATTTTCTATTGTCCATTTTTTTTTCTTTCCTTCTCTTGTCCAGATCTTGTCCTTATAAAGATTAGAAGTCATCTTAAGACTAAGGGATTAGAAAGAATAATTAAGAAGGCAAGGAAAAAGAAGGATAGGTAAGGAGAGGCAAGGAAGGTGACATAAAGGCTAAGGAAGGTCTTGCCCTTTTAATTAAAGTTCTTATTATTAGAATTTTAATTATATAAATTAGAGATGCTGATGTCTTGATCAAGTCTCTGTGTGGATCAACGTTGGAGGGTGAACACGTGGGCATCTAGTGGAACCCCTGACGGACTACTGCCGGCAATTAGGAATAATTTAGGGTTTAGCGATAAGAGGTATGTTCTAATACTTTCTTTTATATTACAAATGTATGTTATATAATTTAATTGCTAATAAAGTGTTCCTAGGGTTCGAGTTTGGTTTGTATGATTTTATAATTTTGCTTTGAAATCCATGCTTTTGCCCTGTACACCAATCTTATCAGATAGTGGACTGCTAAGTTGACTGTATGCATCGATGAGTACCAGCTGCTCCAGATATAGATAATAGAGCAGATGGTACAGATGGAGCAGATGATGCACATAATGAGGCACCAGCAGCTGGTCTGAGCTTTTCTAAGCACTCTCCTCCTTCGACCCATTCTCCTTCTCTTGATATTATCGGTGCTTGATGGCCGGCTGCCTATTTTTGTATATTTTTATTTTTATTTTAGATATTTTATATCTATAAAAAATACTTTCTATAATTATATTTTTATTTAATGAAATAAAATTTATTTATGGATATGAATGAAATGATAAAATTTATTTATGGATGAAATAATGAAATTTATTTATAAATTTTTTATTTTATTTTTTATAAAATTATAATAATTAATATAAAAAATATAAAAAAAAATTATAATTTTTTAAAATTTAATTTGTAATGGAATTATTTATAATGGATATTTTTTCATCATAAATAATAATTATCTATGATAGAAACAATCCATCATAAATAATTAAATTATCTACGATAGAAATAATCCATTATAGATAATCAATCATATACGATGAAAATTTTTCATCATAAATAATTATTTATCTATAATAAAAATAATCCATCATAAATAATAAATTATCTATGATGAAAATAATTCATCATAGAAAATTATTATTTATGATAGATATTTCATTGAAAAAAATATTATTGACGAAGAAAAATAAAAAAAATTATCATAAATATTTTTATCATAGATAAATTTAATAAATAAAAAAAATGATGAAAATTTTTCATCATAAAAAAAGGTTATTAGTGATGAAAATATCTTTTTCGTCGCTAATTATTATATGCAACCCCATTTTTTGTGACGAACTATTAGCGATGGAAATTCCATCGCTTATAATTATTAGCAAAGAAAATTTATTATTTGTGATGAAATTTTTGCATCGCAAAAAATCTATTTTGTTATAGTGATATATACATAGATGAAAAACAACAAACGACATGATAAGATTCATGCTTCATAAATATGCTATTTTCATAAAATACATTTATGAAATCACTTGTCATAATAACACATGCTTTTTTATTTCATATATGCTGATCTTTTACTTTAAGAGAACTATGATTCTACCAATAACAATCCATATGCAAGGAAACATGATAATTCAAAAATTAACGAGCGTAAGATCTACTTACCTTGTTTATCCTAGATCTTCAGACATTATTAGTAGAATCAACTAATCCCATTTAAAATACTTAAAATATAATTAATTTTTATTTGATGAATTCAATGAAATTAAATTATAATAGAGAAAACTGTTAACTGGATGATTGGTTTGATAGACCAGATGGATTGAATCTAAATAACTCGATTAAGAAATTATGAAACATGAATTGGATCAAGATCAAGATCGATCAATAGAGTTCATCAATAATGGATTTCAAATGAAGGTCGAGGTGAAGAAGGGATAGGATTGACTAGATGGTGGTGCTCGACTAGCCAGGTTGATCTAGTTAAGATGAACTCAACTAGTCATGATCAATTATGATTTAGATAATTTAATAAAGATCAATGGTGACTAGACTCCAGATATATCAGCAAGGGCTAGGGTGGGGTTGACATACTACATGGATATCAAAATAGTTTTGATTTTTTTGAAAAAGATCATCTTAGGTTCATAGTAGAGGAGCATGGGGCCCTCTACTGAGATCCATGGATCAGATAGAGAGAGAAAGATAAAGTAGAGAGAGAAAACCCTAAAGAGAAGGAGAGAGAGACCTCTCTCTCTTTTGTTTTTTGTTTTATTCTTCTTTAGCTGATCAAGGAAGGAAGGATGGCTGTTGTGGTCATGATCTAGTAGCGTAGCTAGAGGTCTGATAGCAAGTAGTGATGCATGGCCAGTGGAGGATGATGGTGGACAACTAGCGACAAGAATCGACCGACATGAAAATAAAGGGAAAAGGATAAGAAAAGTAAGGAATCAGGGCTTTCCTCTTAGTTTTTGGCCATTGGTTGCTTGCCAGCAGCCATGGCTTTATTAGGGAAGCATTGTAAGGGGGTCAGTAACCGGACCAATGGTCCATCATCAAGGGGTTGTAGCATTGGTGGTCATAAAATAGGAGACGCAATAAATCTTAGTTTTTAGGTGAACTAGCAGTTGGTAGTCGTGCCCTGCTAGTTGTGCCCAAGGCCATGGAAAGAAGGGGAAAAGAGAGACAAAGAAAGGCTGGGGCTTACCTTGGGCTTTGGTGAGCTCTTTAACCCTAATTTTTGATAGACATGGGTCTAGGAAAATCAGCAAAAATAGAGAAGAAAGGAGGAGGAAGAAAAGAGGAGGGCCAGTGCTTGTGGTGGCTTGAAGGGGGTTTAGGACCTCTTAAATAGAGGTGGAGGCTAGGAGTTTCCTAGCCTTTAGCGGCCTCTAAGACTTTGGCTCCGATTTGGGGTCTTGAGGAAGAAGACTGGGAGTTGTCTTCCAGTCTCTTTTTTCTCTATTTTTTCATGGGTCTGGTGTTGGGCCAGTCCAACAGAGATGCTTGGTCTCACATTCTCTCCACTTAAAAGAGTTTCATCCTCAAAACTTATCATACCTTTATCCTCAATGTTATAGAGATAGTTAATCTTCATTTAATACTCCAACATGCTTTTGCTATGCTATTCTGATCCAAACCAACTCTTCTATACTCATTCAATGTCTAACCCTGTGAACTATAAACCTATTTAATTTTTTACCTATATTAAAACCTATTGCTTTGATACCATAAAATATTATTCTCCAAATTCGGAACATAGCATGGCCATGCTGTCATAGGATACTGACCACAATAACATGAAGCAAACAATGCTATCTATCAAATAAAATATAATAATAAAGTAAAATTTAATCATTCATTAAGTAATTTAACCAAGATTGGTTCAGAGTATTTAAATCCAAAATAAAAATACCAAAACTCATGTCTTAAAATTCATAAAATAGTTAACTATAGATCCATAATCATCCAATAAATTGAATTTTGTAAACATTTTCAAGCTTGCTAATGTAGGCCCCTAAACTTGAATCCTTCGTCATTCCTAACCTCAATCCTCTATAAAAGAAAAAGAAAAATAAAGAGATATGAGCTATACCAGCTCAATAAGTAAAATATATACTTCCTTACTGGATCAAGCATAAGTTTTTCACATAAATAATATATTATTTAAAAGATAATAAATATTAAAAAATAAAGTATTTCATAGAATAATATAATAAAATAAGTCATAACGGCAACATGCATGCATAAAATATAAATATTTTGTGAGCATGATTTATAAATTATTCTTATCAAATGTTCATATCATATTTCAAAATATTACTTATAGATATTTGTACTATGATCACTCTATATATATGATAGGACTATCATCATATTCGATAAGTTTTATAATTTATATTCATTACTAACTTTTTATCCAATGATAGAGGACTATTTGTCGATTGACCTCACTTCAGTGAGGCTATCATTGCAATCTAAGAGTCTTTAAAATTTTATAAAAACAACAAAAGACATGATAAGATTTGTGCTTCATAACATTCTATTTTCATAAAATACATTCGTGGAATCACTTGTCATATAACACATGCTTTTTCATTTCACCTATGGTGCTCCTTTGTTTAATAAAACTATGATTTTATCAATAACAATCCTATGCATGAAAACATGATAATTTGAAAATTAATAAGGAGTGTAAGATCTAGTTATCTCATTCATCCTAGATCTTTAGACTTTATTAGAAGAATCGACTAATCCTATTTAAAATATTAAAAAGATAGTTAATTTTTATTTGATGAATGTAATAGAATTAAATAATAACTGAAGATTATTGATTGGATGGTCGGTTTGATAGACCAGATATGTCAGATTTAAGCAATTCGATCAAGGAATCGTGAAGTATGGATTAGATCAAGATCAAGATTGATCAACAAGATTCATCAATAATGAATTTCAAATCAAGGATGAGGTGAATTAAGGACAAGGTCGACTGGGTGGCGATGATCGATTAACCAGGTCGATCTGATCAAGGTGAATGCAATTGGTCATGATTAATTATAGTCTAGATAATTTAATAAGGACTAATAGTGACTAGACTCCAGACGTATCTAGCAAGGGTCGGGGTTCGATTGACATACTGTGTTGCCTAGCTAGACAACCCAAGAGGGGAGGGGGTGAATTGAATTTTCAAAAACTTAAAATAGATATGTGCAGTGAAAATGTTTGGAGCCTATGTGAATTAGATGTGAGAGTAAAGAAATATAAGAAGCAATAGTACACACACATAAACAAAAAAATTTTATAATGGTTCGGTATACTCCTAGCACCTATGTCCACTCTCCAAGCAAGACTTTTAGGAATTTTACTATAATCTCGTAAGATTACAGCTGGATAGTTTTTTCAAACTCATTATCCCAAAATCTAGTTGATTTTTTTCTAGGTTCACCAACCACTACCCTTACAATACTCAGACAAATCAATCCAAAATAATTAATGGAAAGAAAAATCCCAAAACCCAAGCTTTAGCCCTTGCTAAAACCAAGTACATGAAAAGAAATAAGGAAGATTTACAACACACAATGCTCCTTTAAATGACCTGAATCATTGTCATTACAGTTCATTGAATGCTTCTTAAATGCTTAGAGTTAATGCACTTCAAAACTTGAGAGAACTTGAGTGAAAATGATTTGCTCGCAAAAAACTAGGCATTCATTGGCATTTTCTCTCATTTTTCTTTGATTTCTTTGTTCATTCGAAAAATGCATCTTCTTCCTTTTATATCTAGAGCATTTTCTCTCATCTAGATATGATTGAAATCTAGAAAAAGTAAAATCTAATCATTGGAGAGCAGTAACTAACTATTGGAAGTGAGAAAATTCAATCTGAAATGCTCCATCAAAAAGTTATCACCATGTCTCAAGATCTCTCGATTTATCTTGAGACGTCTCATCAGATTTCGAGGCCTCTCGATTTGATCAGGAGATCTCTTGCCTTCAGTCGCTCAAAAAATAACTTTCTAAAAAAAATGATTCACCTGAGACCAAGAGCTCTTAATTTTGAACAAGAGCTCTCATCGGAATCGTGAGACCTCTTGAAAATTCTACGAGACCTCTCGCTTTCAAAGTACAAAAGTTGTATTTCTATCTTCTAAGATCGAGAGCTCTCTAGATTAACTCGAGACCTCTCAAAACCATGCTAGAAGCTTATTTGGGCATGCTAGACCTCACGAGAGCTCTCGAAAAAATTTCGAGACCTCTCAAAAATTGCTCTAAGGCTATTTTGAGAGAATTTTTGCTACCAATTAAGAGGATTTGATTTTCATTTGAATTGGACTTCATGTCATCTTTATTTTGATCAAAGAGCTCTCTTTCTTCTGATATTTGAATACTTAAAATAAAATATATTAGTAATCATTTGCTTTAATATTTGGTCATCATCAAAATCACTTAGAAGGTCAATAATCTCCATCTTTTTGATGATGATAAAATATTAAGCAATTCATAAAAAGAATGCAAGCAATACGTATATCATGTAATAATGAAAGAGAGTATGTAAAATTCTTGATTTTAAAAGAACTTAAATTTCTAATGATATACAAATTTTTGTATTAATGCTCTTTCTTAATGTATGCTCTATTGATTTGTATGGGATTAAATGGTATTCTTTCTTTTTGTGTTTAAACATATTAAATGTTGTTCTTTCTTTTTGTATTTATATATTTTTCTTTCTTATATCTTTTCTCTTAATTTTTCTCCCCCTTTTTGTCAGCCTCAAAATCACAGTTGAGAATCATAATTGAGAGAGTCAGACATATGGCAAAGAAGGAAAGAACATAATTAAAAAAATTTGATTCTATTGCATAAGATTGAAATTACAATGATAAAGTTGTATATTGGTTTACGAAAAGGAGATCTATACTAATATACACCAAAGGTACATCGAGCAACAAACAAAAATTAGTAGAAAGAGCCAGACTTATTCCTCATCAGAGAAGAACTCTATGATTGATTCAGAGAAGGATCTAGGTCTAGAGGATGATTAGTGAGGTGCGGGTTGAGGAGATGGTGAGGGTCTAGAAGTGGATGGGGTCCGAGATCCAATACTGCCAATCCTATTCATGATTTGCTGCAATGATTTGATAAGAACTTTAGTAGTGGTGCATTGGGTGATGATGTTCTCCTCAAGTCTCTTTGCAATTCTGGTAGTCTCGGATAATAGAAGTTCAATCTGAGTTGACGACCCATGTTGTTCCTTCTCCAAAATTTCAAGCCTTGGTGAAAGGTTGCTGACTTGCTGGCTGAGCATTTTCATTTGTTCCTTAATACTCACCAATAGTTGATGTTTTACATTGGTGAGGATGTCAATGAACCTTTCAGATACTTTTTGAACTACTTCCTCTACCGCCCTTTTAATTAAACTTTTCTGATCAAAATTAGAGAGAGGTGCAAGAAACTGAATTGGAGGCCCTTAGGAAATATGCGGAGACCCACGTGTGGTGAATGAAGGTCTAGCTGCAGAGGGTGATGGTGGAGGAGGTGGAGACCTGTGCCCCTTAGGCTCATTCCTAGTAGCAACTTCTTCATCTACCCTCATCCATTTGTCATTTTTTTGTACAAATTTCATTTGGTTCAAAGTTCTCTCATTTATATAGTCGGTGTGTGCCAACTTTTTAAAGTCTTCACCTTCTAGATTAACATGAAAATCCTTGAAGATCAAGATGAAAATCATCCTGTAGGGCATACATGCCTTGCTTTTGTTAGCTATTTCCTTTAACTATTGAAGCATTAGTGATGGAAAGTTTATGGATGTATAGGTTACTAAGTAAAACATAATAGCTAGTTCTTTCTTCCCAACCCAGTCATGTCTTCCTATCTTTGGAAAAATTATGTGACTCATAATGCAATGTAATAATCTCATTTCCACTGAGAGATGATGTGAGACTAATTGTTGATTTCATCTACATTTTTTCTTTCCAAAATGCACTTTAAAGCTTTAGTTTTATTCCTCAAATTTAGATAACTAGCTCCAGACCTAGGTACTTCTAAAAGTTGCCCTATCTTTCTCTCATCCAAAGAGATGTGTAAACCTTTAACAACCAATTCTATCTTTGATGCTTGCTCAAAGCAAATGTTCTCAAAGGACTCTCTAATTAGATCTGGATAGATGTTTACCTCAGGAGCACAAAGCTTCTCCCAATCTTGCTGCCTAATCTACAATCCAATATAAAAATGTTCCCTATCAAGGTATCCAATGTCAATATTTCAACTAATTGGAACTATCCTCGTGGCGATGAAGACTCGAGCTCATGAAGAAGAGATGGATGGAGATGCTTGGGCCATGTCCTGCTGCCTCTTTGCCCTAGCTTCGATCGAAAGAGTGACGGACCGTCTTTGTGTAGTGAAGGTTCTCTTCTTTGGAGCCATTGGAATCTTAGATTTGGATGGAATAAGCAATGGAATAGTGATTCAAGAGATTTGGAGGAGTACTAGATGGGAGTTTGGGAGAGTTTGGGGGGAGAGGTCTCGAAGAATGAAAAGAATGAATGAAAGAGGGGACCTCTCGAAAGTCTGATTAAAAAAGAGCCTCATAAAATTCGAGAGCTCTCGTCTTAAAGATAAGATGTCTCAAAAAATCGAAAGCTATCACTTTTAAAGTGAGAGGTATCGAAACACAGCCGAGAGGTCTTGTGTATAAACCGAGACTTCTCAAGCATAGGGAAAAAAAATAGAATAAAAATGAGAATTTCAAGTTGACTTTTCTTGATTTTTCAAGATTGAATTAGGGGTATTTAGGATGATAAAAGGAGACCAAAAATAATTTAATAAATTTAAGATTAAACATTTTTATAGAGGATCACATATACCAAGTTCAACCTAGATTTTTGAGAATCTATCTTCATTTAGAGATTTTGTAAAAGTGTTAGCTAGTTGATTTTTAGTTGACACAAATTCAAGCAAAATATTATTGTTTTGAACATTATCTCTTATGAAGTGATGTCTAATTTTAATATGCTTGGTTCTTGAATGTTGAATAGAATTTTTTGTTAAGTTTATGGCACTAGTGTTATCACACCTAATGGGTATGTTATTTTGCTTAATTTCAAAGTCTTTGAGTTATTGCTTGATCCATAGTATTTGAGCATAGTAACTCTCTACAATAACATATTCAGCCTCGATCGTTGATAATGCTATAGAGTTTTGCTTCTTGCTATACCAAGAGATCAAATTCAATCCTAAAAATTAGCAGGTGCCACTACTACTTTTTCTATCTATTCTATATCCTCCAAAGTCTGTATCAGTGTATCCTATTAATTCAATAGAGGATTATTCTGAGTACCAAAGTCCTAAGTTATGTGTGTAGATCAAGTATATAAATATTCTCTTGATAGCTAATAAATAAAATTCTTAAGGATTAGATTGAAATTTAGCACACATGCAAATAATAAATTATTGGGAATTGTGTCCCAAAGTCAATCATCAGCTTGTTGATGGTTGAGATATTGTAATTGATATATTAATTAATAAAAAATATTTTGACATCTTTTTTCATCATAAATTTACATCTTCTAATAGACTCCATTGTTGCGATGAAGTCCTTAGGACTATATAGTTTCGATAAAGAAAGAATTTATCGATTAGTCCTTAAATTTGTTCACGATCAAACGATAGGCTGTTAATTAGGACGACAGCGTCTATCGAGTATAGGTCGCTATATACCACATAAGTTAGTTGTCCTCTTAACCAAGGAGTATAGAGATACTGGTATGGCATATAGGTGAGATGTATGGGTACATTATCATTGAACGTGATCAACTCTAGAGCATTCTGCTATTGAGAATGTCTCTGATGGGATATAGGTAGAAGTATCCCTTAGACCTGAGATCATCTCAATGACTTGCAAGCAACTCATTGTGCTTTGGTACCAAACTAACTAAATTTCTAATTCAATAATGGAAGGCTTCTAGGCACAGTCAAGTACTTACAAAGTCGGAGTGTGATCAAGATGAAATTGACCACTCTAAGAGTTGGAGAAGAATGTATCACTGTATTTCAATATAGCAAAATCTTGGCCAAGGTAATCCATCAGATGGATTTGATATTTTGAAATACAATGTGGACAACCTGATCAAAGTTGACAATTGAACTCCGATGTATCTTATGAGCATTTTGGTCAAGAAAATGAATTATATGGACACTATATCCACATGGGTTCTAAGGATAGTGTTCTACATCTTTCGACCTATCCGATCGTCGGATATCATTGCTAGATGGTCACTTCGATTGGTACAAAAATTTATTCCTATGCTATCAACTTAGGTTTGGACCTATGAGGTCATACACATTAGATTTCTCATTCTGATCAGATGGTTGATCAGCGATTTAGAATCGTTTTAGTGTTAAACGATCAATACAGTTGATGTTTGACCTAGTGCAAGTATTGTAGGAGGATAGATTAGCAATTTGATTGCTAATTAGTTTAATTTGATTAAGTCAGTAGGCTGAGATTAAGTCTAATTAAATATAATTTAATTAAATTTAGTTTAGGCTTGATTGGATCAAGTTCAATTGGCTTATTGGATAAGTCAAGTGCAAGGAAGAACTAGTCCTAGTCTAACTAGGACTCGAATCAACACAATTTTCTAATTTGATTAAAAAATTAAATTAAAATTAAATCTAATTTAATTTAATTTAATTAAATCTTTAAATGGGTTAGGACTTTATTTAATTAGGTTGGTTTACTCTTATTTTTATTTGGTTAAAAGATCTTGTTTGACCAAGTCAAAATAGGAGTCCTAGTGTGACAAGGACTCCCTATTCCTTGTGCCACCTAATCCTCATGCCCCATCCCTTTCTCTTTGTACTTTTACATGATAAATCTCCATGCCCCAAGCAATCTCATGCCTCCCTTCTCTCTTTCTGTTTCTCATATGGAAATTTGTTTGATGTCCAAGTCAAAAGGTGAGATTGGTTTTACTTTAGGATTCTATGAGATAGAATCCTAGTCAACCAAAAGACTTCCTTCCTTTCATGCCACCACATCCCTATTTTCTCTCTCTCTCTCTCATGGCATTCTTTGGCATTTGTTGTGCCCTCCCTTACTGATCCACGGTAGAAAAGTAAGGTGGGCATGCCCAAGAGTTGGGCACCCCAACAACTTTCCATATTTGGACATTCCTAGTCTAGGTTTTTAACCAATCTTGGACTCTACATATCTCTTTATTTAAAGAGAATTTTTGGCTAAAATTTTTGTAGATTGCATACATTTTAGATGTCTCTTTGGTGTAGATAAATTAGAGAAAAATTCATCTAGGTCATGGAGATATTGGAAACACAAATTAGGATGTCTAAAAAAAGAAGAAGAAGAAGAAGAGGATCTTCTTCTAGGATTTTTGTTCTAGATCTCTTCCTCACTTTTTGTGAGCATTTGAGAGATGTCTCGGTATCACAAATCTTCTTTCTTTTATTTTGGTATTTTGGAGTGTCTATATTTTGAAGAAGAAAGCATCAGATTAACCATCGAAGAGAGATCAGCACAGTGCTAGCATACTATGTTGATTTCCTGTATCAGGATCTCTGATCGTGTTCGTGAGCTCATGTGGATGACTCCTAGAGGCCGAACACATGTGCAGCTCATGACTTCATCCTCAAATCTGGATCAGTAAGTTAAAATGTCTAACTTACTCAGGTAATAGATCTGATCTATTAACTTCATACCTATATTTGATGTAGTGTAGATCTAGGTTGATTTGATCAACCTTTTCTTTCTTGTTTGATTTTAATTTTTGATTTAATATTATCTTGATTATATAATAGATCTAAGATCTTGATATTTATATATTTATTTAAATAAATATTTAATTTATTTAAGTCTTTCACTACATGATCTTGAAAAAGTTTCAAGATCTACCCATGAAATCCTAGATCTGATTCCTTCAATTGGTATCAGAGCAAGATTTTTTATTACATAATTTTTATGCAAGTTTAGATTATTTTTTAGATTAGATCTAATTTATAATTTAATTATTAAATCTAAAATTTAAAAAAATTAGATCTCACGAACTACCATAAGGTTGTCTTACTGTAAGGTTTATCCCTTATAGTAAAAAAGTTATCCTAGTTTGTGATGATCTGACTCTAATCATAAATTTATTAAGTTTGATCTAATTTTATTTATAATTTAATAGATTTAAAATAGTTTTAAATCTAAAAATAAAATATTTTAGATTACATGGATTGCTATAAGATTGTCCTGCTGTAAGGTTTATCCCTTACAGTGAAAAGGTTATCCTAGTACGTGCTGATCTAAAATATTGATCATAAAATTTTAGATTAGATCTAAAAAATTTTATGATCTGATTAAAAATATTTTAATCTAATTTTAATCATCATAAATATATTTGATTTAATCTAGGGAGATTTATGATTGATTATTATTGAAACTATTTCAATTGCATGAACCTGTTTAGATTAGATCTAAAGTAGTTTTATGTTTATTTTACTTGCATATTGATTATGAATCAAACACGCAACTTGATTGATAGAACGATGTTGTAAAAATATTTTATAAATATAAAAATTATTTTTGAAAAGCCAAACCCAAACCCTTAGTCCAAAACTTAATTAAGAATTAAGAAGTTATTTGATTAGGTTTTAGGATTGTAAATTAAAGATCCTATGACACGAATCATAACACATTAGGTTAATGGGTTAGTAGAGATTAGGTCCATTAATTGTGTTAGACCTAAGGTTAGATTAAAGAATGGACTTAATTAGAGAATGGACTAAATCTAATCAATTGTTGGCTTAGATTAGGTCAGAAATTCTCTAGATCAATTACAGTAGTTGTAGTTGATCAAGTCCATGTCTTTAACAAGAACCAAGTGGACTTGATTCTTAGCTAAGAGGTCTAGCTCAAACTGTTAGGTTGATCTAATCAAGACTAATTAAACCAGTTGGTGCTTAAGGTAAGTTTGGCACATACGATCAATGATTTTTAATTGACAGCCCACTTACCTGACCATTTTTTATGGCGTCTAAGGCAAGCTTTGGCAAACCCTTCCATCGATCTCACCTACCTGGCCATTTTGGTGAGATTAAGTTTTGATCAGATCACTTGACAATTTGAGTTGACCCATGTCAGCTAGGTAAATCAGTGTGATTGATTTAGGTGCTCCTAGACCAGCCTATTAGTGGTCTCCCTTAAGTTGACTTGGTGAAGCTAGTGGGAGGATCATGATAAGTTAGTTAATCTGATCTACTAACTTCTATAAATAAATCTTCTAAAATTGTTAGGTTTCTAAAATGAAATAGTTATATGATAACTGGATCATAGCCTCCCATTAAAGTGGATGATAATGGGTTCATCAGTTGGATAATCATTGGAGGCCCAAAGGCTTGGTGCTTATCGGTTGATGAAATTATCATTCATTATATGATCTCTTTGATACATCTTTCTAAATGGTGGTCAGGTGGGCCAACCAAAGTTAGGCCTGATCATTCATTGGTTAGATGGGCTAAATATGATCATGTTAATGGTTGGACCTAACTGGACCCTTTTCTGAGAAGGCCAAAGCGAACTGATCAGGGGCCGGGGCAAAATTTAATTACTAGAAATTATTTAGAGAAATAATTGGTTATGAACGTATCCTTAGATGTACATGGATTGGCCAACCAAAGTTGGGCTCATGTGCAGTCTATGTGGATTCTAGTACCTACTAAGAAATTAGGATAATTCCTCGAAATAGAGGTAGAGGCTATCAATTTGAATAAAATAGTGGAAGAAATCTTTTGATTAAAGTCTAAATCTTTAGGTTTAATGAATCAATTACTAATTAGATTTTGGTTTTTCTTTGTGCAGACATGGCCACTTTTTTATCGCTCCGATCATTATTGGATAATGATAAGTTGATGGGATCCAACTTCGATAGCTGGTACCAAAAGTTGAAGATTATCTTGGAGCATGAACGGATCCTATATGTGCTGACGGATCATGCACCTGAAGAGTTAGCTGCCAATGCACGTGGAACAGTCAGAGACACTTATCAAAAGTGGCTCAGTGATCGAACCATGGTGTACTGTATTATGCTGGCTGCGATGAGCGATGAGTTCAGTCACAGATTTGAGATAGCTCAGCCAAATGAAATGCTCCAAGTGTTGGAGGATTCTTTTGGCACATCTGATGATGTTGAGAGGCACAAGACTAGTTGCACCATCTTCAATGCCAGAGTATGGGATGGAGCCTCTGTCACTGATCATGTACTGTACATGATTGAGTTGATAAAGTGCTTGAGCAAACTTCGCTTTTCCTTGCATGAACAACTTAGGAAAGATGCAATACTAAACTCGCTGCCAAAGTCCTATCTTCCTTTCCTTACTCATTATAGAATGACAAAGCCTGAAGTAAACTACCACGGTCTACTAGGGTTACTTCAGAACTTTGAGAAGGATCATCAACTCCATAAAGAGTCGATGAACTTAGTGGGAGGTTCATCTTTTGGTTCTCAATCCTTTAGGAAAGAAAAGAAAAATAAGAAGTAGAAAATAAAAAAGGTGCAAGTTTAGGCTGGGACATCAATGCAGGGCCAGACTAGGAAGATCAAGCCTGATAAGAGTCAAACTGAATGCTTCTTTTGCAAGAAGTGAAGACATTGAAAGAGGAACTATCCTCAGTACATTACCTTCCTGGACCTGAACAGGCAGAGAAAGAAGCAAGCTATTGCTGGGTAAGGTATTTATATGATAACTCCTTGCAATTTCTCTATTTGTGATATTACTGACTAAGTATTGGATATCAATAGTCCTTACCATATTTATAATTCATTACAGGAATTGTAGGTTAGTAGAAGATTTGAGCAAGGCGAAAGATTCCTGAATGTTGGAGATGGAAGATCAGTTCCAGTTCTAGCTTTAAAAATTTTGAAACTTGTATTTGAATCTCATACCATTGTTCTTAGTGATTGTCATTTCTATCCTAGTTTTTTTTTAAATATCATTTTTGTAGGCCTTTTGGCCATGAATAATTATAAAATTTTAATAAAGAAACGAGTTTGTAATGTCATTATGAATGGTGTTATTGCTTTCTATGGATAATTGAACAATAGTGTATATATATTATCACAACCTGTCAATGTAGTCTATTATACTGGCAAGCACCCTAGATTAGATAGTATATCAGATATCTACTTATGGCACTATAGGCTAGGTCATATAAATAAGAATAGGATAAACAGGTTGACTCAAGAGAGAATCCTCGAAGTCAGTGATTATGAATCACTTCCAACCTGTGAGTTCTATCTTCTTGGTAAAATAACCAAGTTACCTTTTACTGAAAAAGGTGAGAGAGCCAATGAGCTCTTAGGTCTAGTACATACTGATGTATGTGGACCAATGAGCATAAGTGTAAGAGGTGGATATGTCTACTTCATCACTTTCATAGATGATCTATCTAAATATGGATATGTCTATCTGATGAAATATAAGTTGGATTCTTTTGAAATGTTCAAACAATTTCGAAGTGAAGTAGAAAAATAAACTAGAAAGAGTATTAAAATTCTTTGGTCTGATCGAGGAGGAGAATACCTTTCTGATGAGTTTCTCACATATCTAGGAGAGAATGTGATTCTCTTCCAATGAACTCCTCCTAGAACACCACAGCATAATGGTGTGTCTGAAAGAAGGAATCAGACTCTGTTAGACATGGTCTAATCCATGATGGAATTTGCCAGCTTGTCGATATCCTTCCAAGGATATGCACTCGAATCGGCTTATTATCTATTAAATAGAGTTCCAAGTAAGTCTGTAGTTAAAACCCCATATGAGATATGGATAGAGCGTAAGCTAGCACTTTCACACCTTAAGATTTAGGGGTGCCTGACTTATGTCAAATGGTTAGTTATAGACAAATATAGACCTAGGTCTGATAAGTGTACATTCATAGGATATCCAAAAGAGATCAAAGGATATTATTTCTACCATGCTGATGAACAAAAGATGTTCATCAGCCTTAGGGCAATCCTTTTGGGAAAGAAGTTTCTTGGTGAAGGAACTGTTGCCTCTAAGATTGAACTTGATGAAGTTTAACAGATAGAAAGTCTAACATAGAATGTTGAACCTAAGTCGAATTTAATCATATCAGATTCGAAGTCTAGTGAACCCACACCATTAAGGCGATCCAGTAGAGTACCATGCCATCCAGATAGATACTATGGATTCTTGGTCTAGGATGGTGATCCCATTGAACTCAATGAGAATGATGAGGATCCAATCACTTATATGGATGCAATGCAGAGATCTGACTCTAAAAAATAGCTAGAAGCTATGAGATCTGAAATGGATTCCATGAAGGTCAATGATGTATGGACATTAGTTGATCCATCTGAAGGAGTTAAACCCATTAAGTATAAATGGGTATTCTAAAGAAAAAATGGCATAGGCGAAAAGGTGGAGACCTATAAAGTCCATTTGGTTGCCAAAGGGTATCATCAACATTATGGTATTGACTATGATGAGACATTCTCTCTAGTGGCAATGCTCAAATCCATTCGAATAATGCTTGCAATAGCTGCCCACCTGGACTATGAGATCTAGCAGATGGATGTGAAAATGGCTTTCCTAAATAGAGAGCTAACCAAAGAGGTGTATATGATACAACCTGAGAGGTTCACATCCATAGATGAGTCCGAGGTGTGCAGGCTTCAGAGATCCATTTATGGATTAAAGCAAGTATCTCGGAGTTGGAACATGCATTTTGATAAAGTGATCAAAACGTATGGCTTCATTAAGAACAAAGAAGAACCCTACGTTTATAAATGGACAAATGGTCCAGCAGTGG
Source organism: Cocos nucifera (assembly GCA_006176705.1). NCBI lineage: Eukaryota > Viridiplantae > Streptophyta > Magnoliopsida > Arecales > Arecaceae > Cocos > Cocos nucifera. Next base: position 315,872 of record QRFJ01000977.1, on the reverse strand, counting down.
TACTCCTTATTTTGTACGTGGATGACATTCTCTTAATCGAGAATGACATCTCCGCACTATAAGGAATAAAAGTTGGGTTGTCATCATAGTTCTCCATGAAGGACTTGGGTGAAGCATCCTACATCCTAGGGATGAAGATCTATAGGGATAGATCTAAAAGGATGCTTGGTATATCTCAGTCCACATACATAGAAACTATGTTGAAGAGGTTTAGCATGGAGAATTCCAAAAAGGGCTAACTTTCGATAGGCTAAGAAATTTCTCTCTTTAAGAAGGATTGTCTGACAACTCCTGAAGAGAGAGAGTGTATAAGTAGAATTCCATATGCTTCAGTAGTGAAATTTATTATGTATGTAATGACATGTACGAGATCAGACATGACATACTCACTAAGAGTAGTGAGTAGATACCAATCTAATCCTAAAGAAAATTACTAAAAGGTGGTTAAAATCATCCTTAAATATTTGAAAAATACTAAGAACCAATGGTTAGTTTATGGTGAGTCAGATGATTGAATATTTGAAAATGTAGGGTTGTCGAGTGCATTTAGGATAAGTGGGAGTTGTTGAAAATTATGTTTCAAAGCCAATCATCAGTCTGTTGATGATTGAGATATTATAATTAATTTATTAATTAATAAAAAATATTTTAGCATATTTTTTCATCATAAATTTACATCTTCTAATGAACTCTATTGTTGTGATGAAGTCCTTAGGACTATTTAGTTTCGATAAAAAAAAAATTTATCGATTAGTCCTTAAATTTATTCACGACCAAATGATAGGCTGTTAATTAGGACGACAGCGTCTATCGAGCATAGATCGCTATATGCCATATAGGTTGGTTGTCCTCTTAACCAAGAAATGTGGAGACACTGGTATAGCATACAGATGAGATGTATGGATACATCGTCATTGAACATGACCAAATATTATCATCCTTGGTAATAACATATCATTTGATCCCAAACATATCTAAGGACTAAACGATAAATCATTCTTTGTTGATTTTAAATAGTCCTAAGGACTTCATCATAATAAATAGGAGTTTATTAGAAGATGAAAGATTTATGATGAAAAAGTTAAAATATTTTTTATTTAATTAATAATTTATATATAATTACATAAAATAGCTTAATCGTTAATAGGTTGATGATTGGCTTAGGGATACTATTCCCAATAGAAGAGTCCAAGAAGAAGAAGATGATGGCCCTAAAGTCCATGGCTCAAGATGAAGAAGAATTAGAAGACTCAGTTGATGATAATGGTGATGAGGAGCTAGCATTGATAACATGAAAATTTAAAAAATTCATTTGGAGAAAGTGACAAAAAAGAGAAAACCTATGGCTAAATAGTAGACAAGTAAGGAAAAGGACAAAAAAACTCCTAACATGTAATGAAGGCAAATGTCTCAAGCATGTGAAAGTAGATTGCTTGTAGCTAAAGAAGTGAAAAAGAAGCCAAGGAGACAAGCAATGTTAGCTACTTAAAATGACAATAACGATAATAGCTCAAAGGAGGAAAATCAAGAAGTTGCCAACCTTTGTCTAATGGTGCATAAGAAATAGGTAAAATTTGAAACACGTGCTAATTTTATATTTGATGAACTATTTGATACTTTTGATGAACTAGCTTATTTTTAGTAGCTTGTATATCTTTTTTCTTGGTAAAATGGAGGAAGTAAGATACTTCCCCCATGAAATTAATTATACAAATTAAGATATATGCACATAGAGAGTCATAGAATGGAAGGTACAATGATGGAGAGGGAGTGGATTTAGCTGTTTCCACCCCAGTACAATGATGGAGAGGAAGTGCCTTGGCTGTTCATAGTAGAGTTGTTGTAGTTTGGCTGCACCAATATTCAGTTACCTATCCATTCAATATCTTATGATGTATATTTGCTATAGTAGGTCCATTGTAGGAATAGGATGTGCATCAAGATGGGTTCCATCAATGCTAGCAGATAGGGAGAGATTCCATGCAATTCATGAGGTTGAGTTCTAAAATCCATGGCCATGGTGGGTGAATGATGGAAAAGAGTTGTTATATGATTTCACATGGACTCGAGTCGATTGAATATGGCATATGATAGATGAATGGGTTTGATGAGTTATCCTTGATCTGCATCTTGTCAGGACTCACGATAGAGGAATCGAACTACATGATAACTGCACCTTGAGGTTCTTTTTTAATTCTGATGGTTTGCCACTACATATTATTAGATGTCATTGGTGGATAGTGGAATACACGAGCATCATTCTGGATCAATGATCCTTGTTGGGTGTGAGTTGAAATTATTTTAATCCATTGAAACGAGTTTTAATGATACTATAATGGAGATTACGGTATATCTCACTATTAAACAAAATTGAACCTATGGGATCTTACATATTAAGAAACTCAATCTTGGATTGACTAATTGAGCTTGTCCTAATTGGATTAGAATTTTGTGAAATCCTATTGGATATAGGTGCACCATGCCAGCACATGGTTAAACCTAATTTCTTCTTTGGAGTTGAATCTTTATTAGATAAGGATTAGATCAAGCCAATTGCTTTAATCCTTAACTAATCCATTTGGGTTTAGTGGGAACCTAATTGGGTGCCCAAAAGGATTGGATCAAGTCAAGAGTTGTCTTAATCTTTTCTCCCTTGAATCTCCTACTAGGCATTATTTTATAAGAAAAGGACTAAGGAGGGTGCATGCTACCTCTAGATAAGAACCAGAGAGGCACACGCCTCCTCTCTTTTGGCAACTCCATGGGTAAATAGCACATGGAGATGGTATGGAAAGCATAAGAGAGCACATGCCTTTCCATGTGAAAAGTATGAGAGCTGGCAAAGGTTGACACCTCCTCTGCTTTTCTTTTTGGATTTGATCTTATTCCAATCTAGACTGATTTTCCTGGAAAGAAAATCAGAATAAAAGGCATATTGTTATGAGAAAACAATTATCCTTTTAAACTTGATTGGATTCCAATCTAGGCTGATTTTTTTGGAAAAAAAAATTAGAATAAAAGGTATATTGTTATAAGATAACAATTATCCTTTTAATCATGATTGGATTTGATTTTGAAAGGGCTCTATATAAAGGGCTACTTTTGGGTTCAAGAAAAAGAGAGAAAAATTAGATTTTTCATCTCTACCTGCTATCCATGCCTTCTCTCTCTTTCCTTCCTATCCCACGTCCAAAGTTTTGGGTGCCATTATTCGATTGGCCTAAGATGTTAGGCCAACTCTCTATTATGCCAAATAGAGAAAAATTTGATCTCAAGAGTTGAGATCTCGAGAAAGAAGATTAGTTCCTGATCACGGATCCAGAAAGGCAAAAGAAGGATGATCCAGGTTTGTTTTGATAGATATCCATAGAGGCCGAACGCGTATGCTGCTCAGTAGAAATCTCATCGAATTACCATGATCATCAGATTATGGTATTCAGCTACCCATGCAAAGGTATAACTTTAATCTCTAAATCTATTTGTAATTTTCAGCATCTTCATTTAAACATGTGATTGATCCCATGGCATGTAGATTAGATGTACATCATGCATGTTAGTTGATTTAAAAGTTTTAAATCTAGATCCTTCTAGCTTCCGCTATGATTGAAAATTTCTATATGCATATCTCGAATGTTAAACATCCTTCAAGTGGCATCAGAGCCCTAGGTTTTTATTTTCACATGCATGTTATTTAGATCTAAAAATTAGATTAGTTCTAATTGAAATACAAGAAATGTATTAGATCTTTATTATACATGAGATATATGAAACATATAGATCTGAAAATCAGATCTAAAACATTTTTGATTAATGTTCAACACATTCTAATATAAGGTTGTCATGACATAATGGTGGGATTCATTATGTTGAAATGGTTGTCCTAAAATGATTGTTAAATGTTATTTGATAACTTATTAATTAGAATTTTCAGATCTAAGTTTTAAATCTTGCATGAGATTAGTATGTGCATAATCTGATTTTTTTTGAAATACATGTGATGTATGATGTATGATGATCATAGTTAGATCTGTTACATGAGATATAAATCTTTAGATCTGAAATGCATGAGATGTAAAACCTATGATCATGATTAAATCCTTTTATGTTAGATGTTTTAATTAATGGCTGTAGATTAGATCTATCATATATATCATAATTTAAAGGTTAATCTAGAATCATCTTGCCCTGGCATAACTGATGTTATGCTGTATGGTTGTCCTAGGATGAGACTAGATCAAACCCTTAATCTAAATTAAAGTCATCTTACCAATAAAAGGACTTAATCAAACATAAAACCAGATTATTAATTATTGGATAATCTAATGTTGATCATGTATGTGTTACATGATTAAATGTTTAGATTTAAAAATAGTTTTGACATCGAAACAACCTCATGTTCATAATGCACTTAATTTGAAGATCTAAAATTATGAATTAAAGATTTAAAATTAAGGATCTAAATTGAGATTAAAATCTAAAATTGAGAATTTAAGATCTCAATCTTAAGCATAACACATGAGGGTTTGGGTATGGGTGTAACAAATTAGGTCTAGTGACTGAACTATAATTAGGGTTATTGATTAAATCGGGTTAGAACCCTTTATTGATTCTGAGCAATGGATCGAACCTAATCAATGGTTGGTTTGGATTTGATCAAAGGAGTTCAAAATTAAGTTTAGTTATACTTAGTCACATCGATTCACATTTGATGTGAGTTGATTAACTAAAAACCAAATTTAGCTCAGTGGTTTGAACTTGAGTTACTAGGCTAATCTTTTTAATTCTAATTGACAAATTGGTATCTAAGGTAAGTTTGGCATGTTGACTGGTGGTTTTTAATTGGCAGCATGCTTACCTATTCAATTCATTGGTGTCTAAGGTAAGCATTGGTAGACCTTCCCACCGATCTCACTTATCTAACCAACTTGTTTGATTATGTCTTGAATAAGGTTGCTTGGTTTTTTGAGTTCACCCATGCTGACTAGACAAGTTAGACATGAGATTGTACTGACTTAAACTTGATCAGTTAGACATGAGACTGTGCTGACTTGACTTAGATTAAAAAGACCTAAATTAAAATCTCCTCAATAATATTAATAGTCGAGTAGTCTTCCACCATTATAGAGTACCGTGCCCCCTCTGATGTTGACTATTCTTGGCTAGATATAGTGGGTCAGTTGCATTAGGAAAGAAGCAACCACTATTTGTAGCAAAGTGGAGATGGGGTTAGGTCCAAGATCTATCAAGTGAGGGTCTAATGACTGCTTCACTTGCATTCAATGGTGGGTATGACTTAACTAAGGAATGAGGCTAAGATCTATCAAGTGAGGTTTCTGAACTTAGAAACCAAGTCTATTTTAAGTTGCTTGAGAAGCATTGAGCAAGTGTTGTCCACCAATTGATTGACATATTCACTAAGATCTGTCAGGTGAGGTGGTGTGCCAATCAGTGGGATCTCAGTACCCACTAGGAACCCTAACTCGTGAAGGGGTTCTCATTTTTCTATCCGATGTGAGCTCAGGTATGGCACTCCCAAGCCTTAGGAACATGAGAAGAAAGGCCATGGAAAGATGGAAGCAACCAGCATGAAAAATTAGCCTGGATAATAAAGGAGTCAACTTGATTCTAAGACAAGTCAATTCGATGCCAAGAGAATCGATTCATTCTCAGTTTGAGTTGACTGGATCTCAAAGTTCACCAAACAAAGAGCTATATTTCAGGAGTGCCTAGGCTGACATGCAGGTGGAGTCGACTTGATTCTAACATGAGTTGACTCAGATGCAGGTGAGTCCACTCAGTCTCAGGTAGAGTCGACTCAATTTTTGCAGGCAGATCTGAGCAGGGTTTCTATTTGAGTTTGAAAGTTTTTCTTTGAGCATGGGGCTTGACCTTATTGTATAGTATATATAGAGAAAATAGGTCAAAGATTATGGAACGTTGAATTCATTGCAATAAAGCTCTTTTCTCCTGAATAATCTCTCTTGTTCTCTCTTTCTCTCTTGAATCCATTATTCATGCTTCTACATTGATTCTAGAAGATCTTTCCTTATTGCTGGCTAATCACCAAGTGCCATGTCGGTCTGTAAGAGGGTCTTATTTTCTAACATCTGGTATCAAAGTGATGTTGCATGGAAGAAAGGAAGATGCCTAGGATCTCTACATCCAAGATCTGTTGCACCAAATTTTTTATCCTAATCTTCTTGTATTCTTTGTAGTTGTCTCCTGTCTGAGATGAAGAGTTGTTATACAGAAGAGAGATGATTCAGAAGGTTAAAAGAAGATCTAGAGCATATAGATATTCTTGGAAGGGTTGTTTTTGTTGGTGTGTGATTGCAGAAGGATCTTTGAGTTTTGCTTGTGATTTGATTGTAGTCATGGGATCAAGTGGATTCAAGGTAGATTTTGAAAAGTTTGATGGCAAGAAAAATTTTATCCTATGGCATTAAAGGATAAAAGACTTGTTGGTTCAGCAAAGGATCTAAAAGATCTTGGTTAGAAATAGACCAACAAGGATCAATGTTGAGGACTAGAAAGAGTTGGAGGAGATTGCTTTTAATACAATCAGAATGTATCTGGTCGATTAGGTGTTGCCCGAGGTTTATACAGAGACCACGACAAAAGGCTTCTAGACAAGATTGGAAAATACTTGCATGGAAAAGAACATGACTAATAAGCTATGGTTGAAGAATCAGCTTTACAATTTAAGGATACCCGAAGGTGGAGACCTTGTTGCCCATATCCAGAAGTTCAATCAGGTGTGTTTTGAGATGATGAGCTTGGATGTAAAGATTGACGAGGAAGATCAGGCATTGTTGTTACTTTGTTCTCTCTCAAGTTCTTATGACAGTCTCATAACAACCTTAGTTTGTGGAAAGAAGACCCTAAACTATAAAGAGGTTGTTGGTGTGCTTAGATCAAATGAGCAAAGAAAGAAGATCTGCAAAGAAGATCCTATGTTTGAGGTCTTGGGTATGAATGAAAGGTAGAAAAGATTAATGGAGAAGGCTAAGGATAAATATAAGGGCAGGTCTAAATCTTGGGATAAAAAAAAGCCATTTAATCGCTATAAGTGCGATTAGCTTGAACACCTGAAGAGAAATTAATCCCTTTTAAGGTCAAAAAAAGGAAAGGCCGACAAAAATGATGATATAGGTTTAGTGAGCAATGAAGAAGATTTGCTAATTATACAGATGGGTCCATAGAGTGTGATACTATGTAGATGTTGGATTCAGCATGCTCACATTGCTATACTTTCCATCAAGAGTGGTTTGCTACCTACCAGAAGATTGATGGAGGAAGTGTCAACCTTGGAGATGATCACCCTTGCAAGATGGCTAGATTTGACACTATTAGGATGAGGATGTACAATGAGATTATTTGTACATTATGTATTGTCAAGCATATACCAGAATTGAAGAAAAATTTAATTTTTTGGGGCTACTTGGAGGAGCAGGGTTATGCTTTTAATAGCTAGGCTAGAAATGGATGCTTGAAGATTTCTAAGGAAGCTTTAGTGATAATGAGAGGTAGAAGATTGAGCAATAATTTTTATAGAGTGGAGGGCTCAATTGCAAATGATAATGTAGAGATGCTAGTAGAGGCACAAAAGGAGCAACTTTTATATTGGCTGCGGCACTATCGGATGAATCATATAAGTGACTAAGGGCTCATAGAATTAAGCAGAAGAAGGATGATCGTAACCTTGAAAAAAGAGCGTATAGATTTATGTGAGCTATGCATCTTCGACAAATAGCATAAGATGAAGTTTGCCAATAGTATCAAGCATAGTGAGGGAGTGCTGGATTTAGTGCACTTGGATGTGTGGGGACTAGCTCTTATATCTGCTAAAGATAGGGCAAAGTATTTTGTCACTTTCATTGATGACTACTCATGGAAGGTGTGGATTTATCTGATCAAGGAGAAGTCAAAAGTATGTGCCCAGTTCAAAGCCTAGAGAGTTGAGATAGAAAAAAAGTCAGGGAGATAGGTAAAGTATCTGAGGTCGGACAATAAAGGGTGTTGGGAATATAACCCTCTCATAGACTGGCATGGCCACTAGTGATTAGCTAGCAATAAGGAAAGAACTCTCGTAAGATCAATGTGGAAGCATGATCAACGGATTCAAGAGATAGAGAGAACAAGAGTTTTCAGAAAGAAAAGAGCTTTATTGCAATGAATTTAACATTACTTTATCCTTGACCTATTTCTTGTATGTATATATATATATATATATATATATATATATATATATACACAATAGGGTCAAGCTCCAAGCTCAAAGGAAAACTTTCTAAATCTAAATAAAAAATCCAATCAAAATTTCCTGCAAAAATTGAATGACTTCATCTGAAATCGAGTCCTTTCACCTGCATCTGAGACATCTTGTCTTCAAACCAAGGCATCTCTAACTACATGTCAACCTGGTACTCCCAAAATACTACTTTCTATTTTGGATTTTCTCTGAGACCGAGTTATCTTGGACTAAGACTGAGATGTCTTACTTTGCACCGAGTCATCTCATCTCAAAATTGAGATATCTCACTCAACATCGAGTCATCTCGTCTTAGAACCAAGATGACTCCTCTACTGATTAGGTTAATTTTCTTGATGGCTCGCTCCTAACTTTCCATGGCCTTTGTTCTCAAGTTTCCAAGGCTTGGGAGTGCCATATCTGAGCTCACATTCTCCATCTTGGTGCTCCCAAGTCCTTGTGAACTCAATTCTTTCCTGCAGACTTATTCGTGCCACATACATCTAAAAGCTATCTCTAGGGAGTACCTTCATGAGTGCGTTCGATTGATTCTCCTTGGTATGAACCTTCATCAGCTTCACTTCATCCTCCTCCATTAGCTCTCTGATCTTATAGTACCTCACATCTATATTCTTTGTATGAGCATGATAAACTAGGTTATGTGCCCACTGTAGAGCACTCTGACTGTCACTATACAATGTCATCTTGCTCTGCTCTATCTCCATCTCAATAATCAGCCTCCTAAGCTAAAGAGCTTCATTTGTAGCCTCTATAATTCCAACATACTCAGCCTCTATGGTAGACAAAGCCATGATTGGTTGAAGGGTCAATCTCCAAAATACCATTCCAAACATGCAGAAGAGATGTCCAGTGGTAGACCTTTTTGTATCAAGATCACTAGCATATTTTGCATCTATAAACCCTTTTAGAGGATCTGAACCTCCATACATCTTTATGAATTTTTTTTCAAATCCTCTTGACTGTCCACCAAATACCAAACCATAGTCTCTTGTTCCTTATAGATATCTCAGTATCCACTTCAATGCTTTTCAGTATTTCTTTTCAGGATTAGCCATGTATCTACTAACCAGACTCACTATGTATGCTATATCTAATCTACAACACATCATAATATACATCATACTACCTACAGTATTAGCATAAGGGACTCTATCCATATACTTTCTCTCTTTTTCTGACTAGAGGCTTTAATACTTTGAGAGAGATATGTTGCTTGGCAATGATGTCTCTGCAAGTTTGGCCTTCTCTATACTAAATCTCTCCAGAACTTTCTGGACATATCCTCCTTGTAACGAATGGAGCACTCCTTCGCATCTATTCTTGCAAATTTTTATTCTAAGTATCTTCTTTTCTAGACTCAGATCCTTCATCTCAAATTCAGATGATAATGCTTCTTTCCACCTTTTCACAGTCTTTAAGATTCTACTAGCTATAAGCATATCATCTACATACAATAGCAGATATAGGGCATTCTTGTCATCTATATCCTTAACATAGACATAGCAATCATGTTCACATCTGGTAAAAGCTAGGTTAAAAATAAAACTATCAAATCTATGATGCTACTGATAAGGGGATTGTTTCAGGCCATATAGTGACCTCTTAAGTAAACAAACCTTCTCCTTCTGTCCAATCTTCATGAAACTATCTGGCTATCTCATGTAGATCCTTTCCTCCAAATTTTCATGAAGGAAGGCTATTTTCATGACCATCTATTTTAATTCCATAATATGTTGTGCCACCAACGACAGCAATACCTGAATGGAAGTATGGCACATTATAAGAGAGAAAACCTCTATGTAATCAATCCCTTCCCTCTGTGTGTATCTCTTTACTACCAACCTTGCTTTGAATCTGACTCTACCTTATTCTGAAGGTGCCTCCTTCTTAGTGAACACCCATTTTGAGCTAATAGGTAGAGCACCTTCTGGAAGATCCACCAACTACCATGTCTAGTTCATTTCAGTGATTCCATCTCCTCCATCATGGCCTACATCTATGACTCATGGTCTTCACTTTTCATAGCCTTTGCATAGTTTTTTGATTCTTCATTTATGATGATGAGAGTATAAGGGATAGCCTCATCAATACCATATCTGATCGATCTTTTGATAGTATGCTGGGCTTGTGTAAAGCCACTCCCACTAGCATATTCCACCTGTCTAAAGTCTGTGGCTACTCCTGCACCTCCAATTGAATAGCTAGCTCTCCATGCTGATCTTTTATTTGAGTAAATATTCTGCTACCCAGCTTCACCTTAATAGGAATATACCTATAAGTGGATGTAGCTTATATGTCATCTACCTCTGACTGGCCACCACTGTTCACCTTCATTTTTTCATTTCCACCTATCCTCCTAGACCTCTCCAAGATGCTCTTTTCATCAAAGATGACATCCTTGTTGATTACTGATTTCTATGCTTCAGGATTTCATAGCAAGTACCTCTTGACTCCTTGTAGATACCCAATAAAGATGTCCTTTAAGATTTAGGGTCCAACTTACTCCTCTCAGCTGCCTCCATATGTGTATAGACTAGGTAATCAATGACTTTTAAGTGGCCAAGCTTCACCTTCTTTCCACTCCAAACCTCCTCTTGAATGTCTCCATTTAGCTTGCAATGATAGGATTATTAATAAGAAAAGAAGAAAAATTTATAGCATCATCCCAAAAAGACTTTGGAAGTGGTGTTTGCGGTCTCAAACTTTATGCCTTCTTGGTCAGTGTCTGGTTCATCCTCTTAGCGATATCATTTTGCTAGGGAGTCTTCTTCACTGTGTAATGGCGTTTGATACCATTTTTCTTATAGTACCTTCTAAACTCTAGGCTAGTATACTCTCCTCTATTATCTAATTTTAGATACTTCACCTATCTCTCTAACTTCTTCTCTACCTTAGCTCTCTAGGCTCTGAACTGGACAAACACCTCTGACTTCTCTTTAATCAGATAAATCCATACCTTCCTTGAGTAATCATCAATGAAGGTGATAAAATACTTTATCCCACCTCTAGTTGATGCAGGAGCTGGTCCCCACACATCCAAGTGCATTAAATCCAGCACTCCTTCACTATGCTTGGAACTAGAGGCAAACTTTACACTATGCTATTTGCCAAAGATGCATGGCTCATATAAATCAGTGCCCTTCTTCTTCAAGATTAGGATCATTCCTTTTCTGTTAAGTTTTGTGAGTCCTCGATCACTCATGTGATCCATCCAGTAGTGCCATAGCTGATATAAAAGCTGCTCCTATGCCACTGCAAGCACCTCTACACTATCATTCATAACTGAGCTCTTCATTCTATAAAAATTATTGCTTAGTCTTCTATCTCTCATCACTACTAAAGCTCTCTTAAAAATCTTCCAACATCCACTCCTAGCTTGGCTACTAAAAGTATAACCCTACTCCTCCAAGTAGCCCAAAAAAATTATTATTTTTTTAACTCTGATACATGCTTGATATTGGATAATGTATGAATAATCCTATCGTACATCCTTATCCTGATAGTGCCAACTCTAGCTACTTTACATGGATGATCATCTTCAAGGTTGACACTTCCACCATCGATCCTCTGGTAGGTAGCAAATTACTTCCGATGAGAAGTATAGTAGTGTGAGCATGCTGAATCCAATATCCATATAGTATCGCACTCAGTGGACCCATCTAATACAACTAGTAGATCTTCTCTACTACTCACTGAAGCTGTATCATCACTCTTGTTGGTCTTTCTTTTTGTGACTTCGAAAGGGGATAATTTCTTCTCAGGTGTTCAAGTTGATGATACAATAGTATTTCAATATCTTCTTTTGATCTCGAGACTTTGACCTACCCATGGATTTTTCTTTTGCCTTCTTCATTGATCTTTCTTGCCTTTCATTTATAGCCAAGACCTCAGACTTAAGGCCTTTTTTGCAAATCTTTTTTCTTTGCTCATTTGATCTAAGCACACCAACAACCTCTTCATAGTTCAGGGTCTTCTTCTCATAAACTAAAGTTGTTATGAGACTATCATAAGAATCTGGTGAAGAACCAAATCTAGGATTTCAGGGCTAGATCTTGAAATTTTTTCAGATTTAGATAGCAAAAGATAGAAATTAATCAAAATTAATTCATAAAAACTAAAGAATCCTAAGATCTAAGATTGTATTACATGATTATCACATGAGATTAAATTAGAAATTAAAAATATTAGAAGTATAATAGATGTTGGTCACATCAACATGGATCTATACTAGATCTATTGTAAATATGTAACATAGGATCAGATCCATATTACTGTGTAACTTAGATATTTCAACTTACTGATCCAGGATAAAGGATGAAGCTCTAAGCTGCACACATGTCCGGCTTCTAAGAGATGTCCACATGAGCCCACGAACCCCGATCAAAAGTCCGATGCAGAAAATCAACACAGTATGCTAGTATTATGTTGATCCTTCTTCGATGGTCGATTTGATGCTTCCTTCTTCAAGACTTGGATACTCTAAAAAATTAAAAAAGGGGGAAGAGACTTTTGATCTAAAACAACACTCAAAAATCTCTATGAAAAAGGAGGAGAAAGGAAGAGCAAAAGAATCCTTGAAGAAGACCCTTTTCTTCTTCTCTTCTCTCACCTAGACACCTAGATTGGTGTTTATAAAATCCCCATGCCCCAAGGGTCTCTCTCTATAATTTTCACATACCCAAAAGCACTCTCAATGGTCTAGAATTAGTGAAAAATTCAGCCTAAAAAGACCTCCTTATAAAGAGATATGGAAGAGTCTTTGTAGGGTTAAATTCCTACACAAGATAAGAACAAATATGGCAAGTAGTTAGGGTGCCCAACACTTGGGTGCCCCCTCCTTTGTTTTAGGCATGGACCATCTTAAATTATCACACAAAAAGTCTCCCCTTTCCATAAAAAATTCTAGAGAAAATCTAGAAGTGTGGGTAGCATAGGAAAGGAGGAATTTTGGTTTCTCAAAACTCTATCTCATAGAATTTGAAACCAAAATAACCTACCTCATTTGACTTGGTCCACACCTAACTACCAAATAGGAGAGAGAGTAGAGGGTGGGCATGCATGAGAAAGCTGTACGTGAGAGTTTTGTCAACCAAAACTCTAAGAAGGGAGAGAGGGGGGCGTTGGGGTTTAGATGGTGCAAGGGTGGAATCCTAGTCCTACAAGGATTCCATATGTAACTTGGTCAATAATGGTTTCTCAAACCAAATTAAACTAGAAGTAAGTCAACCCAATTAAATTAGTCTCTAATTTAGTTAATAACTTAATTAAATTAGATTAAATTAGATTTAATTTTAATTTAATTTTTTAATTAAATTAAAAATTGGGTTGACCCATGTCCTAGTTGAACTAGGGCTAGTTCTTCCTTGCACTTAGCTTATCCAATAAATGAATTTGACTTGATCCAATCAAGCCCAAACTAAATCTAATTAAATCATATTTAATTAGACTTAATCTCAACCTTCTAGCTTAATCAAATTAAGCTAATTAGCAATCAAATTGCTAATTGATCCTCCTACAATACTTGTACTAGGTTAAACATCAATCATATTGATTGTTTAACCTTAGAATGATTCTCAATCGTTGATCAACCATCCGATCGGATCATAAACTCTAATATGTGTGACCCCATAGGTCCAAACCTAAGATGGTAGCATAGAAATAAATTTTTATACCAATCAAAGTGACTATCTAGCAATAGTACTCGACGGTCGGACAGGTTGAATGTGTAGAATAACATCCTTAGAACCCATGTGGATATAGTTTTCATATAATTCATCTCTTTGACCAAAATGCTCATAGGAAACCTAAGAGTTTAACTATCAATTCTAATCAAGCTATCCATATTGTATTTCAAAATACCAAATCTATCTCATAGATTATCCTGGCCAAGATTTTGCTATATTGAAATACAGTGATACATTCTTCTCCAACTCTTGGAGTGGTCAATCCCATCCTGATCACACACCGACTTTGCAAGTACTTGACTGTGCCTAGAAATCTTTCATTATTGAATTAAAAATTTAGTTAGTCCAGTATCAAAGCATAGGTAGTTTGGTACTCGACAGCAGAATGCTCTAGAGTTGGTTACGTTCAGTGATGATGTACCCCAACATCTCACCTATATGTCATACTAGTATCTCCACATTCCTTGGTTAAGAGAACAACCAACCTATATAGTATACAGTGACCTATGCTCAATAGATACTGTCATCCTTATTAACAGCCTATCATTTGATTATGAATAGTTTTAAGGACTAATTAATAAATTCTTTCTTTATCAAATCTGAATAGTTTTACGGACTTCATCACAACAAAGAAGTTCATTAGAAGATGAAAACTTATGATGAAAAATATCAAAAATATATTTTATTAATTAATAAATTAATTATAATTATAATATAGCTCAACCATCAATAGATTGATGATTGGCTTTGGGACATATTTTTCAATAACTTCCACTTGTCCTAAAGTCACTCAGCACAGTATCTAATATCCATCTTCGACCTATGGTTGTCGAACTCCTTTATCGCTAAGGCTTTAGTGAAGGGATCGGTCAGGTTCTTCTTTCCATCAATCTTCTAAAGGTCGATGTCACCTCAATCCATGATCTCTTGGATCAGGTGAAAGTGGTGTAGTATGTGCTTCGTTCGCTAGTGTGCCTTTGGTTCCTTCGCCTGAGCAATGGCACCAGTGCTGTCACAGTAAAGTAGGATCGGGTCATCAAGGAAGGTGCTACTCTAAACTTGATGATGAACTTTCTCAGTCATATAGCTTTCTTTATGGCATCTGATGCTATGATGTACTCTACTTCATAAACAGAGTCTACCATAGTATGCTACTTAAAACTCTCCCAGCAGATAGCTCTACCATTTAGAGTAAAGATGTAACCCAACATGCTTCTACTATCATCATGGTCAGTTTGAAAGCTGGAGTCTGTAAACCCTACAAGTTTCAGATCCATCTCGCCATATACCAACCATTAGTCCATAGTATTTCTCAAATACTTAAGGATGGCTTTAACTACTTTTCAATGGTTTACTCTAGGATCAGACTGGTATCTACTTACTATTCCTAGTGAATATGCCACGTCTGGTCTCGTACATATCATGGCGTACATGATAGATCCCATTATTGAAGCATATGGGACTCTACTCATATGCTCTCCCTCTTTAGGAGTTGTCGGACAATCCTTCTTAGAAAGAAAAATTTCATGGTCTATTGAAAGATAGCCCTTTTTGAAACTTTTCATGCTAAACCTTTTCAGCACTGTATCTATGTACGTGGACTGGGATAACCCAAGCATCCTTTTAGATCTATTCCTATAGATCTTCATCCCTAGGATGTAGGATGCTTCACCCAAGTCCTTCACTGAGAACTGAGATGACAACCAAACTTTTATTTCCTACAGTGCAAGGATGTCATTCACGATTAAGAGAATATCATCCACATACAGGATAAGAAATACTATTGCTGGACCATTTGACCATTTGTAAATGCAGGGCTCTTATCCATTCTTAATGAAGCCATACGTTTTAATCACTTTATCAAAATACATGTTCCAACTCCGAGATGCCTGTTTTAATTCATAAATGGGTCTCTAAAGCTTGCACACCTTGGAGTTATCTATGGATGTGAATCCCTCAGGTTGTATCATATACACCTCTTTGGTCAGCTCTTCATTTAGGAAAGTTATCTTCGCATCCATCTACTAGATTTCATAATTTTAATGGGCAGCTATTGCAAGCATTATTTGAATGGATTTGAGCATTACCACTAGGAAGAACGTCTCATCATAGTCTATACCATAACGTTGATGATACCCCTTGGCAACCAGACAGGCATTATAGCTCTCCACCTTTTTGTCTGCACCCCTCTTTCTTTTGAAGACCCATTTACACCCAATGAATTTAACCCCTTTGGGTGGATCAACCAATGTCCATACATCATTGACTTTCATGGACTCTATTTTGGACTTCATGGCCTCAAGCCATTTTTCGGAATCAGATCACTACATTGCATCCATATAGATGATTGGATCTCCATTATTCTCATCGAGTTCGATGGGATCACCATCTCAGATCAAGAAACCATAGTATCTATCCAGCTAATACAGTACTCTACTAGATTGCCTTAATGGTGCAGGTATATTGAGCTTCGAATCTGATCTAACCAAATCCAACTCAGGTTCAGTTACTGGTGTTGGTCTTTCTACCTATCGAACTTTATCAAGTTCAATCTTAAAGGCAATAGTTCCTTCACTAAGAAATTTTTTTTTCAAAAAGATTGCCTTAAGACTAATGAACACTTTTTGTTCATCAATATAGTAGAAATAGTATTCTTTGGTCTCTTTTGGATATGCTATAAATGTGCATTTGTCAGACTTGGGTCCAAGTTTATATGTAACTAATTGCTTAACATAAGTCAGGCATTCCCAGATCTTAAGGTGTGAAAGTGCTTGCTTACACCCTGTCCATATCTCATATGGAGTCTTAACTATAGACTTACTTGGAATTTTATTTAATAGATAGCAAGCCAATTCAAGTACATATCACCAGAAGGATATCGACAAGCTGGCAAAATCCATCATAGATCAGACCATATCTAACAAAGTTTAATTCCTCCTTTCAGACACACCATTATGCTATGGTGTTCTTGGAGGAGTCCATTTTCATTCTCTCCTAGATATGTGAGAAACTCACCAAAAAGTTATTCGCCTTCTCGGTCGGATCGAAGAGTTTTAATACTCTTTCTAGTTTATTTTTCTACTTTACTTCGAAATCATTTGAATATTTCAAATGAATCTGACTTATGTTTCATCAGATAGACATATCCATATCTAGATAAATCATCTATAAAAGTGATGAAGTAGAAATATCTACCTCTAGAACTTATGCTCATTGGTCCACATACTTCAGTATGTACTAGACCTAAGAGCTCAATGGCTCTCTCACCTTTTTTAGTAAAAGGTGACTTGATCATTTTACTAAGAAGACTAGATTCATAGGTTGGAAGTGATTCACAATCACTAACTTCGAGAATTTTCTCTTGAGTCAACCTGTTTATCCTGTTCTTGTTTATGTGACCTAGCCTATAGTGCCATAAGTAGATATCTGACACACTACCTAATCTAGGGTACTTGCCAGTTGAATAGACTACATTGATAGGTTATAATAGCATATACACATCATTATTCAAATGTCTAGAGAAAATAGTAACACCATTCATAATGATATTATAAAATTATTTCTTTATTAAAATTTTATATTTATTTTTGGCCAAAAGGACTACAGAAATGACATTTATAAAGAAACTTGGATAGAAATGACAATCATTAAGAACAATATTATGAAATTCAGATATAAGTTTCAAGATTCTTAATGCTAAAACTAGAACTGGTCTTCCATCTCCAACATTCAAAAATCTCTCATCTTGCTCGAATCTCCTACTGACCTGCAACCCCTGCAATGAATTATAAACATGGTAAGGGCTACCGATATCCAATACCCAGTCAATAAAATCATAAATAAAGAAATTTCAAGAAGTTATCATATAAATGCCTTGTCCAGTAATAGTTTGCTTCTTTCTCTACCTATTTGAATCTAGGAAGGTAATGTACTAAGGATAGTTTCTCATTCAATACCTCCACTGTTAAAAAATGTATCCTAAAGCTAATCATCTAGATTATAGATGGTTGAGCTAAATATAATTTATACTTAAATTTTAATTGAATAAAATTATTATTCTGATAATTTCATTACTTTGTGCATCTTTCTGTAATGAACTCTCTGTGATGAAGTCCTTAGGGCTATTTAGACTTGACAAAGGAGGATTTATCATTTAGTCCTTAAATGATCATGATCAAATGATTCATTGTTACCTAAGACGACAACATTAATCAAGAGTAGGTTGTTGTGTATTACAAGTATTGGTTGTCCTCTTAACCAAAGAAGCATGGTGATGCTGTTATGGCATGCAGATGAAATATAAGGGTACATTTCACTGATCATGATCCAACTACGGAGCTCTCTTCTATCAAGAGTTGCTTGCGAAGGATATGGGTATATGTTCCCTTAGACCTAAGATCACCATGGTGACTTGCAAGAAACTCACTGTACTAAGGTATCGGACTACCTAAATTTTTAATTCAGTGACAGAAGGCTATTGGGTGCAGTCAAGTACTAGACTTGTCAGTGCATGAGTCGAGATAGGATTGACCTCTCTAAGTGTTGGAGCAAGTGCATCACTATATTTCAGTTCAACAAATCTTTAGCCGAGGTAGTCCATATGATGGTTGCTGAATTTTGAAATATAATGTGGATGAATTTTTAGGATTGACAGTTAACCCTAAATCATCCTATGAGCATCGTGGTCAAGGGGATGAATTATACGGTAACCATATGCCATAGATTTGTCATTATTGCGTTGCGACTTTTTGACCTATCCAGACGTTGGGTACCATTGCTAGATGATCAAATCAATTGGTACAAAAAATTTATTTCTATGCTATCAGCTTAGGATTCGAACCTATGGGGTCACACACAATAGGAGTTCCTACCTGATCTGATGGCTGATCAGGAGTCCCATTGGATTGGGACTAAGTTATTTATTAAAGGATTAATTAGTAATTAGATTATTGATTAGTTTAATTTGATTGAGCGATGAGGAATTGATCAAGTTAAATTGAATTTGATTCAATTTAGTTGACCTAATCAGATCATGTGATGATCTAATTGCTTAGGGAGATGGATCCTGATTTGATCAAAGATTGGATCTAATTAATTTCTAATTTGATTAGAAATTAATTAATTTGGATTAAGCCTAATTTGATTAGGTTTGACCTAATCTAATTGGGTCTAGATTTATTGGTTTAGTTGAAATTAATTTGAACCAATTCAAAGTAAGTTTAAATTTAAACATCCATCTTCCTAAAGGAAAAACTGCTTTTTCTTACCATAGGATCAATTTGATCTGACTAGATCTGTAGAGAATATTTTAAAATTTTTTTATAGAGTCTAATCAGATCAAAAAGTTCTTTGATTTAATTTTAATGATATAATATTAAAAATTAAAATTAAAATTAAAATAATAACATCTGATATTACCTTTAGGGTAAACTGCTTTTACCCTGTTGATGATCTGTGGAAGCTTTGGATTCTGGATCAAGCCATGCACGTACCAAGCCTCTACCTAAGTCCACTCAGGCTAGATCTGAAAGTACTCTCCTTCTGGATCTAATCACTAAAAATTAGATCTAAATCTAATTTTGTATAGCCTTTGAATCAACTAATGAAGGCAGCGCGCTCGTCTCATGAACGTCCTCTTTTTCCTTGAAACCTTTGTAACAATTCCTTTGGACCTTCTCTTGGAACCTTGGCCCAACCTTTGGACATGGAGAAGAAGAAGAAGAGGGGCATGGAGAAAGAGGGGATGGCAGCAAGAGGGGCTTTGGGGGATGGAGCATTGACCATATGAAACCCTAGGGTGCAGGGTCTCTTAAATAGAGCCCTACGCCACCTCAGTGTTCCAATCAATCAAGCAACCAATTGCTTGATTTGTTTCTGATTTCTCAAAAAATTTTCATGCCAACTCACATCGAAATATCCACCCCAAATATTCCATATAATGCCATACAAAATAGGTAGGGAGAAGGAAATGAGCGCGATGGATTCTTCCTTCTCACTTAGAGTTTGATCTCTATCAGAAATTTGACCAAGTCAAAGCCAATCCACATTGGGTGCATGCCTAGGGGGACGTGTGCGCTCTCCATGCCATACCAAAACATGAGGGTGCACGCCCCTAAAAATTTTTAGGGGGCGTGCACCCCTAATCCCTTCTTTCTTACAATAGGGTCAACCTTTGACCCTAGTGTGCGACAAAAAAGATAGGTGACCAAAAATGGCAAGTATTATCCTAAAATCATCTAATGAATTTAGACAATCCTATTCTAACTTGGACAAGTTTCAGTTAGGGTTTCGATTGAGACAAACCAGAAAGACTACAAAAGGAGAATGTTAAGTTCAATCATGTGCTAACATGATTTTCTTGAACCTAATCGGATCTAATCCAAATCAATTGAACTGACTCATCTAATTGATCACAATTAGATTCAAATCCTTGTATGTGTGATCCAGTTAGATTCAATTTCATATGGTAATAAGATATGTCATGATCTCTATCATTGACATTATCAAAACACCTTTCGATGGATCAAAACTTTTCTAATTCATACAATTAGAATGATCGATCATCAAGATCATTCTAATTACTCTCAAAATCCACCAGTAATACCTAGCAGCATATGGTAGCAATCCATCAAAATTAAAAGCAAACCTCTCAGTGCAACTATCCATGTAAATCGATTCTACTATCATGAGTCTTGATAGGATTAGGGTTTAAGGTAAACTCATCAAAATCCAACATTCATCATATGAATGAATCATTCGATTTGAATCCGATGTGAAATCCTAATAGAAAACTCTTTTCTATTATATGACACTACCATGGCCATGGGCTAAAGGACTTAATCTCATGATCATCATAGGACTATACCTCCACTACCGAGGTTGATAGATCCCATCTTGGTGCAATCCAGTTCCTACAATGAACATGCTATAGCCAACATAGACTTTAGGATTTCGAATGGCTAGGAGATCGAGTTATGGTGTAGTTGATAAGTACTTGATATATTATAATAAAAAGCACTAAATATTGTTGCATTGTATGTTTATTAGTTGAATTTGATACTTCTTAATCTCTTTTGCAGGTAGTTAGGAGATTGGGCTCATTCAAGCTAATCCAGACTTAAATTGGCTCAACCAACCAAAAATCAGATATCTAATGAGCTAAGAGCAAACAACTCAAGAGGTTAAGTCACGATCAATGGCTAGGAAGCATTGAAATCCAAGGGCCAAGAAGAGAGATAGTTGCTTTAAGAATTTGGATCGAAAATAATTGATCAAAGGACTGAAAATTAAGGCACGTATCTATGAAGCTCTAACCCAACTTGGAGCCTAATCAAAAGACCCCACATGTTCCATCCCAAATTGATTTAGCATGGATCATAGAGTGAAAAGAAAGGAGGATATGCCAAAGAGAGAAATAAATTATTTGCTAATTCTTTCTTACCATATTTTTCACACTGTAATTAGAAGTCCACACCAAATCAATGATTTCTCATGCATACTTCATCTCATCCATCCATTCCTATTATATCTTTAGTCCCATATTGCTTAACCAATAAATTCTTCTACCTCCTAGCATCTATAAAAAACCCCTAAGGCTTCAATCCAAAGCATTCCTTCCATCCATCTCCATCTAGCCCAGCCTTTACACCTCCTCTCTTTGTCCTACTAAGTCTTCACTTTCCTTTCTTTCTTCTTCTTCCTCCACAAAACTCTCTTCTTTCTCTTTTCTTCCCATGGGTTAGAAGCAAGAAGATGACAATGGCGGACGACATCCCTTCTATGCATGGCTAGGCTCCATCATCTCAGGAGGGAAGATGAATCTTGTAAATAGATGGTTTGATATTGATCTATTTTATGTATCTCTTTTTTTTATCAATAAAATTTTTTATTTATTTAGAAATTAAAAATATACTATTTTCTTTTGCTTCATTTATAAAGATCTAGATTTTAAACAATCTATGTTCTAAGAGATGCATCATGATTTGAGGATATGGTGCGTGCTCGGACAAGAGATAGATTGTATTAAAAAGAATAGATCCTCTCTTTTACTTATGAAATTTAGTTAAATAGCTTATGCTCTAAGGGACTAACTGTGATTTGAGAAAATGATCCATGCTGAAAAAGAAGATAAGCTATACCAACTGAAATCACAAGTAGCGGTGCTGTAGCAGGAAATGAATATGACATCTATTTTACAAGAAAATTTGATCTTCAGAGATTTCTCTTCTATATTGGGCTCATTAAGTTTTTTTTAAATATTATTTTATCAATCAAATTAATTCTTCAATTCTTAAAAAATAACCAAGCCTTTTTTTAATTTTTTAAACAATTGCCTTAGATCCCTAAGGACTCGACTTGATTCATCATATTCTACGAAGTAGTAGTCAGTTAACTTTTATCTTTGATTGCTTTTATGACAAGAGCACATCAAATTTTAGCGCTATTGCTGGAGATCTTGGCATGGTTGATTTAAAAAAGAATAATTATTTTTATTACTTTATTTTGTGATCTCTTGCCTTCTTAATTCTAATATTTGCTTCTTATTATTGCAGGTCAAATATATATATATATATATATATATATATATATATATATATATATTACTACTTTCTAGGTCTTTATTTTTTCTTTCTACTTTTGATTGCTTTGCTATCTTTCTAGTAAAATAATATTTTGCCTTTTATATAGATTTAATTTTCTACCTAATTAGACCTTCCTCTTATTTACTTTCTTTTTAATACATTCTCTAGATATGAAAATATATTTCTACCTTTTAATTTATTGCTCTTAAAGTAGATTTGAGTCCTTGCTTTACTTGTAGGTTATCTAGTTGTCTTTTCAATCTTTGCATAATTTACTTCTTATTTAGTTAGATTCTATAAATCTCTTCACACCTAATTAACTTAATTTAAAACTTACCTCTTAGACTTTCTTGCTTAAAGATAACATAATATTAGAAAAAAATATATCATAAAATACTTAACTAAAATAGAGAAACTAATTAAACTTTAAAAGATTCTTACTTGTATTGGACATCCTCTTGTTTTGCTTCTCATCTCCATAATTAACCTTAAGGCCATTAACCCATTAATCAGATAAGGTGGGAATTTGATCACCCTTTCTTAGCCCAAAAACCACATCCATCATTCTACATTAATCCTAGTCTTAATTTTAAAATTAATTAGATGTTAGCCCTAGGAATTTCGAGCTCAATAGGAGAAGAAAGTCCTAGAGTTGGATCAGATTTGGATTGATTAATTGCTTGGTGTCTAAGGCAAGTGATTTTAAAAGGTGATTTTCAATTGGTTTCGTTGTCTGACCAGGGCCAACTTGAAAAATTCAAGGCATCAAAACTTGAGGCAGCACCAAATTCGATAGCAGAGCCTTATCAAGAGTTGATGGACCAACTACTAAGATTGTAGCATCCTTTCCTAACAGACTTAGGCCTAACCGAAACTCAGCCCAATTAGATAAGATCTTGGAGGTCTTCAAGCAAGTTAAAGTGAACATTCCCTTACTAGACTTAATCCAACAAGTTTTTGCTTGTACTAAATTTCTTAAGGATCTGTATACCAAGAAAAAGACCACCAATGTACCTAAGAGAGCCTTTCTAGCAGCTAGTGTGAACTCATACTTGTCAAACCACGAACTAGTAAAGTACAAAGACCTAAGATCCCCCACCATCTCATGCATTATGAGAGAAACCTTAATTGATAAGGCTCTATTAGATTTACGGGCGAGTGTTAACATATTGCCATATTCCATATATGAGCAATTAGGGTTAGGGGAACTCAAGCCAATGGGGATGACCCTACAACTAGCTGACCGATCCTTAAAAGTTCCAAGGGGAATAGTTGAGGATGTGCTAATCAAAATCAATGACTTCATTTATCTAATAGATTTTGTAACTTTAGAGACTAAACATAAATCAAATCCGAAGTATCAAATCCCGATCATTCTAGGCAAACTATTTCTTGCCACAGCTAATGCTCAAATCAACTACCAAAATGGATTAATGAAACTTTCTTTTGGCAATATGTCAATAGATTTGAACATCTTCAATCTGACTAAAATAAATGATCTGAATTGGATTCAAGATAATGCTTATGAACCCATTGACCTCAGCGATGAAGAGTTTGACTTTGAACTTTTGATGGACCAAGAATTTGAAGAAGTCAATGAAGTCACTACAATCAGCAAGCATAGGATGGAATCAAGATGGCAGCCCCCAGTGGAACCACTTGAGTTAATGGTTGAACCACTGCCCAAACCATCAGTTGAGGAAGCACCAAAGTTAGAGCTAAAATCACCCCCCAAGCACCTCAAATACGCCTACCTACGTTTATCAAAAGTTCTACCAATAATCATTTCAGCAGACCAAGACCCCATGCAAGAAGAAGAATTATTGACTATCGTTAAAGAAAATCAAGAAGCATTAGGTTGAATCATTGCTGACATTAAGGGGATTCGCCCTTCAATTGTTCAACATCGAATTCACCTAGGGCAGGATGCCAAGCCAACTAGAGACCCCCAAAGAAGTTTAAAACCAGCTATGAAGGAAGTAGTAAAGAAAAAAATTCTCAAGCTGTTAGACAATGGAATTATCTACCCAATCTCAGATAGCTCATGGGTTAGCCCAATCCAAGTGGTCCCTAAAAAGTCTAGGGTCACAATGGTCCAAAATAAAATAAATAAACTTATGCCAACAAGAGTTTAAACTAGACGAGGTGTCTGTATTGATTATAGAAAACTAAATGCGGCTACAAGAAAGGACCATTTTTCTCTACCATTCATCGATCAGATGTTAGGGAGGTTAGCTAGACATGAGTTCTACTGCTTTCTGGATGAATATTCTAGCTACAATCAAATTTTCATAGCACCAGAGGACCAAGAGAAGACCACGTTCACATGCCCATTTGGAACTTTCGCCTATATATTTATGCCCTTTGGTTTGTGTAATGCTCCATCTACTTTTCAAAGGCACATGATTAGCATCTTTTCGGACATGATCGAGCGGTTCCTTGAAATTTTTATGGATGATTTTCCTATTTTTGGCTCTACTTTTTCTGAATGCTTACACCATTTAAGACTAGTCTTAAAAAGATGTAAAGAAAAATACTTAGTGCTTAATTAGGAAAAATGCCAATTTATGGTCAAACAAGGGATAGTTCTTGGCCATGTGATCTCAAAGAAAGGCATTGAAGTGGACAAAGCCAAGATAGATCTAATTGCAAATCTTCCACCACCTAAATCAATCAAGAAAGTTCATTCATTTTTAGGACATGCTTGTTTCTATAGGAGGTTCATCAAGAATTTTAGCCAGATAACCCATCCGTTGATGAATCTCTTAGTGAAGGAAGTCAGGTTCGAGTTTACTCCTGAATGTCTCGAATCCTTCGAGCATCTGAGAAAGGAACTAACTTCAACCTCAATTGTACACCCGCTTGACTAGACTCAATCCTTCGAACTCATGTGTGATGCCTCTAACCACTCTATCGGAGCTGTTCTAGGGCAGAGAATCAATAAGCTACCATGAGTCATCTATTATGCCAATAGAACCCTCAACGATGTGCAGCTTAATTATTCAACAACTGAAAAGGAGTACTTGGCTATTATCTTTGCACTTGAGAAATTTAGAGCCTATTTGGTTGGATCGCATACCATTGTGTACATCGATCACTCAGCTATCAAACACCTCTTAGCAAAGAAGGATGCCAAGGCATGCTTAATTCGATGGATTTTACTGCTCCAGGAATTTGACTTAGAAATCAAGGATAAGAAAGGAACAGAAAATTTAGTAGCTGATCAACTATCCTGATTAATAAATGCATCCTTCAATGAACCACCAATTAGAGAATTTTTTCCTGATGAGCAAGTTATATTCATGACGGTCGAACCATGGTATGCTGATATAGTCAATTACTTAGCCACCGGTGAGATCCCCATGCATTGGACCACTTAGGATAAAAATAAATTCTTTTCCCAAGTGAAGTACTTCATTTGGGATGATCTTTACTTATTCAAACAATGTTCTAATTAAATCATTAGAAGATGTGTCCCGGACTATGAGGTTAGAAGTATTCTATCGTTCTATCATGACCAAGCATGTGGTGGTCATTTTGGAGCTAAAAAGAAAGCCACCAAGGTGCTCCAATGTGGATTTTATTGGCCTAACCTATTTAAAGATGACTATTACTATTGCAAGAGTTGTGTTAGGTGCCAACAAGTAGACTGGATCACAAAGAGAGATATGATGCCAATGAATCTAATTTTGATTGTAGAAATTTTTAATGTATGGGGAATCAATTTCATGGGACCATTTTCAAATTTTTTTGGGAATGAGTATATTCTAGTAGTCATGGATTATGTGTCCAAGTGGGTAGAGGCAGTGCCATGTCGATCCAATGACAGCAAGACTGTTGTCAAATTTCTTAAGGAATATATTCTCTCCCATTTTGGTATTTCAAGTGCTATCATTAGTGACCGCGGAACACACTTCTATAATCGAGTCTTTGCATCACTGATGAAAAAGTACCATATTACCCATAAATTGGTCGGACCCTATCATCCCCAGACTAGTGGACAAGTTGAGGTCTCAAATCGACAAATCAAATAGATCCTAGAAAAGATAGTGAGCATAAAAAGAAAGAACTGGTCACTGAAGCTAGTGGATGCACTTTGGGCATACGCACAGCTTACAAGACCAATTTAGGTATGTCACCATTTAGGATTGTGTTTGGTAAGGCTTGTCACTTGCCTGTAGAACTCGAACATAGGGCAATGTGGGCAATCAAGAAGTTGAACATGAATTTAGATGTAGCTAGAGAATAAAGAAAATTACAGATAAATGAACTTGAGGAAATTAGAAATGAAGCCTACGAAAATGCTAAAATATATAAGCAAAAAACTAAGACATTCCATGACCAAGCAATTATTAGAAAATCTTTTAAACTTAGATAAAAAGTTCTCCTATATAATTCTAGGCTTCACCTATTTCTAGAAAAATTAAGATCGAAATGGACTAGGCCATACACAGTCAAAAAAAATTTTCCACATGGAGCCATTGAAATTGAAAACCCAAATAATGGTACCACTTTTAAAGTAAATGATAAAAAAATAAAACCATTCTTGGAGCTGGCCACTGAAGAAATAGAGGAGGCAATGATATTGTATGAACCTCAGTAAGGCTATGACGTCTAGCTGAAGACATTAAAAATAGCACTTATTGGGAGGCAACTTAATTTCTTTAAATTATTTTTTTTCTATTAAATTAATAGAGATATCCATCTTCAAGCTTTGAATTTTCAAGCCAACATCACACTAGATCACCTTCAATATGGAGCACATTATCACCAGGTGTATTCTTTTCTTCAACTCCTATTTACTTTCCTTTTGTTACTCCCTTGCCCTTTCCACTCCATTGGAGACAATGTCGATCAAGTTGGAGGTGGGGGATAAAATTTAGAACTTGGAAAGATATGAGTGTCCATAGACCTACTGTGCTTTAAAATTAAGAAGAATTAGGTATCTCTATAGCAATTGATGCATAGTTTAGATAAACTGTTAGGTGTCAAGGGACTGCACATTAAGAAAATCCAATAGATGGTTAAGTATAGAATAAGAATTAATTTCTAGACCCTTCTAATCACTCTAGTATTAATATCCAGAGGGGAGCCTATCTTTTATAGGTATAAATGGAAAGTCCTAATGCCTATAATACATTCAAAAAAAAAAAGAATAAATTCCAAACATTGGTCTCCCACTGAGTAACCGAACCATGTTGCCTAATTAAGCAATGATGTTTGCATCAAAAAATGGGTAATGTGAAGAAGCTTTGCTGTACAGCTGCTTTAGCCTATAACCTAGTAGACCCGAGTTAGTAAGCCTGAGGGGTGTTCTACATCTAATGCCCTAAAATCAATTGGTTTGGGAGTCATTGGCCTAAAACTCGTTACATGGGTCAAATGGAATGCCAACAGGACCAAGACATTGCATAAACTGTATACATTCAAAAAAAAAAAAAGAAGAAGAAGAAAAGAATGAAAGAATGAGCATGCAAAAGTATGGACCATAAACCTATCTTAGATTAAGAAAAATCAAGGATAAAGACTAGAGTAGACCAAGAAAAGATTTAGAAAGAAAATTCGATATTCTTCACTTAGCTATTGTACTGAGTAGCCTTAATTTTCCAAGGACACACTTTACTAAGCTTCTTTCTATATACCAATTTCTCTAGAATTACCTAAAGATGCTGATGATTTAGCACACTAGTATATAACACTAATCTTTCTTTTACTCAAAAATGAGTAAAGTTCAAGTTGGGGGATGTGATAAGTACTTGATATATTATAATAAAAAGTATTAAATGTTGTTGCATTGTATGTTTATTAGTTGAATTTGATGCTTCTTAATCTTTTTCATAGGTAATTAGGAGATTGGGCTCATTCAAGCTAATCCAGACTCAAATTGGCTCAACCAAGCAAAAATTAGATATCTAATGGGCTAAGAGCAAACAACTCAAGAGGTTAAGTCACGATCAATGGCTAGGAAGCAATTCATTGAAATCCAAGAGCCAAGAAGAGAGATAGTTGCTTTAAGGGTTTTGATCGAAAATAATTGATCAAAGGATTAAAAATTGAGGCACGTATCTATGAAGCTCTATCCCAACTTAGAGCCTTATCCAAAGACCCCACATGTTCCATCCCAAACTAATTTAGCATGGATCATAGAGTAAAAAGAAAGGAGGATATTCCAAAGAGAGAAATAAATTATATGCTAATTACTTCTTACCATATTTTTCACACTGCAATTAGAAGTCCACACCAAATCAAAGATTTCTCATGCACACTTCATCTCATCCATCTATTTCTATCATATCTTTAGTCCCATATTGCTTAACCAATAAATTCTCCTACCTCCTAGCATCTATAAAAAGCTCCTAAGGCTTCATCCAAAAGCATTCCTTCCATCCATCTCTATCTATTCCTAGCCTTTACACCTCCTCTATCTCTCCCCAACTAAGTCTCCACTTTTCTTTCTTTTTTCTTCATCCTCCACAGAACTCTCTTCTTCCTCTTTTCTTCCCATGGGTTAGAAGCAAGAAGATGGCAATGGTGGACGACATCCCTTCTATGCATTGCTAGGCTCCATCATCTCAGGAAGGAAGATGAATCTTATAAACAGATGGTTTGATGTTGATCTATTTTATGCATCTTTTTTTTTTATCAATAAAATTTTTGATTTATTTAGAAATTAAAAATGCACTATTTTCTTTTGCTTCATTTATAAAGATCTAGATTTTAAACAATCTATGCTCTAAGAGATGCATCATGATTTGAGGATACGGTGCATGCTCAGATAAGAGAGAGACTATATCAAAAAGAATAGATCCTCTCTTTTACTTGTGAGATTTAGTTAAATAGCTTATGCTTTTAGGAACTGATCATGATCTGAGAATACGTTCCAGGCTCAAAAAGAAGATAAGCTATACCGACTAAAATCACAAGTAGCGGGGCTGTAGCAGGAAATGGAAATGACATCTATTTTACAAGGAAATTCAATCTCCTGAGGTTTCTCTTCTATGTTGGACTTATTAAGTTTCTTTTAAATATTATTTTATTAATCAGATTAATTCTTCAATTCTTAAAAAATAACCAAGCCTTTTTTTTAATTTTCTAAATATTTGCCTTAGATCCTTGAGGACTCGATCTGATTCACCTTATTCTATGGAGTAGTAGTCGGTTAACTTTTATCTTTGATCACTCTCACGACAAGAGCACATCAGTAGTCAAACTATAACATACTCAAGATGAACTACCGATGCTGCTCAGGTTAAAGAACCTAACACACAATTACAACATCGAGCCAGTCATCGATAAGAAGATAGACTTTCTTATAATTGCTCGAGGTGGTCATGCCCAGTGCCCTCGTTCTCTAATGAGTACCTTTACTCTCACTCGGTGTCTCCATATCATAGACTCAAGACTCATCTATCTTAAGAAAGCGATCATACACCAACCTTCCAGATTAATCACCATCCTCGCGATGATCCTATGGTCGAAAGCAATTTATGAGTTAATTATAAAAAATTATGTTTTAAATTTTTAACTCTTAAAAATATGAATTGTCATTACCATTAACTCAAAGGATGTATCATAAATACTTTTAAATACATACTGTGATAGAAAAATAATCTATTTATTAATTTATAGTCAAAATTAAAAAATTACCCTTAGAAGTGTATTACAAGTCTTAGCCAATCTGGCTTCTACGGTACACATCTAACAAACTTTCACTTGACCTAAAGCCAATTGGCTATAAATCTAAGTCCCATCTTCTCAAGGTGGGCTTCGATCTTTTGCTAGCCTAAAGGCTTTATCAATGGATCTATCGTGTTGTCCATGGAGTTGATGCTCTTGACCTCAACGTAATCCTTCTCGAGGTAATCGTGGATGAGATGGAATCGCCACTTGATGTGCTTGGATTTTTGGTGAGACCTCAGCTCCTTAGCCAAAGCTATGGTATTATTATTATCGCAGTAATGAGGGATGGCATCCAATGGCATCACTCTGAGCTCTGCGATGAACTTCTTGTACCAGAATGCCTTCTTTATAGCTTTTGATGTAGTGATGTACTCTACTTTCATGGTGGAATCCGCTATCACGATCTGCTTGAAACTCTTTCAATTGATAGTACCATCATTGCATACATATAAAATATCAGATGTCGACTTTCGATCATTTATATCAGACATAAAGTCTGAGTCTATACAACCCTGGACCTGGAGTTCTCCATTACCAAAAATCAAGAATATATCCTTAGTCCTTCTCAAGTAGTTAAGGATACACTTCATAGAAGTCCAATACTCTTCATCTTAATTTGACTGATACCTACTTGTGACACTCACAGCATGGGGTATATCAGGTCGTGTACATAGCATGGCATACATAAGGCTCCCTATTGTAGAAGCATAAGGGATCTTGCTCATGCATTCAATCTTCTCAAGTGTGCTAGGGCACATCTTTTTGGAGAGATGAATATCATGTCTGAAGGATAACAATCCCCTCTTGGAGTTTTCTATGCTAAATCTCTTCAGCACCTTCTTTATGTACATCTTCTATGATAGACCTAGCATCCTATTCGGTCTATCCCTATAAACCTTAATTTTCAGAATAAAGGATGCCTCTCCTAAGTCTTTCATAGAGAACTCTTTTAATAACCACATTTTGACCATAGTCAACATGAAAATATCATTCCCAATGAGGAGGATGTCATCCACGTACAGTACGAGAAAGACAATAGTACTTTCACTAATCTTATCGAATACACAAGGCTCCTCTTTCATAGAGAACTCTTTTAATAACCATATTTTGACCATAGTCAACATGAAAATATCATTCCCAATGAGGATGTCATCCACATACAGTACGAGAAAGATAATAGTACTTCCACTAATCTTATCGAACACACAAGGCTCCTCTTTATTTTTGATGAATCTAAATAATTTGATCATATCATTGAAACGAGCATTCCAGCTTTGAGAAGCTTGCTTAAGTCCATAAATAGATGTTTGCAGCTTACAGACCTTGTGATCAGCATTACTGGATGTGAAACTTAGCAGCTGTTCCATATAGATATCTTCCTCAAGATATTCATTTAATAATGCTATTTTCACATCCATCTATCATATTTTGTAATTAAAATTGGCTGCAATAGTAAGTAGTGTGCAGATGAATTTAAGCATGGCTATTGGCGAGAAGGTATCATAATAATCAATGCCTTTATGTTGACTATATCCTTTCGCTACTAACCTAGTCTTGAATGTCTTCATATTTTCTTCTACACTAATCTTTTTCTTGTAGATCCATTTACACCCAATAGGTACTATACCTTCAGGTGGATCTACCAAGATTCAAACTTGATTTGATCGTATTGAGTCAATCTCTAACTTCATTGCCTCTAACTATTTCTCAGAGTCAATATATGATATTACCTCATCATAGGTTTTGGGATCATCATCATGAACCTCATTTCTTGTGAGAAACATTTCCTCTACATCTTCTGAAATAATGCCTAAGTATCTTTCAGAATGGTGGGAAATCCTATTTGATCTACGAGGTGGAGGAGGTTGTGATTGGACTGGCTCAATCTGATTAGGTTTCATAGGTTCCTTAGCTCGTTGCTCTTAGGAGACTTTTTCCTCAAGCCTTATCTATCTTCCGATGCCACCATCTTGAATAAATTATTTTTTAAGGAACATAGCATGTTGATCATAATCGCATTATGATCTTTTAGAAGATAGAATAATATTCTAACAACTCTTTAGGATATCCTATAAAATGAGCTCTAAAGGAACTAGACTCTAACTTGTCTACCTGCTATCTCTTGACATGAGTCGGACAATCCCAAATTTTAAGATGACTCAGACATGGTTTCTTACCATGCCATATCTCATATGATGTGGTAGAAATAATTTTAGAGAAAACCCTATTTAGTAAATAAATTACGATCATTAGACTATGTCTCCAAAGAAAATTAGGAAGATCTGTGAAGCTTATCATGGATCGGACCATATCTAATAGGATCTAATTTTTTCATTCTAAAATCCCATTGAGTTGAGACCTTCCAGATAGAGTCCATTGAGAGACTATGCTATTTTTCTTAAGATAATCTAAAAATTTTTGACTAAGGTATTCACCTTCTTGATTTGATCGAAGAACTTTAATGAATTTTTTAGTTTATTTTTTTAGTTCATGTCTGAACTCCTTGAACTTTACAAAAGCTTAAGACTTATGTTGCATCAAATATACATACCTGTATCAAGATAGATCATCGATAAAGGTTATGAAATAGACGTAGTTGCCTTTAGTCGACACATTAAATGGGCCACATATATCAGTTTGTACTAGGATAAAAAGGTCTGTGGCCCTTTCCCCATGTCCTACAAAAGAAAGCTTAGTCATTTGGCCATGAAGGCATGATTCACAAATCAGATATGACTCAAAAGTCAATGGACTCAATAATTCAGATTTCTTTAATTTATTAATTCTATCTTCTGCTATATGACCTAGCCCAAGGTGCCATAGATACTTATCATTTAGACTATCCCTAGATTGCTTTAGTCCTATGGTATTCATGTTTTGCTTAACATTTAACATAGATATATCAATATATAACTGATAAAGACTATTAATTAAGAATCCACTTATAATTTTATTTTATTTAAAAAGAATAGTATAGTGGTCCTTAAGAAAGTTAATAACATAACCTTCATGTGCTAAACAAGAAGCAGAAATTGAATTCCTACTTGCTGTAGACATAAAATAACAGTCTCTAAGAATCAAATCTAAACCAAATGATAATTGAAGAGGATAGATTCTAATGACCACAGCAGTAACTCTTGCTCCATTTTCGACGTGCAGGATCATCTCACCATCCCTCAGCCTTCTGCTCTCCTTAAGATCCTACATGAAAGTGCATAAATGAGTACTAGATCCACAGTCAAGTATCCAACTAGATGCAGAAGAAATGTTAAGTTAGATTCAATCATGAGCATACCTCAATAAGGACCTGCCTCCTTGGTCTTCAGGGTGACTAGGTAAAGAGGATAGTTCTGCTTCCAATGGCCATCAAAATTACAATGAAAATACTTTTCTTTATCGGTGGCCTTTTTCTTCAGCTCTCCCTTCTTCTTCTTCCCACCTTCTGCTTCTTCGTGGTCTTCTTCTTCATTTCGAAAGACTTTTTTTTGGAAGAAGTTTGCTCTACAATAAGCACTAAACCCTTTGAACCTTTCATAGAGAGCTCAGTAGTAACCATCATGTTCATAAGTCCAGCCAAACTATTTTAAAGTTTATGCAAATGGTAGTTCATGATGAACTGCTCATACGCATCAGTCAAGGATTGTAGAATTATATCAACCTATAGATCCTTATCCAACTTGACATCAAGCTTCTCAAGATCCTCTATGTCCTTAATCATCATTAGACAATGATCTTGGACCGACCGCCCATTATGCATCTAAGTCTTAAAAGTCTCTTAGTGACTTGATATTTGACTGCATGACTTTATTCACCAAACAACTCTTGTAGGTGAGCTAACATTTAGCAGCTAGTCTTTATGTCTTCATGTTGGCGCTGAAGCTCATTAGACATCGAGCCTAACATGTAATACCTAACTTTGTTATCTTCATCCATCCACTTTTTTAGAGACACTCTCTATTCAGTGGATGGATGGGCTAGTAAAGTGGGAGGATCCTGTTCCAACACATGAGTCAATTTCTTGAAACCTAAAATAATTTTGATGTTTTGGAGTCAATCCTTGTAGTTGGATTTGGTCAATCTATGAGTGTCCAGAATAAGGGCTAGTGGGTTGGATACAGACATTTTTCTGTAGAAACTCAAAGTTTCTAGTTAAATTTTGTAATTAGACTTAACCAATTTATTTAAAAATTTTATTTTTAAACAACTTTGGCTCCCACTATTATCTCAAATCCCTATACTTCCTATGCAAAGATGCAAAAATCAATGCAATTAATGATTTCTAGTGGATGGTGTGGTCCCATCGATTGGCTCACCATCTTACCTAACAGTTATTGGTGATGGATCAACTGATGAGTGGACAACTCTTATCCAATGATTCTCTAATCATGGTGCACCAATACTTGGTCTCTAATTCATGAATCTCATCATGTTTGGAATATTATTCAAATTCTTAGTTAAGTCAGATCCACCATATGCATGAATTAGATTACTGATTGGATTTTTCATCGTATCTAAAA
Source organism: Cocos nucifera (assembly GCA_006176705.1). Lineage (NCBI taxonomy): Eukaryota > Viridiplantae > Streptophyta > Magnoliopsida > Arecales > Arecaceae > Cocos > Cocos nucifera. The sequence continues at coordinate 281,137 of QRFJ01000977.1, read as the reverse complement.
TATTGAGTCCAACCCATCCTCCAACTCGTAGCATCTAATGCCTAATAGACATGATTGCATCTTTCTGGTGCAACTGAACCACTATATCCAGCTGAGAATGATCAACTCCGAAAAGGGCCCATACATCTATAATGGTGGAAGGCATTAGACTTAATATTTTCTTAGGAAGATTTGACTTAGGCCTCTTTAAACTAGACTTGACTTAGTTATAACAATTATGACTAACCTGGTGGCATGGGTTGGTTTGAACTGTTAGCCATCTTTAATCAAAACTGGATCGACACAAATGGCCAGGTAAGTGAGACCAGTGGAAGGGATATGCCTCTAACTCGATAAGAATGCATTCAAGTTGAGTAGCTCCTAATTAAAAATCAGTCGGTCATATCTACCAAACTTATCTTAGATACCAAATTATCGAATTAGAATCAATTAGGTTAGCTTATAATCTTAGCTTGAACTGTGGAGCCAAATTAGGTCTTGACTTGATCGAGTCACATCTCAATATGATTTGATCTTGACCTAGACTTAATCCTATAAGGCTGATCAAATCTAAGCTTTTTTTTATCCCACCTAACCACTCTTAATTCGATTTGATCAACCGCTAGACCTAATTGAGCTACCAAGCTCGAACCCAAATTTATGAAGGTGTCTTAGATCTTAAAATTCATAATTTTAGATCTAATTAATTTTATAATATTAATTCTTAATTAAGTTTGGGTTCATAACCAGAAATATGCAAAAATTTTAGGATTTCAGGATCTAAAATTTTGTAGAAAAATAAATTTTTGATTTTTGATTAAGGACGAATGCATAGCACCCCTACACGCCATAAGAGCACCCCATCGAATGGAAGAAGAGAATCTTTAAATCTTACTTTGCTCTTATGATTGGATAGCCAAGGAGAATGCCTTAATTAGAAATAATTACTACACTATAAAATAATAAATCTACAACATATATCTCATACAAAGTCATAGATTTAAACTTGCACGTTCTATATACATCTCATGTATCAATCATTAAATCCTAAATGCATGCTTTTAGATCACATATAATTTCGAAAAAATAAATTTTATATGGATCATATCAAAATAAAATCTATTATAGATAAATCATAGAACTATTCTACAACTAGTCTAGGCATGCTTCATTCATATCTCATATAAAAATTAAAAATTTTATTTTCTATTTTTAGATCTGATTATAACTATTAGTGCAGAATCTAGTTGATACTGGATTGAGCTAGAGTTGAAAAAGACGAGGTCACCGCCAGTGACCTGCAAAATAAAGTTTCATCTAGAATCCATGGTGGTGGCTCCGACAGGACCCTCCAATAATTAAGTTAGCTCTTCTAGCCAATAGAAATAGAGTACTCAAGTATGAATTTGATAGAATTTTGTGAAAAAGAAGAGAGCTTATAGAAAACATATCTGGAGGGTCCCTTTTTATAGATGGAGCTTGTTGTAACCATCTAGTAAGGTGCCGCTCTGGACCACATGACATTTATTATAGAGAGAAGTGTTGCTCATAATAGACTGATAATGACAATCATAACCATCTGGTAGTGGAGTTGCCTGTAGCAGACTAATAAATGATAGTCATAATCATTCAGTAGAAGCAGGCATTCAAAATCCGACTGAAGGAAAAATCTGAAAGGAGTTTGGCTCCTAAAGAAATTCAACTGAAGAAGAAATCTAGAAGAAGTTTGGCTCATGGAGGAATCCAATTGAAGGAGATGTCCGAAAGAAGTTCGGCTCCTGAAGAAATCCGACTATTGAAGGAATCCGGAAGGAGTTTGACTCCTGAAGAAATCCAACTGAAGAAAAAATTTGGATGAAGTTTGGATCCTAAAAGAATTCGACTGCTAGAGAAATTCAAAAGAAATTTGGCTCCTAAGAAAATTCAACTGAAGAAGAAGTTCGAATGGAGTTCGGCTCCTAGAGGAATTCGACTGCTAGAGGATCTAGAAGGAGTTCAGCTCCTGAAGGAATCTAACTGAAGAAGATATCCGGAAGGAGTTTGGCTCTTGGAGGAATCCGATTGCTGGAGAAATCCAGGAGTTTGGCTCCTGGAGGAATCCGACTGAAGGAGATGCTTAGAAGGAGTTCGGCTCCTGAAAAAATCCAATTGAAGGAGATGTCTGGAAGGAGTTCGGCTCCTATAGAAATCTGTCTGATGGAGAAGCCTAGGAGTAGTTCGACTACAGTCTGAAAGAAGTTCGACCACTAGGAGAGTTATGCTGGGTTTCGACTGCTGGAGGAGTTTGGCTACTGAAGGAGTTCGATCACTAGAAGAATTCGATTGGAATTCAACCGCTGGAGGAAGAATTCCTGATCAAAGCTTTTCCATGATTACCAGTTGCATTAGGCTATACATTAGAATAGACTTCGATGGGAGTGGGGTTTTTCCCCAATAATAGTCCTCCCACTCTCGAGTTTGAAATTCGAAGGAAGGAAGTACAAAAAAGACGACTGTCAAAATCCTTTTTCGAGCTCTGCAATCGTTGAGGTTTAAGCTTAGGGGAGATCTTATTTTCTATCGAGGTTGAAGGAGATCTTATCTCCTATTGAGGTCGAAGCTCTTGGAAGCTTGGGGAAGATCTTATCTTCGGTTAAAGTTGAAGTAGATCCTATCTTCTGTTGAAGTTGAAGTTCGAGGGAGATCTTTTCTCCAACCAAGATTGAAGTAGATCCTATCTTCTGTTGAAGCTCGGGTGAGATTTTATCTCTAACTGAGGTTGTAGTTGGAGCTCGAGGGAGATCTTATCTCCAGCCGAGGTTGAGGTTGGAGCTCGGGGAAGATTTTATCTCCAGTCGGTGTTGAAGTTGGAGCTCGAAAAAGATCTTATCTCTAGCCAATGTTGAAGGAGATCTTATCTCCTATACCAAAAGCCTTCTACCTAGCCTACAAAAGAAGTCCAGCTTAATCTTTTTCTATTATAATTCACAAAAGATGGGATTGTTGAAATAAGAATTCTCTATTGAAAAGTGGTTAACAATATTGCAAGTTTTCAAAATTTTAAAGTTGACATTATGTAACTCCTTAATATCTTTTCTTGCCAATGTCCCCTGACCATGGTATTGATACTTCCACACAGGGATTGGCTTCTTTAAGACTCCTCCCCCTGGGTCTCCCCTAGTTACAAAAGAGCCCTTGGTTGCTCTCCTCTTACTTCAGGCCGGCATTTGAGGAATCAACTCAATCAACCTCTCTTGATGAGTTCTTCGATTTCGTCTTAGAGCTGAATGCATTCTTTAGTATCATGGCCATGGTCACGATGGTAGAGGTAGTACTTACTTCGATTGTGCTTGTTTGGAGAAGATCGTAATTCTTCTGATCTTGGTAGCTGATTCTTAATTTTTATCAAAACTTGAATTTTAGGAGCATTAAGGGAGGTGTGGTTGTGGAACCTTTTGGCGGGAGAACTTCTTCGTGCCCTTCTATTGGGGCTTCTTTGATGACGAGCTCGAGGAGGAGTTTGGGCTCACTTGCACTCGGGGGCAGTCCTTGAGCGCGGTCGAACTTCATTCGGCCCTCCTTCGATGGTGGGTCTATTAGACTCACCCACCCACCGTTCTCCTGCGGCTTCTTCATCCTTCAACTTGAAGGCTTCTTCTGCACAGGCATATCCCTCAATTCGAGCTAGCAGATTGGCAAAGTTCCTGGAATACTTCTTCTTCAGAAAGAATTATAAATCATTCTTCTGAAGGCCACCCTTAAGTACGGCCATCGCAATAGATTGGTCCAGATTCCAGACCTCCAATGCAGCAATATTAAACCAGGTGACATAAGCTCGGATAGATTCTTCCTTCTTTCACTTAATATTCATCAAAAAATTTGAACCTCGGTGGGAACGTCGGCTGCTAACGAAGTAAGCCATAAATTGATGGCTCATCTGATCAAATGAGAAGATCATACCAGGCTTCAATGCCGTGTACCAATTTCTTACTGCTTTCTTTAAGATAGATGAAAAAGCTCGACATAATATGGCATTTGGTGTGCCATGGAGCAACACATGGTCCAAAAGGCTTTCAGATCATCGACTGGATCAGAGATTCCATCATAGCTTTCAAATTGGGAGAGCTTGAAGTTCGACGGAATGAGCTCTTGCATAATTTGAAGAGAGAAAGAAGGATTGATGCAGACATCGTCATGGAGAGCTGGGGCGATGTGGTCGAGTTTTTCAATCCATCGGCTCATTTCTTGGAGCTTTTGATTCAGGAGATCTTCACGATCGTTAATCTCCAGAGTTTTTTAGTGGGACGAGAGCAAACCTTCCCCCGGGGTTGAATCATAGTCCGAGCAGTGGCTCTCCACCCTCTGTTTCTCCTTTTTGAAGGTCACCGATCAGCTAGCCCAGGTCGGCCATCTTCCAATCAGATCATGAGGCTCCAGAAGAGCCTGCTCCAGTTGAATTGGCATCGAAGCCTACCGATGAATGGCCTCAGTGCCTTCGTGAGACCGCGAACCTGCTAGACCATTCGGTTGAACTGCTCCACATCAATTATGGCTGCAGGTGGAGCTTGAGTTACCAGAGCTAAAGTGGGAACGGATTGATTTGGATGGGATCTGGCTGCAGAGGCCGTTGATCGTCGAGTCAAAGCTTTCCTAAGAGGCATTTTTTTTCGAAAAGAACTCTAGAGAAGAAGAAGAGAGATCACTGCTGAGCACTCCTTTAAGATTAAGGGAACCTTAGGAATAGAGGGGCCTTCCTCAAGCATCAATCCTATTGGTGCAGAATCTGGTTGACGTCGGATCAAGCTCGAGTTGGGGAAGATGAGGTCGCCACTGGTGACCTACAAAATAAAATTTCGTCTAGATTTGGTGGTAGTGGCTCCAGTAGGATCCTCCGATGATTAAGTCAACTCTTTTGGCTAATAGAAATGGAGTGCTCGAATATAAATTTGGCAGAGTTTTGGAAAGGAGAAGAGAGCTTAGAGAAAACATATCTGGAGGGTCCCTTTTTATAGATGGAGCTTGTTGTAACCATCCGGTAGTGTGCCACTCTGGGCCATGTGAAATTTATTATGGAGAGAGGTGTTGCTCATAATAGACTGATAATGACAGTCGTAACCATTTGGTAGTGGGGTTGCCTATAGAAGACTAATAAATGATAGTCATAACCATCTGGTAGAAGCAGGCGTTCAGAATTCGACTAAAAGAGAAGTTCGGAAGGAGTTTGGCTCTTGGAGGAATCTAATTGAAGGAGATGTCTGGAAGGAGTTTGGCTCCTGGAGAAATCCGACTACTGAAGGAATCCGAAAGAAGTTTGGCTCCTGAAGAAATCCGACTGAAGGAGAAGTCTGAAAGGAGTTCGACTTCTGAAGGAATCCAATTGAAGGAGAAATTTAGAAGGAGTTTGGCTCCTAGAGGAATCCAACTTCTGGAGGAATCTGAAAGGAGTTCGGCTCTTAGAGGAATCCGATTGAAGGAGTTCTTAAGGAGTTTGGCTCTTGGAGGAATCCAAAAGGAGTTTGGCTCCTAAAGGAATCTGACTTAAGGAGATGTTCGAAAGGAGTTTGGTTCCTGAAGGAATCCAACTAAAGAAGATGTCTGAAAGGAGTTTGGCTCTTGGAGGAATCCGAAAGGAGTTTGGCTCCTAGAGGAATCCGACTGAAGAAGATGTCCGAAAGAAGTTCGGCTCCTGTAGGAATTCAACTGATGGAGAAGCCTGAGAGTAGTTCGACTGAAGTTTGAAAGAAGTTCGGCCACTAGGAAAGTTAGGCTGGGTTTTGGCTGCTAGAGGAGTTCAGCTACTGAAGGAGTTCGGCTGCTGGAGGGGTTCGACTAGGGTTCGGCCGCTGAAGAACGAATTCCTGATCGAAGCTCTTCCATGATTATCAGTTGTATTAGGCTAAGCGTCAGACTGAACTTTGGCGGGAGTGAAGTTTATCTCCAATAATAACATTTATAACATCTGAAAATAGAAGCATAAAGATCTAAAATTTTTTTTAATCATATCAAAAAGGAAATTAGCATGAGACTACTCATAGAGCAATTCTAAACCTAGTGTAGATTTGCATCTCAGACAAGATTGATATGAATCTAAAATTTTTAATCTTTTTAATTTTAGATCTGATCATATTTGATGTGACATCTAAAATTCTTAATATCAGATCATAGATTATAAAAAAAATTAGATCTAAAATAGATCTGAAGAACTGCTAACATAGCTCTGATACCAGTTGAAGGAAAAACTGCTTTTTCCTACCATAGGATCGATTTGATCTAACTAGATCTGTAGAGAATATTTCAAAGTTTTTTTTTATAGAGACTAATTATATTAGAGAGTTCTCCAATCTGATTTTAATAATCCAATATTAAAAATTAAAATTAAAATTAAAATAGTAACATTTGATATTATCTTTAGCATAAACTGTCTTTATCCTGTTGATGATCTGTAGAAGCTTTTGATTCTGGATCAAGCCACACACGTGCCTGGCCTCTACCAAAGCCTACTCAAGCTAGATCTGAAAGTGCTTCCCTTCTAGATCTGATCACCAAAAATTAGATCTAAATCTGATTTTGTATAGCCTTTGAATCAACTGATAAAGGCAGCACGCTCATCTCACGAACGTTGTCTCTTTCCTTGAAACCTTTGCGCCAATCCTTTAGACCTTCTCTTGAAACCTTGGCCCCACCTTTGGGTATGGAGAAGAAGAAGAGGGGCAAGGAGAAAGAGGGGACGGCAGCAAGAATGGCTTTGGGGCATGGAGCAATGACCATATGAAACCCTTGGGCACAGGGTCTCTTAAATAGAGCCCTGCATCACCTCAGTGTTCCAATCAATCAAGCAACCAATTGCTTGATTTATTTCTAATTTCTTGATAAATTTTCATGCCAACTCACATCAGAATAGCCACCCCAAATATTCCATATATTGCAGTATAAAATAGGTAGGGAGAAGGAAAGAAAGTTTGGTGCACGATGGATTCTTCCTTCTTTCTTTGAGTTTGATCTCTATCAAACACTTTGATTGATCAAATCTAAAATTTGACCAAGTCAAAGCCTATCTACATTGGGCACATGCCTAGTAGGATGTGCACCCTCTCCATGCCATGCTAAAAAGTGGGGGCGTGCACCCTTGATCTCTTCTTTCTTACGATAGGGTCAACCTTTGACCTTGGTATGCGACAGAAAAGGCAAGTGATCAGAAATGGTAGGTGACCAAAAATGGCAGGTGTTGTTCTAAAATCATCTGATGAATTTAGACAATCCTATTCTAACCTGAATAAGTTTCAGTCAGCATTTTGATTAAGAGAAACCAGAAAAACTATAAAAGGAGAATGTTAGCTTCAATCATCTGCTAGCATAATTTTCTTGAACCTAATCGGATCTAATCGAAATCAATTGAATTGACTTAGTCCAATTGATCACAACTAGATTCAAACCCTTGTATGTATGATCTAGTTAGGTTTAATTCTATATGGCAATGAGATATGTCATGGTCTCTATCATGATATCATCGAAACATCTTTCAATGGATCAGAACTTTTCTAATTCATACAATTAGAATGATTGATCATCAAGATCATTCTAATTGCTCCCAAAATCCATAAGTGACATCTAGTAGCATATGGTGGCAACCCATTAGATCTAAAAGCAAATCTCTTAGTGTAGCTATCTGTGTGAATCGATCTACTAGCATGAGTCTCGATAGGATTACGGTTTAAGCTAAACTCGTCAAAATCCAACATCCATCATATGAATGAATCATTTGATTTGAGTCTGAATGTGAAAATTCTAAATAGAAAACTCTTTTCTATTATATTCACTACTACCATGGCCATGGGCTTAAGGACTTGATTCTCATGATCATCATAGGGCTACTCCTCTACCATCGAGGTAGATAGATCCCATCTTGATGCAATCCAGTTCCTACAATGAACATGCTCATCAGCCAACATACACCTCAGAGGTTCCATATGGCTAGGAGAGTCGAGTTTCTATGGTGTAGTCAAACTATAACACCCTCAAGGTGAACTGCCGATGCATCTCAGGTCAATGAGATACCAGACACGACTACTGCAGCATTTCGAGTCAGTCATTGACGAGAATTGGTAGAAACAAGTTCAACCTAATGACATACTCGAGGTGGTCATCGCTTCCATGCATTGACACCTATCTAACGAAAGTACCTGTACTTTTTTTCCGGTGTCATGCACCGTAGACTCAAGACTCATCTACTAAAGAGAATGCGATCGGTTTTCACCAGGACCTTCCGAGTCAATCACCATCCTCGTGATGATCCTATGGTCGGGAGCTGTTTATCCAGTTAATAATGATTAGATCATGTCTTAAATTTTCAACTCTTGAAAATATGAATTATCATTACCATTAACTCAAAGGATGTATCACAGACACTAAATACACATGTGTGATAGAAAATAACCCATTTCATTAATTATAGTCAAAATTATAATTTTGCCCCTAGAAGTGTATTACAAGTGTCAGCCAATTCTGGCTTCTAGGGCACATATATCTAACATAGAGAGGTTTCGTGAAGGATTTCTGTGAGACAAAAATTTGAGATAGGGGTGCATCTCTTTTGTTATGAGGTTTTCCAAAGAGAGAAGAGTGTCAAGGTCCTCATGGGTGTGTGCTCAAACGTTAGAGTTGAGACTCTAGGTTTTGGATGGAGAGTTTGAGTGCTAGATCTCCATTGGCTTTCACCACCATCTCATCTTCCTCCATTTCATTTTCTAATATTCTAGAGCATCCAGCAGATCAAGAGCAAATCATCGATTGGATTGACGAAGATCAGCCATCGAAGGCTCCGATGAGGAGCTAGCACTCTAGAAGGGCTGATCAGGAGCTTCATGTAGACTCACCATAGAGGCTAGACATGTGTGCGGCTGTCGCACGATGGGAGAGCATCTTGCGGTGGATCTAGATTATGGTGATAATCTACCTACGTATAGATACTATGTTTAGAACATAGATCAGTCAGCAAATGTGATTTGCTGATCGAATGCATTTTATTTTTTTGATTCATATAAGCATGTTAGAGATCATGAGTAGGATTTAATGATTAGATCATAGCATGCATGGAATTAACTTTAGATTAATTCTACTTCCGCTATAGTTAATTTTCAAATAGGTTTCAAAATGCATGCCCTAAACCTTGCTAGGTTTCCTTAAACCGCTTTTTGCAAAAGAAGCATTTAGCTTGACTTTTATCAAGCTTGATCTTCTTGGTCTAACCCTGCATGAATTTTCTAGCCTAAACTTGCACCTTCTTATCCTTCTTCTTGTTCTTCTTTCCTTTTCTAAAGGGTCGAGAACTAGAAGATGAACCTCCAAGTTCACCGACTCCTCGTGGAGTTGGTGATCCTTTTCAAAGTTTTGAAGCAACCCCAGTAACCCGTGGTAGTCTACTTCAGGCTTTGTCATTCTGAAATGAGTGAGAAATGGGAGATAGGACTTAGGCAGTGGGTTTAGTATTGCATCTTTTCCAAGCTACTTATGCAAGAAAAAGACAAGCTTGCTTAATAGCTCTATCAGCTCAATCATGTATAATATATGATCAATGACAAAGGCTCTGTCTCGCATCCTAGCGTTGAAGATGGCACAACTAGTCTTGTGCCTTTCAATGTCATCGGGCGTGCCAAAAGAATCCTCTAACACTTGAAGCATATCCTTTGGCTAAGCCATCTTGAATCTGTGATTGAATTCATTGCTCATGGCAGCCAACATAATGTAGCATATAGTGATTCGATCATTAAGCTACTTCTGGTAGGTGTCTTTGACTGTTTCACATGCATTAGAAGCTGGCTCCTTAGGTGCAAAATCCGTCAACACATACAGGATCCATTCATACTCTAGGACTATCTTCAATTTTTGGTACCAGCTATCGAAGTTGGATCCTGCCAACTTATCATTATCCAATAATGATTGGAGCGATAGAAAAGTGGCCATATCTGCATAAAAAAAAATCAATACCTAATTAATAATTGATTCATTAAACCTAAAGATTTGGACTTTAATCAAAAGATTCTTCCACTTTTTTATTTGAATTGGTAGCCTTTACCTCCAATCCGAGGAATTATCCTAATTTTTAGTGGGTACTAGAGTCCACATAGATTGCACACGAGCTCAACATTGGTTGGTCAACGCATGTACATCTAAGAGTAAGTTTGTTGGGGTTAAACCTGCTCCTACCAAAGTTTGGCCTGGTATCTGGTCCTAAGATGGCTGATCTTCAATCAACTGATTAATCTTCTTGACTACATAAATATACTGTAGAGCCCGCGAAGCATTGCGAACCCCGCACGGATGAGCTTGAATAGTAAAAATAGTCATTTCCCACTTGATGGTAAGGCTATAGTGGTGGAGCTCGATCGGTCCGGCTTTATTCAATGACGAGTTGTAAAGACAACCAAATTCCTTCATTACAAGCAATTGGCTTCAGTCAAACTCCTTTCGTATGAACTTGAATAGTGAAGACGATCGCCTAAGTGGTTGGCTAAGCACTCAATCCCTGCATAACCTAACTTGGCCGATCTTGATACTAGCTGAACTCTCACCTAGCCAGATTTCCTTCAGACCAAATCTAGCTATTATGGATTGAATCTCATGATAAGAACCACAGACTGGAAGAGCTTACCCCTAGACAAACTTCTATGCCTTACTAAGAGGCAGATCTTGGCCCTATCGAATCTAGGATCTCGGGTGTGCAACCCAAAATAGATAGAAGAGCTCCATCATCAGATTAAGCCTAAATTTTTTCATGAAAAGCCTGGCCATAATTCTAAATCTGTGAGTCTGCCATCCTTACCAGCCATCAATCAGTGATGGTCATTCAGTTGTAGATGACTTTGAAGATAATCGAACCTCGAAGAAGCAATTGAGAATCACCAAAATACTCTAATTGTGCTTATCCATCCCAGCCACCGATTGAACTCCTTTCGATCAACAAGCTCCATCCAGTCGCCCAAAGGGCTCCTTCCAGTCGATTTCCACCTAGTCACCCAAAGGGCTCCTTCCAGTTGATTTCCACCTAGTCACCCAAAGGGCTCCCTCCAATGGAACTCCTTTCAGTTGCCTAGCAGATTCTTTTTGATCGAAGTCCTTGCTGCCATCCAAAAGGATCTCATCATCTATGCAGATTCAACTCCCAGCTTTACGAGAGCCAGTCAATAGGTAGATAATCTTGGAGAAGTCTGAACTTCTCCAGAACTATTATAATATGAAGCTCTTCATCGCCAATAGCTATCCCATCTGAACTTCAACTACTAAATCTCTATAGACTAGTATGTCATGATAACGGACACCACTCTCTGTAACAAACTCCACGTGGTCCCAAGCAGCTCATTACCGAAAGGTTACGATTGTTACAATCAGTTTGTTACAAGCTCCACCAATAAAAGGCACCCTCTAGATATATTTTCTTGAGACTCAAAACTCTACTCTAAATTTATCTGAGTGCTCCATTTCTATGGACGGAGAACTGACTTGGCCATCGGAGGGTCCTGCTGGAGCTACCTCACCTCTGGTTCGGGACTTATTTTGCAGGTGCCATCAACAGCCTCATCCTCTTCAACTCCAGCCATCTCCAACATCTATGATTTTCTGCACCAATTGAATTGGTGCTAGAAGGAGGGCTCTTTAAGCTCTTATTCTAAAAGGAGTGTTCAGTCAATTTTGTTCATTTTTTCTTTTGATCTTTCAAGATCCATCACTAATTAATCTTTTTTAACACAAGAAATGCCCCCAAAGAAGATGACCATCTAGCGGTCTACTGCATTTGCCACTTGATTTGAGCTAGATCCGTCTGCCCTTGCTCCACCACCAGCACCTCAACCTCCTCCACCGACGACCATGGTGGATCCAAAGCAATTTTACCTACTAATCCAATAGGTCAGAGGCCTCACTAAAGCAGTACAGGCCATGCAGCGATAGCTATCCCCGGCATTAGTTCAGCCAGAGCAAGCTTCACCAAAATTTTGAGATCTGGTGTAGGGACGGCTCACCTAGGCGAATCATCCTGTAACTCCCAAAAGGGGGAAGCAGAGGGTAGAGAGCTCCTGCTCTGATTATGATTCTACCCCTAGCTAAGCTCTACCTCTATTCTGCCAGAAGACCTTCAAGATCCATGATTAGAAGGATCTCTTGGATCAAAAACTATAAAAAATGAGCTAGTAGATTTAGGAACTTCACCATGCTCCCCCTGCTCAAGGTATGACATCTGCATTGACCCCCTTCTCCAAGCGAATCAAGTAGGAGCCAATCCCATCAAACTTCAAGCTCCTCCAATTCGAGAGCTACAATGGGACCAATAATTCCATTGACCATCTGGAGGTCTTTCGAACCATGATGCTGCTCCATGGCCCGTTAGATGCAATTCTATACCGAGCTTTTCTATCCATCTTGAAGGGAGTAGCAAGAAACTAGTACTCGGCTCTTAAGCCGAGTACGGCCTTGTCTTTTGATCAAATGAGCCATCAATTCGTGGCTCATTTTGTTAACAATCGACATTCCTGGTGGGGCTCGGACTCCCTCATCAACATCAAGCAGAGGGAAGGGGAGTCCATTCGAGCTTACATTAGCCACTTCAATGCCACTGTTTTGGAGGTCTAGAACTTAGATCAATTTGTTGCAATGGCCGCATTAAAGGATGGCCTTCAGAAGAATGATCTATGATTTTTTTTTGAAGAAAAAGTATCCTAAAAATTTTGCTAATATGCTGGCTCAGGCTGATGGCTACACCCGAGTGAAAGAGGTTTTTAAGGCCAAAATCTCGAAGCCATAGAAGAATGACATGCGGGCGAACCTAGCAAGCTCGTAGTTGAAGAAAAGCTAAGTGAAGCTAGGCCGCGCTCTAGAACTTCTTCTGAGTGCAAACGAGCTTGGACTCCTTCCTAAGCTCAAAGACGAAGAAGCCCTAATAGAAGGGCATGGTGGAATTCTCCCCCCAGAAGATTCAATAACTATGCACCCCTTAACGCTCCAAAGACTTATGTGCTAATGGATATCAAGGAGCAACTATCAAGGCCAGAGAGAATGTGCACTCATCTTGGCAAGCACAATCCTAATAAGTATTGCCTCTACTATCGTGACCATAGTTACGATACTGAACAATGTATCCAGCTCCAAGACGAGATTGAGGAGCTCATTAGATGAGGCCGACTAAGATGATTTCTGCATCATCGCCTTGAAGGAAGAGAGGATCAGCCAAGGATGCTGCCACAATCAGAACCACCAAGGGGGAAGGAGCGACAAGAAGATCGATCTCCTCTTGGTATTATTAACAACATCTCTAGGAGACTTTGGCAGGGAGAGATCGGTGGGTCGGTAGAGCCTATAAAGAAGTAAAGGATTGAAAAACCTATAACTTTCATTGAAGAAGATGCTCAAGGGGTTCAATTTCCTCACGAGGATGTGGTTGTAGTTTCTTTAAATATTGCTGATTATGATCTTATTGATAATAGAAGTTCCACTGATGATTTATTTTATGATGCTTTTCTCAAGATGTCCATACCTAATAGCTGATTAGGACCAATGAACTCTCCATTGGTAGGCTTCATTGGCAATGCTGTGCCAGTTGAAGAAAAAATAACATTAACTATGGCTACAGGATGATACCCAAGGCAATCTAGAGCACAAGTAGATTTTCTAGTAGTGAAAGCTGCATCTGCTTATAATGCAATCCTTGGTCAACCTGGTTTGAATACACTCCAAGCAATGGTGTCAACTTACTATCTGAAAATAAAGTTTCCAACAAACTATGGGATCGAAGATGTTGGGGATAAACTCTGCTCTCGCTGAAGTCCAGTCTGATGCTTAGCCTACTATAACTGGTAATCATGGAAGATCTTCGATCAAAAATTCTTCCTCCAGTGGTCGAATCCCTTTCGGACTTCTTCAGTAGCCGAACTCCTTCCGCGGTCAAACCCCTTCCAAACTCCTCCAAAGATTGAACTCCTTCCAAACTTCTCCTTCGATCGGACTTCTCCATCAGTCGGGCCTCTTTCTAACTTCTCCTTCAACCGAACTTCTCTATCAATCTGACCCCTTTCTGACTTCTCATTCGATTGAACTTCTCCATCAATCGGACTCCATCCGGACTTCTCCATCAATCGGGCCCCTTTCAGACTTCTCCTTCAAACGGACCCCTCCAAAAGTCGAACCCCTTCTAGACTCCTTCAGCAACCAAACTTCTCCCATGGCCGAACCCCTCCCGAACTCCTCCAATGGCCGAACTCCTTCCAGACTTCTTCTTCGGTCGGACTTCTCTATCCGTTGGGCCCCTTCCTGACTTCTCCTTTGATCGAACTTCTCCATCAGTCGGGCTCCTTTCTGACTTCTCCTTCGATCGAACTTCTCCATCAGTCAGACTCCATCCAGACTTCTTCATCAGTTGGATCCCTTCCGAACTTCTCCTTCGATCGGATCCCTTCAATAGCCAAACTCCTTTTAGACTCCTCCAGCAGATGAATTTCGTTCGGACTTCTCCTTCAGCAGGACTTCTAAATCAATCGAACTCCATTCAGATTCCTCCAACAGTCAAACTCCTTCCAGACTCCTCTAGCAATCGAATTCCATTCGGACTTCTCCTTCAATCGGACTTCTCCATCAATCAAACTCCATTTGGAATCCTCCAACGGATTACTTTCAAATTTTAACTAGCATTCCTTCCGAATGATCCCCTCTAGTCGTATTCCCTTTAGGAGTTCGAACTCTCCTGAAATTGATATATGTCAAAGTTCTTCACCAACTAATGCCTACTTTTTCCAAACTTTGACTATTAAATCTCAACGAATGGGCACATCAACGAATGGGCACATCACGACAACGGACACCTCTCTCCATAACAAACTCCACGTGGTCCCGAGCGGCCCACTACTAGACGATTATGGCTCTCACTATCAGTCTACTATAAGTGACACCTCTCTCCATAACAAACTCCATGCAACCCCGAGCGGCCCCAGGTGGCCCACTACTGGATGGTATGGCTGTCACTATCAGTCTGCTACAGGCTCCATCTATAAATAGAGACCCTCCAAATATATTTTCTCTAAGCTCACTTCTTCTTTCCAAAACTTTGCTGAATTTTTTTCTGAACACTCCATTTCTGGTGATCAGAATAGCTAACGTGATTGTCAGAGGATCCTATCGAAGCCACCACCATCAACTTTGGATGAAACTTTATTTTGCAGATCACCGATGGTGACCTCTTCTTTCTCAATTCTAGCTCGTTCTAACATCAACCAGGTGAAGAAAAATCTTAATTTTCTGAATCAGGTTCGTTCAAATCTGATCGGATCAAGAGATATATTTTAAAAATTTTTTTCTTCAATCCTAATCAGATCTGGGATGTTTTAGATCTAATCCTTATTATTCTAATAACAAAAATAAAATCTAAATAAATTAAATTTAATTTAATTTACCTTGATGTAGGGTAATCTTATTATCCGTTGATGATCCTGTAAGCAGCGGAAGGTTTTGGATCTAGCCACGCAAGTGCCTAGCCTCTACTAGTATCTACTCAGGCTGGATCTAGAGATCCTCTTCTTCTCTATCACGTCTCCAAAAATTAGATCTGGATCTAATCTGGAGGATCTTCAAAACACCTTTCGAAGATCAGCAGTTGTCCTTTGCAGCAGTGCAGCCTTCTAGCTTTCAGTCGCCTTTCTTTCGTCTGAATTGCACCAACTAAGATCCAAATTCCTTTTGGACGTGGAGAGGAGAGGAAGAAGTAGAACTTGGCATGGAGGAGGAAGAAGCCTTGGGGCATGGAGAACTCTTTTCTCAGATTTCAGATCTTCCATGAGTTGGGCGCAAGGTCTTATTTATAGACTATGCGTGATCCAACTCCTCTTCTTCCCAACCAATCACAACCCTTTGTGAAATCAGATCTAAATCTGATTAGTGGGATAGAGTCCCTTGGATTCCTCTTTAGATGGTGCCTAAGACCAATCAAACTTGATTCTTAGGAGAAGTCTAATCGATATCTAAAAGGGAGATGGAGTCCCTATCCAATAGGGACTCCTGGGCGCCTCCTGCTTGGGCACACGCCAAGGGTGGCGTGCGCCCTCCTCCTTGCCAGGTTCTAGTAGGGGGATAGGCCCCACCAGCTCTTCAATAGGTGCATGACACATGGATAGAAGTCAAAGTGTCAATGGTCAACATTTGACCAGTCAAAGGTCAACTTTTGACCAAAGTCAAAGGACGAGAAATGGCAGGTGACCAAAAATGGTAGGTATTATCTTACAAAATAAGGCAATCCTTTTTTGACCTAAACAGGCTCCAGTCAGATCAAGTGAAGGCCTCTGATTGAGCATAAACTCCTTTGGCTCAGTAAGGACAACTATTTATGATAGTAAAAGAAGAACGTTAGGTTCAATCGAGTGCTAGCATGATTTCCTTGAACCTAATTGAATCTCATTTAAATCAATTGAACTGGATCAATTCAATTGATGATCACCAGATTCAAACCCTTGTTTGTGTGACCCAGTTAGGTTCAGTTCTATATGGTAATAGAATATGTCATGATCTCTATCATCGACATCATCGAAACTCTTTCGATGGATCAGAACTCTTCTGATTCGAACAGCTAGAATGATCGATCATCTAAATCATTCTAATTGCTTCCAAAATCCACCAGTGACACCTAGCAGTATATGGTGGCAACCCATCAGAGCTGAATGTGAACCTCTTGGTGCAGCTACCTGTGTGATTAAGTTCTTCTATCTTGAGCCCCGATCAGATTAGGGTTAAGGTGAACTCGTCAAACCCTAGTCTCTATGTCATATGATGTAATCATTCGATTCAAGTCCGATGTGAAAACCTAAATAGAAACTCTTTCTATTATTTCACTCTGCCATGGCCATGGGCTTCTGGACTTGATTCTCATGATCATCATAGGGCTACTCCTCTACCACCAAGGTAGATAGATTCCATCTTGATGCAATCCAGTTCCTATAATGAACATGCTATAGCCAACATACACCTTAGGGTTTCGAATGGCTAGGAGACTGAGTAATGGTGTAGTCAAACTATAACACCCTCAAGGTGAACTGTCGATGCACCTCAGGTCAAAGAACTAGACACACCACTGCAGCATCGAGTCAGTCATTGACGAGAAGGTAGACTTCCTAATGACTACTCGAGGTGGTCACGCTCAGTGCCCTCATTCTCTAACGAGTATCTGTACTCTCACTTCAGTGTCTCCACATCATAGACTCAAGACTCATCTACTAAAGAGAAGCGATTGTACACCAACCTTCGGATCAATCACCATCCTCGTGATGATCCTATGGTCGGAAGCATTTTATGAGTTAATAATGATTATTCATGTCTTAAATTTTCAACTCTTGAAAATATGAATTATGATTACCATTAACTCAAAGGATGTATCACAGACACTAAATACACATATGTGATAGAAAATAACCCATTTTATTGATTTTAGTCAAAATTATAATTTTGGCCCTAGAAGTGTATTATAAGTGTCAGCCAATTCTGGCTTCTAGGGCATATATATCTAACAATCTCCCACTTATCCTAAAGCCAATTGGCTACGAGTCTAAGTCCCATCTTCTCGAGGTGGGCTTCGATTTTCTACTAGCGCAATGGCTTTGTAAGCGGATCTGCCACATTATCTGTGGAGTCAACTCTCTTACCCTCGACATAACCCTTCTCGAGGTAATTGCGGATGAGGTGGTATCACCGCTCAATGTGCTTAGATTTCTGGTGAGACCTTGGCTCCTTAGCAAGGGCTATGGTGCCATTGTTGTCACAATATAGAGGAATGACATCTGATGGCATTACTTCGATTTCTGTAGCAAACTTCTTGTACCAGAATGCTTCCTTCGTAGCCTTTAATGTAGCGATATATTCTGCTTTCATGGTGGAATCTGCTATCATAATTTGCTTGGAACTCTTCCAGCTGACAGCACCACCATTGCACACAAATAGACTCCCAGATGTCGACTTTCGATCATCTATGTCGGACATGAAATCCAAGTCTATGTATCCTTAGACTTGGAGTTCCCCATTACCAAAGACCAACATCATATCCTTAGTTCTTCTCAAGTACTTAAGGATACATTTCACAGAAGTCCAGTGTTCTTCACTTGAATTTGACTGATATCTGCTTTTGACACTTACAGCATGGGCTATATCAGGTCGTGTACATAGCATGGCATACATGAGGCTCCCATATTGCAGAAGCATAAGGGATCTTGCTCATGCGTTCTATTTCCTCAGGTGTGCTAGGGCACATCTTCTTGGAAAGATGAATACCATGTCTGAAGGGTATTAATCCCCTCTTAGAGTTTTCCATACTAAACCTCTTTAGTACTTTCTCTATGTACATCTTCTGTGAAAGTCCTAGCATCCTATTCGGTCTATCCCTATAGACCTTAATTCCTAGAATAAAGGATGCTTCACCTAGGTCTTTCATGGAGAATTCCTTGGACAACCATAATTTGACTGTTGTCATCATGGGAATATCATTCCCAATAAGGAGGATGTCATCCACGTACAATACGAGGAAGACAACAGCGCTCCCACTGACCTTTTTGAAGACACATGGTTCCTCTTCATTTTTGATGAAACCAAATTTTTTGATCACATCATTGAAATGAGTGTTCCAGCTCCAAGATGCTTGCTTAAGTCCATATATGGACCTTTGCAGCTTGCAAACCTTGTGATCAGTATCACTGGATGTGAAACCTAGCGGCTGTTCCATATAGATATCTTCCTCAAGATATCCATTTAAGAATGCCATTTTCACATCCATTTGCCATATTTCATAATCGAAATAGGCTGCAATGGCAAGCAATGTGCGGATGGATTTTAGCATAGCCACTGGGAAAAAGGTATCCTGATAGTCAATGCCTTCGCGTTGACTATAACCTTTTGCCACTAGTCTAGCCTTGAATGTCTCCACATTTCCATCTGCACCAATCTTTCTCTTGAAGATCCATTTACACCCAATAGGTACTATACCTTCTGGTGGATCTACCAAGGTCCAGACTTGGTTTGAGTGCATCGAGTCAATTTCTGACTGCATTACCTCTAGCCATTTCTTGAAGTCGATATCTGATATCGCCTCGTTGTAGGTTTTGGGATCATCACCATGAGCACCATTACCTACGAGGAACATTTTCTCTACTTCTTTGAAATAATACCTAAGTATCTTTCAGGGGGATGGGAAAACTCTTTCCGATCTATGAGATGGAGGAGGTAGTATTTTTATTGGCTCAACCTGATTTGGTTCCAATTGGTCCTTAGCTCATTGTACTTATGAGACTTTCTCATCAAGCTTAATCTGCTTTCCAATGCTGCTATCTTGAATAAACTATTTTTCAAGAAAGATGGCATGTCGACTCACAATCACATTGTGGTCTTCTGGAATGTAGAAATAGTATCCTAATGACTCTTTAGGATATCCTATGAATCGAGCTCTGAAGGACCTAAACTCTAACTTGTCCGCTTGTTGTCTTTTGACATGAGCCGGACAACCCCAAATTCTGAGATGACTCAGACTTGATTTCTTACCGTGCCATATCTCATACGGTGTGGTAGGAACGATCTTAGAGGGAACCCTATTCAGTAGATAAATTGAAGTTAACAATGAGTGTCCCTAAAGAAAATCAGGGAAGGTCTGTGAAGCTCATCATGGATCGGACCATATCTAATAGGGTCCGATTTCTCCATTCTGAAATCCTGTTGAGTTGAGGTGTTCCTGGTGGAGTCCATTGAGAGACTATGCCATTTTCCTTAAGATAGTCTAGGAATTCTCGACTAAGGTATTCACCTCCTCGATCTGATCGAAGAACCTTAATGGGTTTTTCCAGTTTATTTTTCTACTTCATGTCTGAATTCTTTGAACTTTTCAAAAGCTTCAGACTTGTGTCTCATAAGATACACATATCCGTACCTAGATAGATCATCGATAAAGATAATGAAGTAGACAAAATTGCCTCTAGTCGGTACATCAAATGAGCCGCACACATTAGTATGTACTAGGGCAAGGAGATCTGTGGCCCTCTCTCCATGTCCTACAAAAGAAAGTTTGGTCATTTTGCCTTGGAGACAAGATTCATAAGTTGGATATGACTCAAAAGTCAATGGACTCAATAGCCCATTTTTCTCCAATTTGTTGATCCTATCTTCTGCTATATGACCTAATCTCAGGTGCCATAGATATCTGTCGTTTGGACTATCCCTAGGTCGTTTGGCATTCATATTTTGCTCGATAGTTAGAATAGGTACATCAATATGTAGCTGATAAAGATCGTTAATAAGAAAACCATTTGCAATTTTATTTCTTTCATAAAGAATATTACAATGGTCCTTAAAGAAGGTAATCACATAGCCTTCTAGTGCTAAGCATGAAACAGAAATCAAATTTCTGCTAGCTGCAGGCACATAATAACAGTCTTTCAAAACTAAGTCTAAACCAGATGGTAATCGAAGAGGGTATATTTTCCACTGCCACTGCAGCAACTCTTGCTCCATTACCGATGCGTAGGATCATGTCTCCATCCCTCAGCCTCCTGCTATCCTCAAGACCCTACATGAAAGTGCACAGATGAGCACTAGAACCAGAGTCAAGCACCCAACTGGATGCAGAAGAAACTATAAGGTTAGACTCAATAACGAGCATACCTCCAGAAGGACCTTCCTTCTTGTTCTTCAGGGTGGCCAGGTAAGTAGGATAGTTTCCGCTTCTAGTGGCCGTCGCTGTTGCAATGGAAACACTTTTCTTTGGCAGCGGCTTTCATCTTCGGCTCTTCCTTCTTCTTCTTTTCTCCTTCCACCTTCTGCTTTTTCATAGACTTCTTTTTCTTTCCATAAGACTTTCTTTTGGAAGAAGTCCATTCCATAGCAAGAACTGAGCCTTTAGAATCCTTTCATAGAAAGCTCAGCGGTGACCAGCATATTCATTAATTCGGCCAAGGAATTTTGAAGTTTATGCATGTGGTAATTCATGATGAATTGCCCATATGCATCAGTCAAGGATTGCAGAATAATATCATTCTACAGATCCAAGTCTAACTTCACACCGAGCTTCTCAAGCTCTTCCATGTCCTTGATCATCATCAGACAGTGATCTTGGACTGACTGCCCATCACGCATCTTAGCCTTAAAAAGTCATTTCATGTGACTTGATACTTGGCTGCGCGACTCTGTTCACCAAACATCTCCTGTAGGTGAGCCAACATTTGGCGAGCAGTCCGATATCTTCATGTTGGCGCTGGAGCTCATCAGACATCGAGCCCAACATGTAATATCTGGCCTTATTATCTTCGTCTATCCATTTTTTCAGAGACGCTCTCTGTTCAGTGGATGGACGGGCTGGTAAGGTGGGAGGGTCCTGGTCCAATACATGGGTTAACTTCTCAAAATCCAAAATAATTTTGTAGTTCCTGAGCCAATCTTTATAATTAGGGTCCGGTCAGTCTATGTGTGTCCAGGATACGTGCTAATGGGTTGGACGCAGATATTTTTCTGTAGAGAGTCAAAGATTCTAGTTAGATACTATAATTATGACTTGACCAATTTGTTTAGGAATTTTATTTTTAAACAAATTAGCTTCCACTATTTTCTCGGATCCCTACACTTCCTCTGTAGAGATGCGAAAAATCTCCATGATTAATGATTTCTAGTGGGTGGTGCGGTCTCACCAACTGACTCATCACCTCACCTAACAGTTATTGGTGATGGGTTAGCCAATGAGTGAACAACTCTTGTTCAATGATTCTCTAATCATGGTGCACCCAAACTTGGTCTCTAATTCATGAATCTCACCATATCCGAAATATTGATCCACTCCTTAGTTAAGTCAGACCCATCCATTTGCACAGACTGGAATTCCTAATTGAGTCTCTCACCGTATCTGAAATATTTGAGCCCAACTCATCCTCCAGCCCATAGCATCCAATGCCTAATAGACATGGTTGCATCTTTCTGGTGCAACTGAGCCACTGTATCCAGTCGAGAACAATCAACCCCGAGAAGGGCCCGCACATCTACAATGGTGGAAGACCTCAGACTTAATCTTTTCTTAGGAAGAATTGATTAGGTCTCATTAAACTAGACTTATCATAGTCATAACAATTATGACTAACCTAGTGGCATGGGTTAGCTCGGATTATTGACCACCTCAAATCAGAACTGGGTCAACAGATATGGCCAGGTAAGTGAGACCGGTGGAAGGATATGCCATTAACTCGTACAAGAATGCATTCAGGTCGAGTAGC
The DNA here is from genome assembly GCA_006176705.1 of Cocos nucifera. NCBI lineage: Eukaryota > Viridiplantae > Streptophyta > Magnoliopsida > Arecales > Arecaceae > Cocos > Cocos nucifera. Next base: position 258,923 of record QRFJ01000977.1, on the reverse strand, counting down.
TCTCAATTAAAAACCAGTCGGTCGTATGTGCCAAACTTACCTTAGACACCAAATTATTGAGCCAGAACCAATTGGGTTAGCCTACAATCCAGACTCTAACCTCTGAGCCTAATTAGGTCTTGCTTGATCGTGACTCGATCTTGACCCAGACTTAATCCTATTAGGCTGGTCAATTTAAGCATTATTGATCCCATCTAACCAACTCTTGATTCGGTTTGATCAACCATTTAGACCTAATTGAGCTACCCAAGCCCGAACCCAGTATTATGAATATGTCTTAGATCTAAAATTCTCAATTTTAGACCTAATTAATATTTCATAATCTTAATTCTTAATTAAGTAGGGTTCATAAATAAAATATGCATAATAAATCCTAGGGTTTCAGGATCTAGGGTTTTGCAGAAAGTAAGTTTTGGGTTTCTGATTAAGGACGAATGCGCAGCACCCCTACACGTCATAAGAACACCCCATCGGATGGAAGAGAGGGCCTTTAAACCCTTCTTCATTTCTTATGATCTTATGGACGGATGGCCAAGAGGAATGCCTTAATCAGGAACATGTAATACTACAAAATAATTTTAGATCTATATCATATATCTCATATACAAATTAGATCTAATCATGGCATATTTTGCATACATCTCATGTATCGAATCATGCATATTTTTAGATCTAAATTATCTCATAATAATCTAAAAAATTAGATTTAAATTGATCTTATCAAAATAAACTCTAATCTAGATAACTATGTAGAACTATTCTACAACTAGTCTAGACATGCATCAATCATATCTCATATGATGTTTAAAATTAAATAATTTTATTTACTATTTTTTAGATGTTATTATAATAATTATAATATCAAAAAATAGTAAATAAATAGATCTAAAATATAATTTAATCAAATTAAATTGAAAACATGCAAGACTATTCTATAGAACTATTCTATTTTAGAACTAGTCATGCATATTTTCTAATCTTAGATCCAAATTATTTAATTTTAATTTTTTCTGATTTCAAATCTGAGATCACATTTCATGTGACATCTGAAATCATTTATTTTCTAATTAGAATAAATTTAAAATCAGATCTAAACACTTTTAGAACCTTGCTCTGATACCAGTTGAAGGAAAATCCTGATTTTTCGGATCAGATTTGTTCAGATTAGATCGGATCAAGAGATATATTTCAAAAATTTTTCTCTTTAATTCTAATTAGATTGGGATATTTTAGATTTAATCCTTATTATTTTAATAATAAAAATAAAATCTAAATAAATTAAATCAAATTTAATTTACCTTGATGTAGGGTAATCTTATTACCCGTTGATGATCCTGTAACCAGCAGAAGGTTCTGGATCTAGCCACGCAAGTGCCTAGCCTCTATCGGTATCCACTCAGGCTAGATCTAGAGATCCTCTTCTTCTCTATCACATCTCTAAAAATTAGATCTGGATCTGATCTGAAGGATCTTCAAAATACCTTTCGAAGATCAGCAGTTGTCCTTTGCAGCAGTGCAGCCTTCTAGCTTTCAGTCGCCTTTCTCCCATCTGAATTGCACCAACTAAGATCCAAATTCCTTTTGGACGTGGAGAGGAGAGGGAGAAGTAGAACTTGGCATGGAGGAGGAAGAGGGAGGAAGCCTTGGGGTGTGGAGAACTCTTTTCTTAGATTTCAGATCTTCCTTGAGTTGGGCGCAGGGTCTTATTTATAGACTATGCGTGATCCAACTCCTCTTGTTCCCAACCAATCACAACCCTTTATGAAATCAGATCTAAATTTGATTGATGGGAATAGAGTCTCTTGGATTCCTCCTTAGATGGCACCTAAGACCAATCAAACTTGGTTCTTAGGAGAAGTCTAATCGGAATCCAAAAGGGAGATGGAGTCCCTGTCCAACAGGGACTCCTGGGAGCCTCCTGCTTGGGCACATGCCAAGGGTGGCGTGCGCCCTCCTCCTTGGCAGGTTTTGGCAGGAGGATAGGCCCCCACCAGCTCTCCAATAAGTGTATGATACGTGGACAAAAGTCAAAGTATCAATAGTTAATATTTGACCAATCAAAGGTCAACTTTTGACCAAAGTCAAAGGACAAGAAATGGCAGGTGACCAAAAATGGCAGGTATTATCTTACAAAATAAGATAACCTTTTTTTGACCTAGACAGGCTCCAATCAGACCAAGTGAAGGCCTCTGATTGAGCATAAACTTCTTTGGCTCAGTAAGGACAACTATTTATGATAGTAAAAGAAGAACATTAGGTTCAATCGAGTGCTAGCACGATTTTCTTGAACCTAATTGAATCTCATTCAGATCAATTAAACTGGATCAGTTCAATTGATGATCATCAGATTCAAACCCTTGTTGTGTGACCTAGTTAGGTTCAGTTCAGTATGGTAATGGGATATGTCATGATCTCTATCATCGACATCATCGAAACTCTTTTCGATGGATCAGAACTCTTCTAATTCGAATAGCTAGAATGATCGATCATCTAAATCATTCTAATTGCTCCCAAAATCCACCAGTGACACCTAGTAGTATATGGTGGCAATCCATCAGAGCTGAATGCGAACCTCTTGGTGCAGCTACCTATGTGATTAAGTTCTTCTATGTTGAGCCCCGATTAGATTAGGGTTTAGGTGAACTCGTCAAACCCTAGTCTCTATCATATGATGTAATCATTCGATTCAAATCCGATGTGAAAACCTAAATAGAAACTCTTTCTATTATTTCACTCTACCATGGCCATGGGCTTCTGGACTTGATTCTCATGATCATCATAGGGCTGCTCCTCTACCACCGAGGTAGATAGATTCCATCTTGATGCAATCCAATTCCTACAATGAACATGCTATAGCCAACATACACCTCAGGGTTCCGAATGGCTAGGAGACCGAGTAATGGTGTAGTCAAACTATAACACCCTCAAGGTGAACTACCGATGCACCTCAGGTCAAAGAACCAGACACACCACTGCAGCGTCGAGTCAGTCATTGACGAGAAGGTAGACTTTCTAATGACTACTCGAGGTGGTTACGCTCAGTGCTCTCGTTCTCTAATGAGTATCTATACTCTTGCTTCGGTATCTCCACATCGTAGACTCAAGACTCATCTACTAAAGAGAAGCGATTGTACACCAACCTTTTGAATCTTCACTATCCTCGTGATGATCCTATGGTCGGGAGCATTTTATGAGTTAATAGTGATTATTCAAGTCTTAAATTTTTAACTCTTGAAAATATGAATTATCATTACCATTAACTCAAAGGATATATCACAGACACTAAATACACATATGTGACAGAAAATAACCCATTTTATTGATTTTAGTCAAAATTATAATTTTGCCCCTAGAAGTGTATTACAAGTGTCAGTCAATTTTGGCTTCTAGGGCACATATATCTAACACCAGGTTCTGTACCAATAGAATTGGCACTAGAGGAAGGGTCCTCTGTTCCTAAGAAACCCTTGTTCTTAAAGGAGTGCTTAGTTTGCCCTATGAATTTTCTTCTTTAAGGTTCATCTCCATCCTCTCCCTCAATTTCAAGAAATGCCTCCAAAGAAGGTGACTACCCAGAGATCTACCACTTCTATTGTCAAATCTGAGTCAATATCATCCATTCCTGCTCCATCATCGGTGCTTCAACCACCTCCTCCATCGAAGGCCCTGGTAGATCCGGGGTAGTTTAACCTGCTGATGTATCGAGTTCAAGGCCTCACCAAAATGATGTAGGCCATGCGGCAACCTTCGATGATAGTTCTACCAAGAAACCCACCATCGGGATGTCAGAATTCGATCCTAAGGAGGAGCACTTGGGCTAGCATACCCATCGCCCCTGAGAAGGAGAAATAGAGAGCAAAGGATCCTTGTTCGGATCATAATTCTTCTTCGGAAAGACCATTCTCATCTACACCTGAAAGCCTTCCAAGATCTACGATCGAGATGACATCCTCGATCAGAAACTATGGGAGATGGACCGATGGATTGAGAAACTCCACCACATCACCTTGGCTCACCATGACGACGTCCACACCGATCTTTCTTTCTCTTTCCAAATTATGCAAGAGTCCATTCCACCAAACTTCAAGCTTTCCTAATTTGAAAGCTACGATGGAAGCTCTACTTCAGTCGATCACCTGGAGGCCTTTCAGACCATGATGCTGCTCCATGGTGCATCAGATGCCATCTTATGTCGAGCTTTTTCATCTTCCTTAAAGGAAGCAGCATAAAACTAGTACTCGATGTTAAAGCTGGGTACGATCTTTTTCTTAGACCAGATGAGCCATCAATTTGTGGCTTATTTTGTTAGCAGTTGGCATTCCCATCGAGGTTTGAATTTACTGATGAATATCAAGCAGAAGAAGGAGGAATCTATCCAGGCTTATGTCACCCAGTTTAATACTGCTGCATTGGAGGTCCAAAATCTGGACCAGTTTGTTCTAATGGCCGCACTCAAGGGCGACCTTCAGAAGAATGATTTGTTGTTCTTTCTGGAGAAGAAGTACCCCAGGAACTTTGCCGATCTACTAGCTCAGGTTGAAGGATATGCCCGAGCGAAAGAAGCCTTCAAATTAAAAGATGAGGAAGCTGAAGGAGAGTGGCAGGCAGACCAGTCTAATAAACCTATAGCTAATGGAGGGCCGAATGAAGTTCGATCGCACTCATGGGCTTCCTCCAAGCGCAAGCGAGTCCGAACTCCTCCTCGAGCTTATCGTCAAAAAAGCTTCGACAAAAGGGCACGAAGAAGTTCTTCCTCCAAAATATTTCACAACTATGCTCCCCTCAATGCTCTAAAAATGCAAGTATCGATGGAGATCAAGGAACAACTGCCAAGGTCTGAAAGGATGCGCACTCATCCTGGTAAGCGCAATCATAGCAAATACTACCTCTACCATCGTGACCACAGTCACTATGCTGAAAAATGCATTCAACTCTAACATGAGATTGAGGAGCTCATCAAGAGAGGTCGGCTGGGTTGATTCCTCAAATGTCGATCTAAAGCAAGAGAAGATCAATCGAGGGCACTGCCGCAGCTAGAACCACCAAGAAGAGAGGAACAACAAGGAGATTGGCCACCTCTCGGCATCATCAACACTATCTCTGGGGGACTTCGATGAGAAGAGGCTAGCAGATCTGAGGAATCAATGAAGAGATAGAGGACTAAAGAATCCATAACCTTCGCCGAGGTAGATGCATGGGGAGTACAGTTTTCGTATAATGATGCAGTTGTAATCTCTTTAAATATAGCAGACTATGATGTACGTCGCATCCTAATTGATAATGGAAGTTCGGTTGGTGTCTTATCTTATGATGCTTTCTCCAAAATGTCAATATCTAATAGTCAGCTTGGACCAATAAACTCCCCCTAGTAGGCTTCGCTAGTGTTGCAGTACCAGTTGAAGGTATAATAACTCTAGCTGTGGCTGTAGGGTAATATCCAAGACAATCCAAAGCGTAGGTGGATTTTTTGGTAGTAAAGGCTTCCTCTACTTACAATGCAATTCTTGACCGACCTAGTCTAAATGCACTTTGGGCAGTGGTGTCAACTTATTATTTGAAGATAAATTTTTTGATAAGTTATGAGATTGGAGAGGTCAGGAGAGATCAAGCTTTGGCAAGGCATTGCTACTTAGTTGCCCTACAAAAGGAAGAACAGTCCGACCCTTATCCTATTGATAGGCTAGATGTTCGTGATGACCTTATCAAAGAACGAGGTGAGTCCATAGAAAATCTTGTGACCATCCCCCTGAATGATGGAAATGCGGAGCATACGGTGCAAATTGGCTCCAATCTAGAAGATGAAGTTCGAGACAAGCTCAATGCTTTTTTATGGAGGAATGCCGACGTCTTTGCCTGGGTTTTGATGGATATGCCTAGGATTGATGCCAAGATTATAAAACATCGATTGGCTGTTGACCCCAAGCATCGATTACTGAAAGAAAGAGTTCAAGACAATGCACCAGAAAGGCAGAAGATAATAGCAGAAGAAGTCGACAAGCTTCTCAACATCGAATTTATCTGAGAAGTCAGCCATCCAACTTGGGTCTCTAACATAATCTTGATCAAGAAAGCCAATGGCAAGTGGAGTATGTGCGTTGACTTTAAGAAGCTTAACAAGGCCTACTCAAAAGATAGCTACCCTTTGCCCAGAATCGATCAACTGGTTGATGGGACTTCAAGCTATGAGCTCCTCGCCTTCATGGATGCCTTCTCTGGCTACAACCAAATTCGGATGGCATCGGAGGACAAGGAGAAGTCTACTTTTATTACTAACCATGGTCTTTACTATTATAGGGTCATGTCCTTTGGGCTTAAATGCAAGTGCGACTTATCAGCGCTTGGTCAATAAAATCTTCAAGAAGTAGATCGGCCACAGTATGGAGGTTTACGTCGATGACATGCTGATCAAAAGCTGAGAGATTGTCAATCATGTCGCCGACCTTGAAGAGGCTTTCGATGCACTCAAAAAATACAAGATGAAGCTGAACCCAACAAGTACGTCTTTAGGGTAGCCTCAAAAAATTTTTTGGGATTCATGGTCTCAAGACGAGGAATCAAGGCCAATCCAAAGAAAATTCGAGCTATCCAGGAGATGACCGCTACGAAGTCCATCAAGAAAGTTCAATGCCTAACCGAAAAGGTCGCATCTTTAAATCATTTTGTCTCAAGTTCGGCCGAACGCTGCATGCCCTTCTTCCAAATCCTCAAGAAACTGAAATATTTTCACTAGACTCAAGAATACCAAAAGGCGTTCGATGAGCTCAAGAACTACCTCGGCTTGCCCCCTACTAGCCAAACTCGAATCCAGAAAGGAGCTGTTTCTTTACCTCGCGGTCTCCCCTATGGCGCTAGCGATGGTCCTAGCTAAGGAAGAGGTGAAAGTACAGCAATCAGTCTACTACGTAAGTCGAATCCTAAGGGATGCCGAGATCAGGTATATAAAGTTGAAAAAATTGATTTATGCTCTTCTGATTGCAACAAGAAAACTTCGACGTTACTTTCAGGGACATGATATAATGCTCCTCACTGATCAGTCGATTAGAGCAATCCTTCATCAAATGGATAGATTCAAAAGAATTGCAAAATAGGCCATTGAATTAATAGAGTTCGACATCAACTACCGACCTCGACCAGAAATCAAGGCTCAGGCACTGGCCAACTTCATAGTTGAATGCACCATTCCAGATGAAGCTGAGCTTGAATAGAATGAGACCGGCATCCTATGGTTGCAATCGAGCCTCCCCGAAGAAAGTGTCAACCTTTCTAAAGGTTTTTTTATCCTGTACGTGGATGGTTCATCCAACTCCACTGGAGTAGGTGCGGGGTTAATCTTAGTCAACCTCGAGGGAGTCATCGTCGAGTACACGCTATGCTTCAAATTCCCTACAACTAATAATGGGGCCGAATATGAAGCGCTGATCGTCGGATTAGAAATAGCAAGAGAGTCAAAAATAGATCGACTTCAAGTCTACAATGATTTTCAATTAGTGGTCAGCCAGGTTAGTGGCAACTATGAAGCACGGGAGGAAACTATGATGACCTTGAGAAAGTAAAGGATTTGACTTCGGCCTTCGATAGTTTTGGCATTCGATAGATTCCAAGGGTAGAAAATACAAAAGCTGACCTCCTCTCTAAATTGGCTACTTCAGCCTCAGTCGAACTATCCAAAGAAGTATTTTTTGAAACTTTAAAATGCCTAAGCTTAGAGAAATCATAGCTCGTTATGCAGACAGAGCTCGAGCCGAGTTGGATTGACCTGTTAGTTGCCTATCTCAAAAAGGGAGTTCTTTCTCGTGATCCAAAAGAAGCTCGAAAACTCAAGAATCAAGCCTTCCGATATGTTTTGTATGAGGGCAAGTTGTATAAAAGATTGTATTCGCTACCATTGCTGAGATATCTCCAACCTTCAGAGGCCAACTTTGCATTATGAAAAATGCATGAGGGAATTTGTGAAAGTCATGTAGGAGCCGGATCCCTATCACAAAAACTACTTCGATAAGGGTACTATTGGCCGACCTTGTACCATGATTCTATGAAGTATGTCAAGAAATATGATCGCTATCAGAGAAATACAAACATGCAAAGACAATCGACCTCCAAGCTTACTCCGTTAAGTACACCTTGGCCATTTATGCAGTGAAAAATGGATATACTTGGCCCTTTTCCAATGGCATCCGGACAACGAAAGTTCCTCCTAGTCGCGATTGACTACTTCACCAAATGGGTCGAAGCCGAACCACTAGCAAAAATTGCTGAGGCCAAGGTACAGGACTTTGTCTAGAAGTCAATCGTCTGCCAGTTTGGTCTGTCCCAAACTCTCATAATAGACAACGGACGATAGTTTGCTGGGATGAGGTTCGTTGAGTTCTGTGAAGACTAAACATCTTCCATCACTTCACATAGATAGCTCACCCACGGGCAAATGGAGAAGCTGAAGTGACCAACCGGATCCTGCTACAAGGCATCAAGACAAGACTCGACAGAGCAAGTGGGGCTTGGGCGAACGAACTCTACCACATCCTCTCGGCATACCGAACTACTTAAAGGCTATCGATTGGGGAAACACCATTCGTGTAGGCTTTTGGAATAGAGGTAGTCATCCCAATCGAGCTTAAGCTTCCATCAACATGAGTCGTGGCCTTCAGTGTGCAGCATAACTCACAGGACCTTAGAGCCAATCTCGATCTGGTAGAAGAAAAAAGAGAGAAAGCCCAGATTCGAATGGCAACCTACATGCAAAAGATGGTCCGATACTATAACTCTAGAGTCAAAGGTAAAATATTCAGAGTGGGGGACTTAGCGCTTCGACGAGCTGCCATCTCTCAGCCTCAGAGCCAGAAAAAGCTTACCCCAAATTGGGAAGGCCCGTATGAAATAGAGGAGGTCATCTGGCCCAAAAATTATCGTCTGAAGGAGCTCAGAGGAACAATGCTCCCACTGAAGGGAAATCCTGATTTTTCGGTCCAGGTTCGTCCAGATCTGATTAGATCAAGAGATATATTTCAAAAATTTTCTCTTGATCTTAATCAGATTTTGATATATTTTAGATCTGATTATTATTATTTTAATAAATAAAATAAAATAAGATAAATTAAATCAAATTCAATTTACCTGATTTGGGTAATCCTATTACCCTGTAGATGATCCTGATTGCAGCGGAAGGTTCTGGATCTTAGCCACGCAAGCGCCTGGCCTCTACCGGTATCCACTCGGGTTGGATCTGGAGATCCTCTTCTTCTCTATCACACCTCCAAAAATCAGATCTGGATCTGATCTGGAGGATCTTCAAAACTCTTTTGAAGATCTGCAGTCGTCCTTTTGCAGCAGCGCAGCCTTCTTGCTTTTGATCGCCTTTCCTTGATCTGAATCGCACCAAACTAAGTCCAAAACACCTTTTGGACGTGGAGAGCAAGGGGAGAAGAGACTATGGCATGGAGAAGGAGGGGAGAGGCAGCCTTGGGGCGTATCTAATAGCATTGGAATTAGGGTTGGGCGCAGGGTCTTATTTATAGACCTCTTGTGATCCAACTCCTCTTCCTCTCAACCAATCACAACCCTTTGTGAAATCAGATCTAAATCTGATTGGTTGGAATAGAGACCCCTGGATTCCTCCTTAGAGGGTGCCTAAGACCAGTCAAACTGGATTCTTAGTAGAACTCTGAATTGGAATCCAAAAGGGAGGTGGAGTCCTTGTCCAACAAGGACTCCTAGGCGCCTCCTACTTGGGCTCACGCCACCCTTGGCGTGCGCCCTTCTCCTTGCCAGGTTCTGGCAGGGGGACAGGCCCCCACCAGCTCTCCAATAGGTGCATGACATGTGGTCAAAAGTCAAAGGGTCAATGGTCAACGTTTGACCAGTCAAAGGTAGACTTTTGACCAAAGTCAAAGAACAAGAAATGGCAGGTGACCAAAAATGGCAGGTAATGTCTTACAAATAAGACAACCTATTCTGACTTGGACAACCTCCAGTCAGACCATATGAAGGCCTCTGATTGAGCACAAACTCCTTTGGCTCAGTCAGGACAACTTATTTATGATAGTAAAAGAAGAACGTTAGGTTCAATCGAGTGCTAGCACGATTTCCTTGAACCTAATTGAATCTCATTCAGATCAATTGAACTAGATCAGTTCAATTGATGATCACCAGATTCAAACCCTTGTTTGTGTGACCCAGTTAGGTTCAGTTCTGTATGGTAATGGGATATGTCATGATCTCTATCATCGACATCATCGAAACTCCTTTCGATGGATCAGAACTCTTCTGATTCGAACAGCTAGAATGATCGATCATCTAAATCATTCTAATTGCTCCCAAAATCCACCAGTGACACCTAGCAGTATATGGTGGCAACCCATCAGAGCTGAATGCGAACCTCTTGGTGCAGCTACCTGTGTGATTAAGTTCTTCTATCTTGAGCCCCGATCAGATTAGGGTTAAGGTGAACTCGTCAAACCCTAGTCTTCTGTCATATGATGTAATCATTCGATTCGAGTCCAATGTGAAAATCTAAATAGAAACTCTTTCTATTATTTCACTCTGCCATGGCCATGGACTTCTGGACTTGATTCTCATGATCATCATAGGGCTGCTCCTCTACCACCGAGGTAGATAGATTCCATCTTGATGCAATCCAGTTCCTACAATGAACATGCTATAGCCAACATACACCTCAGGGTTCCATATGGCTAGGAGACCGAGTAATGGTGTAGTCAAACTATAACACCCTCAAGGTGAACTGCCGATGCATCCTCAGGTCAAAGAACCAGACACACTACTGCAGCATCGAGTCAGTCATTGACGAGAAGGTAGACTTCCCTAATGACTACTCGAGGTGGTCACGCTCAGTGCCCTCGTTCTCTAACGAGTACCTGTACTCTCGCTCCGGTGTCTCCACACCGTAGACTCAAGACTCATCTACTAAAGAGAAGCGATTGTACACCAACCTTCCGGATCAATCACCATCCTCGTGATGATCCTATGGTCGGGAGCATTTTATGAGTTAATAATGATTATTCATGTCTTAAATTTTCAACTCTTGAAAATATGAATTATCATTACCATTAACTCAAAGGATGTATCACAGACACTAAATACACATATGTGATAGAAAATAACCCATTTTATTGATTATAGTCAAAATTATAATTTTGCCCCTAGAAGTGTATTACAAGTGTCAGCCAATTCTGGCTTCTAGGGCACATATATCTAACAATCTCCCACTTGTCCTAAAGCCAATTGGCTACAAGTCTAAGTCCCATCTTCTCAAGGTGGGCTTCGATCTTCTGCTGGCCCAACGGCTTTGTAAGTGGGTCTGCCACATTATCTGTGGAGTTGACTCTCTTGACCTCAACGTAACCTTTCTCAAGGTAATCGCGGATGAGATGGTATCGCCGCTCAATGTGCTTGGATTTCTGGTGAGACCTCGGCTCCTTAGCAAGGGCTATGGCGCCATTGTTGTCGCAGTAAAGAGGAATGGCATCTGATGGCATTACTCCAATTTCTGCAGCAAACTTCTTGTACCAGAATGCTTCCTTCGCAGCCTCTGATGCAGCTATATATTCTGCTTCCATGGTGGAATCTGCTATCACAGTTTGCTTGGAACTCTTCCAGCTGACAGCTCCACCATTGCACACAAACAGACTCCAGATGTCGACTTTCGATCATCTATATCGGACATGAAATCCGAGTCTGTGTATCCCTGGACTTGGAGTTCTCCATTACCAAAGACCAACATCATATCCTTAGTTCTTCTCAAGTACTTAAGGATACATTTCACAGAAGTCCAGTGTTCTTCACCTGGATTTGACTGATATCTGCTTGTGACACTCACAGCATGGGCTATATCAGGTCGTGTACATAGCATGGCATACATGAGGCTCCCTATTGCAGAAGCATAAGGGATCTTGCTCATGCGTTCTATTTCCTCAGGTGTGCTGGGGCACATCTTCTTGGAAAGATGAATACCATGTCTGAAGGGTATTAATCCCCTCTTAGAGTTTTCCATACTAAACCTCTTTAGTACTTCCTCTATGTACATCTTCTGTGAAAGTCCTAGCATCCTATTCGGTCTATCCCTATAGACCTTAATTCCTAGAATAAAGGATGCTTCACCTAGGTCTTTCATGGAGAATTCCTTGGACAACCACATCTTGACTGATGTCAACATGGGAATATCATTCCCAATAAGGAGGATGTCATCCACGTACAATACGAGGAAGACAACAGCGCTCCCACTGACCCTTTTGAAAACACATGGTTCCTCTTCATTTTTGATGAAACCAAACTTTTTGATCACATCATTGAAACGAGTGTTCCAGCTCCGAGATGCTTGCTTAAGTCCATATATGGACCTTTGCAGCTTGCAAACCTTGTGATCAGTATCACTGGATGTGAAACCTAGCGGCTGTTCCATATAGATATCTTCCTCAAGATATCCATTTAAGGAATGCCGTTTTCACGTCCATTTGCCATATTTCATAATCGAAATAGGCTGCAACAGCAAGCAATGTGCGGATGGATTTTAGCATAGCTACTGGGGAAAAGGTATCCTGATAGTCAATGCCTTCGCGTTGACTATAACCTTTTGCCACTAGTCTAGCCTTGAATGTCTCCACATTCCCATCTGCACCAATCTTTCTCTTGAAGATCCATTTACACCCAATAGGTACTATACCTTCTGGTGGATCTACCAAGGTCCAGACTTGGTTTGAGTGCATCGAGTCAATTTCTGACTTCATTGCCTCTAAGCCATTTCTCGGAGTCGATATCTGATATCGCCTCGTTGTAGGTTTTGGGATCATCACCATGAGCACCATTACCTATGAGGAACATTTCCTCTACTTCCTCTGAAATAATACCTAAGTATCTTTCAGGGGGATGGAAAACTCTTTCCGATCTACGAGGTGGAGGAGGTAGTGATTCTTATTGGCTCAACCTGATTTGGTTCCAAATTGGTCCTTAGCTCGTTTGCTCTTGTGAGACTTTCTCATCAAGCTTGATCTGCTTTCCAATGCCGCTATCTTGAATAAACTATTTTTCAAGAAAGATGGCATGTCGACTCACAATCACATTGTGGTCTTCTGGAATGTAGAAATAGTATCCTAATGACTCTTTAGGATATCCTATGAATCGAGCTCTAAAGGACCTAAACTCTAACTTGTCCGCTTGTTGTCTTTTGACATGAGCCGGACAACCCCAAATTCTGAGATGACTCAGACTTGGTTTCTTACCATGCCATATCTCATACGGTGTGGTAGGAACGGTTTTAGAGGGAACCCTATTCAGTAAATATATTGAAGTTAACAATGAATGTCCCCAAAGAAAATCAGGGAAGGTCTGTGAAGCTCATCATGGATCGAACCATATCCAATAGAGTCCGATTTCTCCATTCTGAAACCCCGTTGAGTTGAGGTGTTCCTGGTGGAGTCCATTGAGAGACTATGCCATTTTTCCTTGAGATAGTCTAGGAATTCCCGGCTAAGGTATTCACCTCCTCGATCTGATCGAAGAACCTTAATGGGTTTTTCAGTTTGTTTTTTCTACTTCATGTCTGAATTCTTTGAACTTTTCAAAAGCTTCAGACTTGTGTCTCATAAGATACACATACCCATACCTAGACAGATCATCGGTAAAGGTAATGAAGTAGACAAAATTGCCTCTAGCCGGCACATCAAATGGGCCGCACACATCAGTATGTACTAGGGCAAGGAGATCTGTGGCCCTCTCCCCATGTCCAACAAAAGGGAGTTTAGTCATTTTGCCTTGAAGACAAGATTCACAAGTTGGATATGACTCAAAAGTCAATGGACTCAATAGCCCATTTTTCTCCAATTTGTTAATCCTATCTTCTGCTATATGACCTAATCTCAGGTGCCATAGATATCTGTCGTTTGGACTATCCCTAGGTCGTTTGGCATTCACGTTTTGCTCGATAGTTAAAATAGGTACATCAATATGTAACTGATAAAGACCATTAATAAGGAAACCATTTGCAATTTTATTTCTTTCATAAAGAATGTTACAATGGTCCTTAAAGAAGGTAATCACATAGCCTTCTTGTGCTAAGCATGAAACAGAAATCAAATTCCTGCTAGCTGCAGGCACATAATAACAGTCTTTTAAAACTAAGTCTAAACCAGATGGTAATCGAAGAGGGTATGTTCCCACGGCTACTGCAGCAACTCTTGCTCCATTACCGATGCGTAGGATCATGTCTCCATCCCTCAGCCTCCTGCTATCCTCAAGACCCTGCATGGAAGTGCACAGATGAGCACTAGAACCAGAGTCAAGCACCCAACTGGATGCAGAAGAAATCCGTAAGGTTAGACTCAATAACGAGCATACCTCCAGAAGGACCTTCCTTCTTGTTCTTCAGGGTGGCCAGGTAAGTAGGGCAGTTCCGCTTCCAATGGCCGTCGCTGTTGCAATGGAAACACTTTCCTTTGCCATCGGCCTTCTTCTTCGGTTCTGCCTTCTTCTTCTTTGATCCTTCCACCTTTTGCTTTTTCACAGACTTGTTTTTCTTTCCATAAGACTTTCTTTTGGAAGAAGTCCATTCCATAGCAAGAACTGAGCCTTTAGAACCTTTCATAGAAAGCTCAGCGGTAACCAGCATATTCATTAATTCGGCCAAGGAATTTTGAAGTTTATGCATGTGGTAATTCATGATGAATTGCCCATATGCATCAGTCAAGGATTGCAGAATAATATCATTCTGCAGATCCAAGTCTAACTTCACACCGAGCTTCTCAAGCTCTTCCATGTCCTTGATCATCATGTCAGACAGTGATCTTGGACTGACTGCCCATCACGCATCTTAGCCTTAAAAAGTCATTTCGTGACTTGATATTTGGCTGCGCGACTCTGTTCACCAAACATCTCCTGCAGGTGAGCCAACATTTGGCGAGCAGTCCCGATATCTTCATGTTGGCGCTGGAGCTCATCAGACATCGAGCCCAACATGTAATATCTGGCCTTATTATCTTCGTCTATCCATTTTTCCAGAGATGCTCTCTGTTCAGTGGATGGACGGGCTGGTAAGGTGGGAGGGTCCTGGTCCAATACATGGGTTAACTTCTCGAACCCAAAATAATTTTGTAGTTCCTGAGCCAATCTTTATAATTGGGTCCAGTCAGTCTATGTGTGTCCAGGATACGTGCCAATGGGTTGGACGCAGACATTTTCCTGTAGAGAGTCAAAGATTCTAGTTAGATACTGTAATTATGACTTGACCAATTTATTTAGGAATTTTATTTTTAAACAAATTAGCTCCCACTATTTTCTCGGATCCCTACACTCCCTCTGTAGAGATGCGAAAAATCTCCACGATTAATGATTTCTAGTGGGTGGTGCGGTCTCACCAACTGACTCATCACCTCACCTAACAGTTATTGGTGATGGGTTAGCCAATGAGTGAACAACTCTTGTTCAATGATTCTCTAATCATGGTGCACCCAAACTTGGTCTCTAATTCATGAATCTCACCGTATCCGAAATATTGATCCACTCCTTAGTTAAGTCAGACCCACCATTTGCATAGACTGGGTTCCTAATTGAGTCTCTCACCGTATCCAAAATATTGAGCCCAACTCATCCTCCAGCCCATAGCATCCAATGCCTAATAGACATGGTTGCATCTTCCCGGTGCAACTGAGCCACTGTATCCAGCCGAGAACAATCAACCCCGGGAAGGGCCCGCACATCTACAATGGTGGAAGACCTCAGACTTAATCTTTTCTTAGGGAGAATTGATTCAGGTCTCATTAAACTAGACTTGGCTTAGTCATAACAATTATGACTAACCTAGTGGCATGGGTTAGCTCGGATTATTGACCACCTCAGATCAGAACTGTGTCAACAGATATGGCCAGGTAAGTGAGACCGGTGGAAGGAATATGCCATTAACTCGTACAAGAACGCATTCAGGTCGAGTAGCTTCCAATTAAAAACCAGTCGGTCGTATGTGCCAAACTTACCTTAGACACCAAATTGTTGAGTCAGAACCAATTGGGTTAGCCTACAATCCAGACTCTAACCTCTGAGCCTAATTAGGTCTTGCTTGATCGTGACTCGATCTTGACCCAGACTTAATCCTATTAGGCTGGTCAATTTAAGCATTGTTGATCCCATCTAACCAACTCTTGATTCGGTTTGATCAACCGCTTAGACCTAATTGAGCTACCCAAGCCCGAACCCAGTATTATGAATATGTCTTAGATCTGAAAATTCTCAATTTTAGACCTAATTAATATTCCATAATCTTAATTCTTAATTAAGTTGGGTTCATAAACAAAATATGCACAATAAATCCTAGGGTTCAGGATCTAGGGTTTTGCAGAAAGTAAGTTTTGGGTTCTGATTAAGGAGGAACAGCGCAGCACCCCTACACGTCATAAGAACACCCATCGAAATGGGAGAGAGGGCCTTCAAACCTTTCTTCGTTCTTATGACCTGACGGGCCAAGAGGAACGCCTTAATCAGGAACATGTAAATCTACAAAAACAGTATAGATCTATATCATATATCTCATATACAAATTAGATCTAATCAAGGCATATTTTGCATACATCAATGTATCAAATCATGCATGTTTTCAGATCTAAATTATCACATAATAATCTTAAAAATTAGATTTAAATTGATCTTAATCAAAATAAATCTAATCTAGACAATTATGTAGAACTATTCTACAATTAGTCTAGTCATGATCTATCATATCTCATTATGATATTTAAAATTAAATAATTTTTATTTCTATATCAGATGTTATTATAACACTTTAAATATCAGAAAACATTAAATAAGAAGATCTAAAAATATGATTTAATCATATTAAATCAAAGACAGCAAAACTATTCTATAGAACTATTCTATTCTAGAACTAAGTCATGCTATCTTCATGTTCTTAGATCCAAATCATTTAATTTTTAATTTTTCTGATTTCATATCTGATCACATCTCATGTGACATCTGAAATCACTTTATTTTCTAATTAAAATAAAAATTAAAATTAGATCTAAACAATTTAGAACCATGGCTCTGATACCAGTTGAAGGGAAATCCTGATTTCCCGGTCCAGGTTCGTCCAGATCTGATTAGATCAAGAGATATATTTCAAAAATTTTCTCTTGATCTTAATCAGATTTTGATATATTTCAGATCTGATTATTATTATTTTTAATAAATAAAATTAAAAGATAAATTAAATCAAATTCAATTTACCTGATTTGGGTAATCCTATTACCCTGTAGAATCCTGATTGTAGCGGAAGGTTCTGGATCTTAGCCACGCAAGCGCCTGGCCTCTACCGGTATCCACTCGGGTTGGATCTGGAGAACCTCTTCTTCTCTATCACACCTCCAAAAATCAGATCTGGGTCTGATCTGGAGGATCTTCAAAACTCTTTTGAAGATCTGCAGTCGTCCTTTTGCAGCAGCGCAGCCTTCTTGCTTTTGATCGCCTTTCCTTGATTGAATCGCACCAACTAAGTCCAAAACACCTTTTGACGTGGAGAGCAAGAGAGAAGAGACTATGGTGTGGAGAAGGAGGGAGAGGCAGCCTTGGGGCATTATCTAAATAACATTGGAATTGGGTTGGGCGCAGGGTTTATTTATAGACCTTCTGTGATCCAACTCCTCTTCCTCTCAACCAATCACAACCCTTTGTGAAATCAGATCTAAATCTGATTGGTTGGAATAGAGACCCCTGGATTCCTCCTTAGAGGGCGCCTAAGACCAGTCAAACTGGATTCTTAGTAGGAACTCTGATATGGAATCCAAAAGGAAGTGGAGATCCTTGTCCAACAAGGACTCCTAAGGCGCCTCCTACTTGGGCTCACGCCACCCTTGCGTGCGCCCTTCTCCTTGCCAGTGTCTGGCAGGGGACAGGCCCCCACCAGCTCTCCATAGGTGCATGACATGTGGTCAAAAGTCAAGGGTGAATGGTCAACATTTTGACCAGTCAAAGGTAGACTTTGACCAAAGTCAACGAACAAGAAATGGCAGGTGACCAAAAATGGCAGGTAATGTCTTACAAATAAGACAACCTATTCTGACTTGGACAACCTCCAGTCAGACTATATGAAGGCCTCTGATTGAGCACAAACTCCTTTGGCTCAGTCAGGACAACTTATTTATGATAGTAAAAGAAGAACGTTAGGTTCAATCGAGTGCTAGCACGATTTCCTTGAACCTAATTGAATCTCATTCAAATCAATTGAACTAGATCAGTTCAATGATGATCACCAGATTCAAACCCTTGTTTGTGTGACCCAGTTAGGTTCAGTTCTGTATGGTAATGGGATATGTCATGATCTCTATCATAGACATCATCGAAACTCCTTTCGATGGATCAGAACTCTTCTAATTCGAACAGCTAGAATGATCGATCATCTAAATCATTCTAATTGCTCCCAAAATCCACCAGTGACACCTAGCAGTATATGGTGGCAACCCATCAGAGCTGAATGCGAACCTCTTGGTGCAGCTACCTGTGTGATTCAGTTCTTCTATCTTGAGCCCCGATCAGATTAGGGTTAAGGTGAACTCGTCAAACCCTAGTCTCTGTCATATGATGTAATCATTCGATTCGAGTCCAATGTGAAAATCTAAACAGAAACTCTTTCTATTATTTCACTCTGCCATGGCCATGGGCTTCAGGACTTGATTCTCATGATCATCATAGGGCTACTCCTCTACCACCGAGGTAGATAGATCCCATCTTGATGCAATCCAGTTCCTACAATGAACATGTCACAGCCAACTTACACCTCAGGGTTCCATATGGCTAGGAGACCGAGTAATGGTGTAGTCAAACTATAACACCCTCAAGGTGAACTACCGATGCATCTCAGGTCAAAGAACCAAACACACTACTGCAGCATCGAGTCAGTCATTGACGAGAAGATAGACTTCCTAATGACTACTCGAGGTGGTCACGCTCAGTGCCCTCGTTCTCTAACGAGTACCTGTACTCTCGCTCCGGTGTCTCCACACCGTAGACTCAAGACTCATCTACTAAAGAGAAGCGATCGTACACCAACCTTCCGGATCAATCACCATCCTCGTGATGATCCTATGGTCGGGAGCTGTTTATGAGTTAATAATGATTATTCATGTCTTAAATTTTCAACTCTTGAAAATATGAATTATCATTACCATTAACTCAAAGGATGTATCACAGACACTAAATACACATGTGTGATAGAAAATAACCCATTTCATTAATTATAGTCAAAATTATAATTTTGCCCCTAGAAGTGTATTACAAGTGTCAGCCAATTCTGGCTTCTAGGGCACATATATCTAACACCCACGACCTTGGAATTCAAAAAATTTGAGAATGTACTACCAATAATTTTTCTTCAATAAAACTCCTTCATTTCAATATTATTATTTCTTAGTGCAAAAACTATGTGACGACAGGAAGAGAACCTCGTCCTAACATGAGCAAGTCGAAGACCTCCGATTATTTAAGATAAGAGGAGGAGAGAGGTCCATTCAACAATCCATTTGTGCCCCTATTTCTATGTTAGGAACAGGAGGAGAACCTCATCCTAATATGAGCAAGTTGAAGACCTCCGGTTATTTAAGAGAGGAGGAGGAGAGAGGCCCATTCAACGGCCCATTTGTGTTCCTATTGCCATGATAGGGATAGGAGGAGAATATCGTCCTAACTTGAGCAAGTCAAAGACCTTCGGTTATTTAAGACAAGAGGAGGAAAGAGGCCCATTCAACGGCCCATCTGTACCCCTAGTGTCATGCTAGAAATAGGAGGAGAAACTCATCCTAAAATGAGCAAGTTGAAGACCTCCGATTATTTAAGACAGAAGGAGGAAAGAGGCCCATTCAACGATCCATTTGTGCTCCTATTGCCATCTTAGGAATAGGAAGAGAACCTTATCCTAACATGAGCAAGTCAAAAAATCTCTGGTTATTTAAGATAGGAGGAGGAGAGAGGCCCATTCAACGGCCCATTTATGCTCCTATTGCCATGTAGGAATAGGAGGACAACCTCGCCCTAACACGAGCAAGTCGAAGACCTTCGGTATTTAAGATAGAAGTAGGGAAGAGCCCATTCAACGCGCCCATCTATGCCCCTAGTGCCATGTTAGGAATAGGAGGAGAACCTCGCCCTAACATAAGCAGAGCCGAAGGCCTCTAGTTATTTAAGACAGGAGGATGAGAAGAGCTCATTCAATAGCCCATCTATGCCCCTATTGCCATGTTAGGAACAGGAGAGAACCTCATCCTAACATGAGCAAGTCGAAGACCTCTGATTAAAATATTTAAGATAGGAGGAGGGAGAGGCCATTCAATGGCCCATTTGTGTTCCTATTGTCATGTTTGGAATAGGAGGAGAACCTCATCCTAAATGAGCAAATCGAAGACCTCCAATTGTTTAAGACAAGAGAAAGGAGAGGCCCATTCAACGGCCCATCTATGCCCTAGTGTCATGTTAGAATACCAGGGAGAACCTCATCCTAACATGAGCAGATTGAAGACCTCTGGTTATTTAAAATAGGAGGATGGAGAGGCTCATTCAATAGCCCATCTGTGCTCCTATTGCTATGTTAGAAACAGGAGGAGAATCTCGTCCTAACATAAGAAAGTCGAAGACCTCCGATTAATTATTTAAGATAGGAGGAGGAGAGGCCCATTCAATGGCTCATTTGTGTCCCTATTGTCATGTTTGGAATAGGAGGAGAACCTCATCCTAGCATGAGCAAATCAAAGACCTCCAATTGTTTAAGATAGGAGGAAGGGAGAGGCCCATTCAATGGTCCATCTGTGCTCCTATTACCATATTAGGAACAGAAAGAGAACCTCGTCCTAACATGAGCAAGTCGAAAACCTCCGATTATATTATTTAAGATAGGAGAGGGGAGAGGCCCATTCAACGGTCCATTTGTGCCACTATTGCCATGATAGAGACAGGAGGAGAACCTCGTCCTAACATGAGCAAGTCGAAGACCTCGATTATTTAAGATAGGAGGGTAGAGGCCCATTGAATGGTCCATTTGTGCCCCTATTACCATGTTAGGAATAGGAAGAGAACCTCATCCTAACATAAGCAAGTCGAAGGCCTCATTCATTTTAGATAAGGTGAAAAAAGAGGCCCCGATAATGGTCCTAATGTGCCTCTATAGTCCGTTAGGAATAGGAGGAGAATCTCGTCCTAATGTGAGCAATGTTGAAGGCCTCATTCATTCTAGACGAGATGAGGGGAGAGGCCCTAACAACGGCTCTAATGTACCCCTATAGCCCATTAGAAATAGGAGAAGAACCTCATCCTAACATGAGCAAAGTCGAAGGCCTCATTCATTTTAGACGAGGTGAGAAGAGAGGCCCTGATAACGGCCCTAATGTGCCCCTATAAATTGTTAGGAATGGAAGGAGAACCTCATCCTAACAGGAGCAAAAGTTGGAACCTTGTGGACCAAAGACGTGGAGAAGGAAGAAGCTCGATGGAGAATCCCTACACGTGTTTTTCCACGACAACCTGACTACGTCAAATGCGAAACAAAAATGTCGACTACCGTATTAGATAGTTCCATCTTCATGTCATCTTTCTCCTCCTTCTGAAAGCTGAGGTTGACCTTGAGGAACATTCGGGCTACCCTGCCTTTGCATGCTTCCTATCCGAACTCGATGTTCAGGTTCTACATCTTGGGAGAGGTCTTGAACTCTTCCACGACCCGAGTCATTGCCTCTGATATCGACTTCACCATTTGGGTCTCCAGTTCACCATTTGGGTCTCCAGTTCGGCAATCCTATTTTTGGTTTTCTTCCTCCTCTCCTCTTCCAAGACCAGTGCGATCTTTAGCCCAGCCGAGGCAAACTCCTCTTCGTGGAGCATGTCCTGAAGACTTCCGATGTCCATCGCCTTCTCCTCAGCAAGATGCTCGACCTCATCGACTCTCTCTTGAAGATGGTAGACCTCAGTCCGAAGGTCCTCCTAAGTGTTCTATTCCTTCAACTGCTGACAATGCACCCTCTTGATGTGAGCGAGCATCTGGTGATCCGACTACAACAAATAATTAGTGTAACACCAAAACATCTCATCCTGACAAGCGCAAAAACCTAGGACTGGACTTCGGTCATCATCTTTCTTACTCCCTTTCTTCAAATTTTGAATCTAGGATCGGAATTCTCCTCCGAGCTTCAACTTCAATAGATGATAAGATCTCCCCTGAGCTTCAACCTCAATGGAGGTAGAGCCCAAAAAAGAACTTTGACAGTCATCTTTTTTTTACTCTCTTACTTCAAATTTTGAACTTGAGAGTGGGGGGACTAGTGTTGGGGATAAACCCCGCTCTCGTCAAAGTCCAGTCTAATGCTTAGCCTAATGTAACTGGTAATCACGAAAGAGCTTCGATCAAAAATTCTTCCTTCAGTGGTCGAACTCCTTCCAAACTCCTTTAACAGCTAAATTCCTCCTATGGTCGAACCCCTCCCAGACTCCTCCGATGGTCAAACTCCTCCCAGACTTCTCCTTCAGTCAAACTTATCCATCAATTGGGCCCCTTCCTGACTTCTCCTTCGGCCAAACTTCTACATCAGTTGGGCCCCTTCCTAACTTCTCCTTCGATCGAACTTCTCCATCAGTCGGACTCCATCCGGACTTCTCCATCAGTCGGGCCCCTTTCGGACTTCTCCTTCGGTCAAACCACTCTAACAGTCGAACCCCTTTCAGACTTCTTCAGTAGCCAAACTCCTCCCACAGTCAAACCCTTCCTAAACTCCTCCAATGGCTGAACTCCTCCCAGACTTCTCCTTTGGCTGATCTTCTCTATCAGTCGGGCTCCTTCCTAACTTCTCCTTCGATCGAACTTCTTCATCAGTCAGACACCATCTGGACTTCTCCATCAGTCAGGCCCCTTTTGGACTTCTCCTTCAGTTGGACCCCTCCAATAGTCAAACTCCTTTCAGACTCCTCCAGTAGTCGAAGTCCATCTGGACTTCTCCTTCAGCCAAATTTTTCCATTAGTTGAACTCCATCCGGATTCCTCCAGTAGCCAAACTCCTTCTGAACTCCTCTAGTAGTCGAATTTCTTTCGAACTTCTCCTTCAGTCAAACTTCGTTCAGATTTCTCTAGTGAATTACTTTCATATTTCAACTAGCATTCCTTTCGGATGATCTCCTCTACCGATATTCTCTTTAGGACTCCGAACTTCTCTAGAATTGATATATGTCAAAGCTCTTCACCAACCAACGCCTGCTTCCTCCGAACTTCGACTATTAAATCTCAATGAATGGGCACATCACAACAACGAACACCTCTCTCTGTAACAAACTCCATACGGTCCCAAGTGGCCCATCCGCTAGACGGTTATGGCTGTCACTATCAGCCTACTACAGGCGACACCTCTCTCCATAATAAACTTCATGCAGCCTCGGGTGGCCCACCACCGAATGATTATGACTGTCACTATCAGTCTGCTATAGACTCCATCTATAAAAAGAAATCCTCTAGATATGTTTTCTCTAAGTTCTCTTCTCCTTTTCAAAACTCTACTGAATTCTTTTCTGAATACTTCATTTTTTTTGGCCAAAAGA
Source organism: Cocos nucifera (assembly GCA_006176705.1). Classification (NCBI taxonomy): domain Eukaryota; kingdom Viridiplantae; phylum Streptophyta; class Magnoliopsida; order Arecales; family Arecaceae; genus Cocos; species Cocos nucifera. The sequence continues at coordinate 235,367 of QRFJ01000977.1, read as the reverse complement.
GCTAATTTGATCATTGGAGGGTCCTGCCAAAGCCACCACCATCGACTCCAGACGAAACTTTATTTCGTAGGTCACCATCAGCGATCTTTTCTTTTTCAACTCCAGCTCGATCTGATGTCAACCAGATTCTACACCAACAGGAGAGGTCAGAGGAGATCAATCTTTGGTGAGACACTGCTACTCGATTGCTTTGCAAAGAGGCGCACAATCAGACCCTTGCCCCGTAGTTGAGATGGATGTCCGAAATAGCCATATTGAGGAGTGGGGCGAGCCTGTGGAAGACCTTATAACCATCCCTTTGAATGATGAGAATGCAGAACATACAATATAGATTGGATCCAATTTGGAAGGAGAGATTAGAAAGCAGCTCGTCACCTTCCTTCAAAAGAATGCAGATGTCTTTGCTTGGGTTTCCACAGACTTGCTGAGATTTGATGCTAAAGTTATGGAGCATCGTCTGACTGTCAACCCCAAGTGACAGCCTGTGAAGGAAAAGATGCGGAGCTATGCACCAGAGAGGTAGAAGGTGATTCTAGAAGAAGTTGATAAACTCCTCAATGCTGGATTCATTCGTGAGGTCAATTATCCAAACTAGATCTCTAATACGGTTTTTGTTAAAAAGGTGAATGGCAAGTGAAGGATGTGTATCGACTTCAAGAAGTTGAATAAGGCCTGTCCAAAAGATAGCTACCCTCTGCCAAGGATCGATCAACTAGTGGATGCAACTTTGGGCCATGAGCTCCTTACCTTCATGGATGCTGATAAGTACCATAAATTCATCAATAAAAGTATTAATTTATCAATTAATTTATATTAATTTTTAAAAATTAATAATTAATTGATACATATTTTTAAAAAATTCATATTTTTATTTATTAAAAAATTAATTAAAAAATAATAATAAAAAAAAATTTATTATCAATGGAAAGAGCTTTTTTTATCATAATGAAATAAGTTTTGAGCAAAATAGAGCTAAAATAAAGAAAATATGAATTTCTAAAAAAATAAAATAAATAAAAATTAAATAAAAAATAACATATGGCTCAGTCGGCTTTAGCCGCCATGCCATATCAACTGGTGCATCCAAATATGCCAAGTCAAGTCGACAAAGCCAGCAAACTAAGCCAAACACGCTAGCCGACTCAACCATGAAAGTTGTCGGTCGGTCCACGATCCAGGCATGGATCGTCAGGTCTGCAAAAATTGGCAAATCATGAAGCGACACGTGGTGAACCTAGATCCTTAAAAGGTTTATAGAAAATCTATCATGGCTCATAGGGCATTTTGGACTTTTCACTCGATGATAGGAAGCGTTGATTCATTGTGGTGTGTGGTGTGCGGTGCAACTGGTCCATGCAGTCTATGGGAACAGTAAAGGCACGATCGGATGGATCCAATTGATTACGATCAAGATTGGACGATGGAGGGAATTTTCTATTTTGATTCAGCTTCAGACTTCACATGGATTGCCATCAGATGGCAGCGCTCACATCTGACTTAGATCCAATGGTCCATAATGCTCCCAATGGTGATCAGGACTCTCAACGCACGATCAGCAGCCAGATTTTTTTAATCAATGCATGATCAATGGCCAAAATTTAATCCGACCTAATCTAGGTCGATACACATCTGATTTTGATGATTTTTGGTCCGTTGGATTTTTATTGAATGGCTAGATTTCACCAGACTTTATCAGATTTGTCTTAAAGCTGTTTCAATCTGAATTTTACCCAAATTTCTTCCTATTTTGATGATTAAAAAGGCTCTTTATCTCACATTGCCTAGAAGAAAAAGTCTCCAGTCCTCCTAGCTTCATAAATAAGATCCTAGGCCTCTAGAGTTCATAATCTTCGATTAAGGTGAAGCTTTGTTATAGGGAGAAGCAAGGCTTTGGGTTAATGGCTGCTTCGAGGCAACTGGTGCCGAGAGGAAGCAGGACTTTTATACCATCTTTCTGAAGGGAAATCCTGATTTCTCGGTCCAGGTTCGTCCAGATCTGATCAGATCAAGAGATATATTTCAAAAATTTTTCTCTTGATCCCAATCAGATCTTGATATGTTTTAGATCTGATTCTTATTATTTTAATAAATAAAATAAAATAAGATAAATTAAATCAAATTTAATTTACCTGATTTGGGTAATCCTATTACCCTGTAGATGATCCTGATTGCAGCGGAAGGTTCTGGATCTAGCCACGCAAGCGCCTGGCCTCTACCGGTATCCACTCGGGTTGGATCTGGAGATCCTCTTCTTCTCTATCATGCCTCCAAAAATCAGATCTGGATCTGATCTGGAGGATCTTCAAAACTCTTTTGAAGATCTGCAGTCGTCCTTTTGCAGCAGCGCAGCCTTCTTGCTTTTGATCGCCTTTCCTTGATCTAAATCGCACCAACCTAAGTCCAAAACTCTTTTGGACGTGGAGAGCAAGGGGAGAAGAGACTATGGCATGGAGAAGGAGGGGAGAGGCAGCCTTGGGGCGTGGGGTTTCTCAATTGAATTGCATTAGCTTTAGGGTTGGGCGCAGGGTCTTATTTATAGACCTCTTGTGATCCAACTCCTCTTCCTCTCAACCAATCACAACCCTTTGTGAAATCAGATCTAAATCTGATTGGTGGGAATAGAGACCCCTGGATTCCTCCTTAGAGGGCACCTAAGACCAGTCAAAGTTGGTTCTTAGAAGAACTCTAATTGGAATCCAAAAAGGAGATGGAGTCCTTGTCCAACAAGGACTCCTAGGCGCCTCCAACTTGGGCTCACGCCACCCTTGGCGTGCGCCCTTCTCCTTGCCAGGTTCTGGCAGGGGGACAGGCCCCCACCAGCTCTCCAATAGGTGCATGACATGTGGTCAAAAGTCAAAGGGTCAATGGTCAACGTTTGACCAGTCAAAGGTAGACTTTTGACCAAAGTCAAAGAACAAGAAATGGCAGGTGACCAAAAATGGCAGGTAATGTCTTACAAATAAGACAACCTATTCTGACTTGGACAACCTCCAGTCAGACCATATGAAGGCCTCTGATTGAGCACAAACTCCTTTGGCTCAGTCAGGACAACTTATTTATGATAGTAAAAGAAGAACGTTAGGTTCAATCGAGTGCTAGCACGATTTCCTTGAACCTAATTGAATCTCATTCAGATCAATTGAACTAGATTCAGTTCAATTGATGATCACCAGATTCAAACCCTTGTTTGTGTGACCCAGTTAGGTTCAGTTCTGTATGGTAATGGGATATGTCATGATCTCTATCATCGACATCATCGAAACTCCTTTCGATGGATCAGAACTCTTCTGATTCGAACAGCTAGAATGATCGATCATCTAAATCATTCTAATTGCTCCCAAAATCCACCAGTGACACCTAGCAGTATATGGTGGCAACCCATCAGAGCTGAATGCGAACCTCTTGGTGCAGCTACCTGTGTGATTAAGTTCTTCTATCTTGAGCCCCGATCAGATTAGGGTTAAGGTGAACTCGTCAAACCCTAGTCTCTGTCATATGATTAATCATTCGATTCGAGTCCAATGTGAAAATCTAAATAGAAACTCTTTCTATTATTTCACTCTGCCATGGCCATGGGCTTCAGGACTTGATTCTCATGATTCATCATAGGGCTACTCCTCTACCACCGAGGTAGATAGATCCCATCTTGATGCAATCCAGTTCCTACAATGAACATGCTATAGCCAACATACACCTCAGGGTTCCATATGGCTAGGAGACCGAGTAATGGTGTAGTCAAACTATAACACCCTCAAGGTGAACTGCCGATGCATCTCAGGTCAAAGAACCAGACACACTACTGCAGCATCGAGTCAGTCATTGACGAGAAGGTAGACTCCCTAATGACTACTCGAGGTGGTCACGCTCAGTGCCCTCGTTCTCTAACGAGTACCTGTACTCTCGCTCTGGTGTCTCCACACCGTAGACTCAAGACTCATCTACTAAAGAGAAGCGATCGTACACCAACCTTCCGGATCAATCACCATCCTCGTGATGATCCTATGGTCGGGAGCTGTTTATGAGTTAATAATGATTATTCATGTCTTAAATTTTCAACTCTTGAAAATATGAATTATCATTACCATTAACTCAAAGGATGTATCACAGACACTAAATACACAGGTGTGATAGAAAATAACCCATTTTATTGATTATAGTCAAAATTATAATTTTGCCCCTAGAAGTGTATTACAAGTGTCAGCCAATTCTGGCTTCTAGGGCACATATATCTAACACTTTCCACCAATGCTGATCAAAGATCAGAGATCAAGCTATTTTATTTTATTTTTTTTTCTTTTTGAATTTCATGTATTTAAATTTTAAAATTTTAATTAATGTAATATTTATTTTTATGCTCTTTATTTTTATTGCAATTTAAATTCTACACTTTAATTATTGCTCTTTATTTTACTATAAGTAGATGCTAAGATCTAACTAGTAGATCTTAGTACCAAGTTTATTTTTCTATATAATTTAATTTTCACTTTATAATTTTAATTTTTGACTTTAAATTCTATTTTTAATTTTTTTTCAAAAATCAAAGATTTCAAATCTAAAATACTATCTTCTCTATGGATTCGATCCGACTCACTGCTATCTACGTATTTTTAATTATTTTAAGAAGTTGGATTAAACTGATAAACATGATGTTTTAACGTTAACATTGTGCTCTTATCATATTTTTGGCACCATTATCGGAGAAGGCACGAACATTAAATTTTTGATCTCTTTGATTTTTTTATAAATAAATTATAAATAAAATTTTTATTTTCTTATAAATATTGCTTGCTAATTTTTTTATTTTTGTAGAAAAAGAGATTAAAGAATAAAAAGAATCAGGGCAAGGAACAAATCATTCAGTTTTGCTTGGTGAGATCAATCCTAACTCTAGTCCTCTTTTCTTTTTATTTATTTATTTATTTACTTTATTTTTAAATTAATTTAAAAATATCCATTTAAACCTAATTAAAAGTTCCATCATAAGATTAGAAATTCTAACTGCTCAGAGCATGCAATATATTAGTTTTATTCTTATTTTATTTTTTTTGGTGATCGTTGGAGATAAGGTAAGCTCTTAAGTTTAATCAATTTCATGCATCTACTTTAATTGCATAGAATCCCTTATTGAAAGTGATTGTGCATATACATCTTTAAATCAAATTAAGGGCAACATCCAATTAAACAAGATAAGGTGGGAATTTGATCATCATTTCTTGACCCATAAATAACCAACCAGCATCTTGTATTGACCTAAGCCTTTAATTTTAAAATCAATTAGACATCAGCCCTAGGAGCTCGAGCTTAATAGGATAAGAAACCTTAAGAGTTGAACCAAGTTAGGGTTAGTCAATTTGACTGATGTCTAGAAAAGTGGTTCAGGGATGACTGGGCCCAAAGGAAGGTGGTTTTTAATTGGTTCCATTAGCTTACCTGACCAAGCATAATTGATGTCTAAGGCAAGAAATGGAGGGACTCCCACCGACCTTATACTTACCTAGCTAGTTGATTGGCTGATCCTACACTTTGAGGGCTTGAAGGTGACCTTGGCAATTAGGAGTTATCTAGATCTAGGATAATCATTAGTAAGGATTGATTGACCAACTTGATTGCTAACCAACATCAAATCTATTTAAACCTAATTCTTCTCTCTCTTCTTAGTTCTAGGACTTCTTAGGACGTCTTCTTTAGAACTCTTCTTTCTTCCTTCTCCTTTCTCCTCTAAAAGTAAAATAAAATAAAATAAAATAAAAATTAAATTAAAATTTAAATTAAATTAAACTAACTAAAAAAATATTAAAAATAATAATTAAAGTAAATTAAATTAAATTAATAATAATAATAATAATAATAATAATAATAATTTTTATAAAAATTATTTTTTAAAAAAATAATAATATAATAAAATAATATATATATAATTTTAAGAAAAAAAATCTAAAAAATTTTAAACCATACATTAGGGTTACACTAATACATGTACGGTAAGAAATCACTTTTTCTAATTTAGTTGAACTTAATTGAATGGTTGATTCATATTAAACCTGATAATCAAATGGCCGATCTGAACCTAATAGTCCAAAAATTAGATAAAGTTGACCTTCTTGCCCAGAAATTAGATCAACTCCTAACCCTAGATTAATAATCTCCTGCATAATTCACATCACCTTCTAATTATTAGGAGTTTTATTCTATTTGTACTAGCCTAGTCCATCATATGAATGAATGTCCTGTTGTTGCACAGTTTCCACATTTTATCCAAGAATAAGTTCAAGCTGCTTAAGGTTACTCCAAATTGATTAATGACCCATTTTCAAATTTATATAATCCAGATTGGAGCAACCACCATAATTTTTCTTGGACATCCCAACAGACTCAGGCTCAGACCCAAATTTTACCTATCCAAAACTATCAAAATAGACCCCAATACCAAAACTATACCTATAATAATGATCAACCTAGTCAGTTTACCCAGCCATCATATAACAACCAACTATCATACCCACCTCTTCAACAGATCAATCTAGTTGATGATAGATTTAATCAACTTTAATAATTGATTCTGACTCAACAGCAATCTATCGTCAGACTGGAAGCTCAAATTGGATAACTAGCTGAATCTAATATGAGGAGAGAACTAGATCAACTACCGAGCCTACCAATTTCAAACAACCCACCTAATATCCATCAACCATTTAGATCAAGTTATCAATTTAATGTCTCACTTAAGAATCCTCAATTTGAGAATGCCAAAGTAATTTCTGAACTTAAAAGCTATAGGATTCTTATGGACCCATACCAGGATCAGGTGAGTGAACTAGTACTGATGCTAGCCAAAATAAAAATTTAGAGAAACATATTAGTACTGAGACTAACCACATAGAAGAATCTAAGTTCGAAACTAGTACTGATGCTAGTTCCTATTTAAATAAGATAAACATAGAGAAAAAGAGAATAGATGATTTATCTGAGACCTATAAATTAAAAGTCCTATTTTCTTCAATCCTAGAAGCTGATTCTTCTTACAAAAATCAAGAGGCATGTAATGAAGTGTCAATAAAGTTGTTTAAGCAAGATTACATTAATTTACCTCTAGAATTAAACCAATCTTTAGACACCCTTCCAGTACCCAATGCATTAAACTTAACTCCTAATTCAAAAACTTAATTCATGGGTATTTTAGAAGAACGAATAGGAGAAATTCTTAATAAACATGGGTCTGAGAATGGGGATACAAATTATGTTTCTCTAACTAACAATGAATATATCAATAATAGAATTATAAATCAACTTTCTAAGCTTGGCAATCCAAAATCATTAAAATTTGTCAATCCAATATTTGACATAGGATAGTAAGTTACATTGTGTCTGGCTAAAGTTGGTAAACTTAGCACTTATTGAGAGGCAATCCAATATTTAGTTTTTTTTATCTAATTTATCTTTTTAGTTTATTTTTTTTAGGACATTAAGTTGGAGGGAGAGCCCAAATTTTCAAAGATATGTGCTGGACCAAAAATATACTAAGTTAGGTATATTCTTTCAAGTTCTTTATTACACCCTTTAATTTTTTCTTCTCCATTGAGAATAATATCGATTAAATTGGGGGAAAGAATAATAAAATTTTAAAATTATTTAAGTCCTTGAAAGAAGTTAGTATTTAGCATTTAGATACCTGATTATGCTTAAGAATTGAATTAAACTAAGCATTTTTAAAATAAAATTGATGCACGGATTAGAGAATTAATGAGATATTGAGGAATCAAGTATTAAGAAAACCCAATAAAGAGTTAAGTCTAGAATATAAAAATTTTTTTCTTTGAGCATTTCTAATTTTTTCTACTAGCATCAAAGAAAAGTTTACTTTTTATGGGTTTGTGTAGGATAACTATATATTTTTTTATATAAAAGAATTAAAATAAAATAATTTTTAAGTACTTCTCACTGAATAATCGGACCTCTTTGCCTAAGCAAGCATTGAGTTTCACGTCAAAAGGTGGAAAGGACAAAGAAGCTCATTGTAAAGCTAGTCTTAACTCATAGTCTATTTGATTTGAGCTAGTAAACCTGAGGGATATTCTATACCTAGTGCCCTAAAGCCAACTGGTTTGGAAGTCATTGGCCCAAGACTCACTACATGGATCAAATAGAAAGCTTAAGGAGTTAAAACACTCAATAGTGATACAATATTTTAAAAAAAATATTAATTTTTTATTGAGTAATTGGGTCCCGTTGCCAAAGTAAGCAATAATATTCGCATCAAAAAGTAGGTAATGTAAAAATATAAATCAATAAATGAAGAATGGAAGTAGCAATACACTTGCCTATATGAAAGTTTAGACAATTCAAAGATAAAGGTAGGATAATTTAGAAAAGATTTAGAAAAAATTTAATATTTTTTACTTAATTTTTTTATTGATAAGTATTAATACCCCAATGATATACCTCATTTATACTCTACTGAATATCAATGGTCATTTTGAAAACTGCTTAGGTAAAATTCGAAACTCTAAAGTTAAAAGTTATTTAAAAGTAAATTCCTTCTTTACTCAAGGATGAGCAAAGCTTAAGTTGGAGGGTGTGATAAGTATCATAAATTCACCAATAAAAGTATTAATTTATCAATTAATTCATATTAGTTTTTAAGAATTAATAATTAATTGATACATATTTTTAAGAAATTTATATTTTTATTTATTAAAAAAATTAATTAAAAAATAACAAAAATAAAAAAAATTATTATTAAATGCTGAGTAATAGGTAAGCAAGCATTGATTCAAAAGGTGAGAAGGATAAAAAAGCTCATTGTAAAGCTAGTCTTAACTCATAGCCTGTTTGATTCGAGCTAGTAAGTCCGAGGGGTATTCTATACCTAGTGCCCTAAAGCCAACTGGTTTGGAAGTCATTGGCTCAAGACTCGCTACATGGATCAAATAGAAAGCTTAAGAGGTTAAGACACTCCATAGTGGTACAACATTAAAAAAAAAATATTGGTTTTCCATCGAGTAATCTGATCCCATTGCCTAAGTAAGCAATGATATTTACATCAAAAAGTGGGTAATATAAAAATAAAAATCAATAAATGAAGGGCAAAAGTAGTAATACACTTGCCTATATGAAAGTTTAGACAAATCAGAGATAAAGATGGGATAATTTAGAAAAAGTTCAGAAAAATTTAATGTTCATTACTTAATTTTTCTATTGATAAGTATTAATATCCTGATGATATGTCTCACTTAAGCTCTACTAAATATCAATGATCATTTTAAAAATTGCTTAGGTAAAATTCGAAACTCTAAAGTTAAAAAAAATTTAAAAAAAAATTCTTTCTTTACTCAAGGACGAGCAAAGCTGAAAGTTGGGAGGGTGTGTTAAGTACCATAAATTCACCAATAAAAATATTAATTTATTAATTAATTCATATTAATTTTTAAAAATTATTAATTAATTGATACATATTTTTAAGAAATTCATATTTTTATTAATTAAAAAATTAATTAAAAAAATAATAAAATTAAAAAAATAAATTTTATTATCAATGGAAAGAGCTTATTTTTTTTATCACAACGAAATAAGTTTCACATAAAATGGAGCTAAAACAAAGAAGATATGAATTTCTAAAGAAATAAAATAAATAAAAATTAAATAAAAAAGGAAAATGGCTCAGTCGGCTCCACAAGCCAAGCCACCAAGCCAAGCCAAGCCGTCAAAGCCGACTCAACCGCAGAAGCCACCAATCGGTCCATGATTCAAGCGTGGACCGTTAGACCAGCAAAAATCAATGAATCATGGAGTGACACATGGCAGACCTAGACCCTTAAAGGGTCCATAGAAATTTATCATGGCTCACAGGGCAATCTGATCTTTTCACTCGATGATAGGAGTGCTGATTGGATGTGGTGTGCAGTGCAGCGAGTCTATGCGGTCCATAGGAATAGTAAATGTGCCATCGGATGGGTGCGGTAGCTTGCGGTCAAGATCGAATGGCTGTGGTTATTTCCAAATTTGATTCAGCTTCAGACTTCATGTAGATCACCATCCAACGGTAGTGCTCGATCCAGGGGATGATCTGATGGTCCAAAATGCTCTCGGTGGTGATTATGACTCCCAACGTACGATCAGCGACCAGATTTCCTCCATCAACGTGCGATCGGATGGCCAGAATTTAATCCGACCTAATTTAGGCTGATACACATTCGATTTTAATGATTTTTAGTCCATTTGATTCCTATCAACAGCCAGATTTCATCCAGAGCAATATAATTCATCCAGGACTTCTTTTAATCTAATTTTCACTTAGATTTCTCTATATTTTGATGATTAAAGAGCTTCTTAGTCCCATATTGCCTAGAAGAAACTCTCTAGCCTTCCCAGCTCTATAAAAAGGACACTAGGCCTTTACAAATCAATATCTTCGATCAAGGTGAAGCTTCGATACAAGATGAAGCTAGGCTCTGGGTTAATGGCTGCTTCGAGGCAACTGGTGCCAAGAGAAAAAGCTGGACTTCTACACCATCTTTGCACCCACGCCGATCCAAGATCAAAGATCAGGCTATTTTATTTTATTTTATTTTCTTTTTAAATTTTATGTATTTAAATTTTAAAATTTTTATTAATAAATTTTTTTTTTTGCACTTTGATTTTAGCTTTTTATTTTTATTATAATTTAATTTCTATACTTTAATTATTGTTCTTTATTTTACTACAAGTAGATGCTAAGATCTAATTAGTAGATCTTAGTACCAAGTTTAAATTCTTGCATAATTTAATTTTTACTTCATAATTTTAATTTTTAATTATTGACTTCAAATTTTATTTTTAAATTTTTTTTTCTTTTAAAAAAATTAAAGATTTTAAATCTAAAAATACTACCTTTTCTGTGGATTCGATTCGACTCACTACTGTCTATGTACTTTTAATTATTTTAAGAAGTTAGATTAAATTGATAAACACGATATCTTAATGATAACATCGCATCCCTATCAGCTACTCTCATCTATCGAGGTAGATAGATTTCCTATTGGTACAATCTAATTCTTACATTGAATATGCTATAGCCAACATACACTCATGATTCTAAATGGCTAGAAAATTGAGTTATGGTATAGTCAAACTATAACAGCCTCAAGGTGAACTGTCGATGTACCTTAGGTTAAAAAATTAGATACACCACTACAGCATCAAGCCAGTCATCGATGAAAAGGTAGACTTTCTTATGACTGCTTGAGGTGGTCATGCTCAGTGCCCTCATTCTCAAATGAGTACCTATACTCTCACTCCGGTATCTCCACACCATAGACTCAAGACACATCTATTCTAAGAAAGTGATCATACACCAATCTTCCATATTAATCACCATCCTAATGATGATCCTACAATCGGGAGCAGTTTATGAGTTAATTATAAAAATTCATGTCTTAAATTTTCAACTCTTAAAAATATGAATTGCCATTACCATTAACTCAAATGATGTATCACAGACACTTTAAATATACACTATAATAGAAAATAATTTTTTTATTAATTTATAATTAAAATTATAAAATTATCCTTAGAAGTGTATTATAAGTGCTAGCTAATCTGGCTTCTAGGGTACACATCTAACATGATAAACATCCAACCCACATAGAGCAAAAATGTAAAAAGATATCATCTCATTAACATCAAAGTTGATTATAAAATAAGGGTCTGCAAGATCAATTACCAAAAAAAAAAAAAATTAAAGGTCTAACAAGGATTAGATTCCTCGGACTTTGGACTGCTAGCCATCACTAAGAATTTCTTCAGGCTGATGATCTCCTTCTTGAGCTTCTTTATCCTCACCAAGTTATCGCAGAACATCCTATTAGCCCTTCGGTAGTTTTATTCTAACATTCGTAGTCTTTTTCTTAGAACTTCTAATTCAGCTTCAGCATCCTTGACAGCCTGTTGCTCGCAAATGAATTGAAGCTTCAGTCACTGAACTTTGACCTTCTCCATCTTGATTGATTCTGAAAGTTCACTCACGATCCTCTTTAGGGAGGTGATCTCCTCCGACTCCTTATGCTGGATTGATAACTATCAATGAGCTGCTGTTGGAGCCGGACCACCTCGCTGTTAGCAGCACAGAGCTTCTGCTCCAACGAGGATATCCTCCCACACCAGCCCAATAGGTAGGTCTCATAGGTGAGCTCGGCATCGTGCAATTAATTATGGAGTGCAAAAAACCATTGAGATCAATTCCATTCATATCGAACCTTGTTGGAAGATCATGGCGAACTCCCTTGCAATAGATGAATTTTCTCTTTCACCACCTTGAGCTCAATTTTAAGGGAGCTGACCTTCGCAGTTAATGTCCAGGACTTATCACTGGTGCTTTTCTTAAGATCAGCCAACTCTCTCTCAAAGTTACCTTTTTTGATGTTGAAGCTCATGAAATCTTTCATGTGCAATTTATGAAGGCGAGTGACTTCAATCGTCACCTCCAAAATATTTTTTCTAGACCTCTAAAGCTTGCCTTCCATCTTCTTCAACTTCTTTCTCAAATCATGTACTTCTTTCTTCAAGTTTTTAATCATTAACTTCAGTGGAATATCCTGTGGCAGGGGATCAGCATCAACCAGAGATGGCGAGTCACAACTTTGATTGCTAGAGGGATTCTAGATGACACACACCACAACACAAGTGTAAAGGGAAGAAATATGTTTCCATAGTCAAAATGTTCTTAGTACATCAAGAAAGAAAAACAAAAATTACAAAGAATTTTTGACCTTGGGTGGCATTGCAGTGAATGAAGTTGGGGCGCTCTCTGCCACTTTCGGCTTTCGAGCAAATTCAGGTGCTACCATAGTAGGTTCTGAGATCTCTGAGGCGAGCTTGGCAACAGGAGAAGCAATGCCAACTTCTGCATCGGCATTGGACGGACCAGTCTCATCATCAGGTTCATCTGTTAAAAGGTTGAGATTTACCTTCAAGAAGTTCTTCACGATCCTCTTCATGCAGATTTTGAACCCTTCTAGAAAAGCTTCCCAAGCAAAGGCAATCTTAATGTCCTCCATGTCTTTGGAGGACTTGAAATCTATGATGGCCCATTCCCTCTCAGTGCTAACCTGCTCTTCCACCTTCCTCTTCTCGTCCTTGGCCAAGGTTAGGGCAGCCTTTAGTCTTGCCACTGCTTCCTCCTCCCTTTTCAACACCTCACGAAGATGCTCAACCTTAGCGATTTGGTCCTCCAAGGCCACTCTTAAGTAGTCAGCCTTATCCCAAACCCTCTCGGCCTCCACCTGGGCTTCTTGAAGGGCTTTGGAAGCCTCAGCTTGATTGCGATCCGCTGCCTTTGAATGGGTGAATAGGTAATGCCCCAGCTATAAAATAGAAAGAAATTAAGTCAAAACTTTGAAAATACGTCCCCCATTCAGACAAGCTTAGAAAAGTTGGTTACCTCGAGGTAGGTAGCAAAGGAGTCATCGAATCTCTCTACATCCTCCATCGGAATCATTTTTTTGATGATGTGTAGGAGAGTGATATCCTGCATTAAAGAATGGATGACCTTCCAGTCATCCAAAAAATCCTGGTCCTAGCTAGAGCTCTCGCCGCCAGAGCACCCGACCTTCCTCCCAATCATCTTGGCAATGGTGTTCTTCTCCTTCTTCTTCCTCTTCTCTACAACTTCTCCCTACCAGAGAGATATAGATGGGGCAACCATCTCGGGCGTGGCTGGACTTGGTACTACCATGTCAGGTTCTAGGGTAGGCACTGTCTAGATCAGCATGGCCAAGGTCGGCTCTCTAACGTGAGTCCTCTTTGATGGTTTTCTGATAGAACTATCCTTCCTCTTGAGAGACTTGATCTCCATGGACAAATGGTTGCATTCTTTCAGAGTCATCTCTATGATAGAAAAGGTTAAAGTTAGAAGAAAAGCAATACAAGATCGATTGATTATGGGAGGCTACCTGCTGGATTAAGGGGACTGAGATTGAGGTTAAATAAAGTTTGGTCATCTAGAAGCCCAAAAATCAAAGGGGCTTAATAGTTCTTCAGTCTATCAGTTAAGTCTCGATCTTCTTTCTCTAGTCTGGGAGCTCGACGGGCTGAATCCCTAACATCCTTCCAGGAAGGAAATCCTAATTCTAAGGAGGGACATGAAACAAAAAAAAAATTCCTTTCAGTTGTGAATGGAGGAAGGAGCATCCTTAAGTAACCCCTTCTTGCCAAACTAGGGAGAGACATACCACCAATCTTTGGCAATAGGATGATGTTTAAAAGTGAAGAAGTTGCGGAATAAAGAAAGGGTAGGTCAGACATCGATCATGATGCACAAGGAAAGAAATCCTATGATGAACCTAAACGACTTTGGCACCATGGAAGTAAAGAAGATATTCAAGAATCTAAAAAGGGCGACCATGAAAGGAGAAATTGGTAACCTAAGTCCAGCTCAAAGGATCTTAATGTACAAATAAATACGGCCCCAAAAAAGGGGAGTAGGCTCGATCACTAAGATCAGAAAGTTCGAGCTCGTATTTGGAAGGGATCCCAAATTGGATTCTAATTAGAGAGAGGTCTTCATGCCAAAGTTTACAAGGGATGGTGTCAGGGATGAATGGAGGTCAAGATGTTTCTACAGGTTTGGTATCCTTATATGATGGATCCATCAGGGCTAGGTGGGATGAACTCTTGGAACAGGTTGACCAAGATTCTTTGAAAGACATATGGATCAAACAGGGGTTCAAAAAATCTCAAAAATCAAGAAAAATAAGATTCAAAACTTGCTTGAAGAAATTGAATGGACAAAGGTACAAAAGTTGTAGGAATAATCAAAAGAAGTGTTTCAGAACTGACCTAAATTGATTGGAAAGAGTAGGAGACATAGAGCATGATGAAAACCAAAGGAGAGGATGCTTGGGATCGAAGGAAATGGTGGAGGAGGCTGAAACTTTTGAGTAGAAGGAAGATGAAAACTAGAGGTAGAGGAAGAGAATCTCAGTCGAGATGAAGCCCCGAAGGAAGGGGATGAGTTTAAATATCCTGAAGAGTCCAAGACTATTTTGATTGCAGGTCTCCTTTAGTCGATCTTAGGTTGACGTGTGTCCTACTCATCATGATAGGAGATTTACAACTGATAGGTCCTTAATTGCATGGTACTTTGGATAGTGGTCCGATGAGAGTTTTGACAAATTATCTTTTTGGATCGCCTTATATTGAAGAAGCTTTAGCACCAGCACAATAAATGCCAAAACTTTTCATCCGACGAGCATGAAAAATCAAAAAAGAACTTTAGCAGTCGTCCTTCTTTGTACTTTCTTCCTTCAAACTTTGAACTCGGGAGGAGGACTATTCTTGGGGTTAAACCCACCCCTACCAAAGTTTGGCCTGGTATTTGGTCCCAAGGTGGCCAATCTTCAATTGGCCAGCTAATCTTCTTGACTACATGAATATACTGTAGAGCCCACGAAGCATTATAAACTCCGCCCGAACGAGCTTGAATAGTAAAAATGGTCATTTCCCACTTGACGGTAAGGCTTGAGTGGTGGAGCCCGATCGGTCGGGCTTTGTTTGATGACAAATTATAAAGGCAGCCAAATTTCTCTATTATAAGCAGTTGGCTTCAGTCAAACTCCTTTCGTATGATATTGAACAGTGAAGGCGATCGCCTAAGTGGTTGGCTAAGCACTCAATCTCTGCATAACCTAACCTAGCTGATCTTGATACTGGCTGAACTCTCACCTAGCTAGATTCCCTTCAGACCAAGTCTAGCTATTTTGGATTGAATCTCATGATAAGAACCATAGACTAGCAGAGTTTACCCCTAGACGAACTTCTATGCCTTACTAAGAGGCAGATCTTGACCCTATCGAATCGGGATCTCGGGTGTGCAAGCCAGAATAGATAGAAGAGCTCCATCATCAGATTAAGCTTGAATTCCTTCATGAAAAGCCTGATCGTAATTCTAAATCTGTGAGTCCATCGTCCTTACTAGTCTTCAATCAATGGTGATCATTTAGTTGTAGATGACTTCGAAGATAATCGAACCTCCAAAAGTGATTGAGACTCACTAAAATACTCTAATTGTGCTTGTCCATCCTAGCCATCGGCTAAACTCCTTTCGATCAACAAGCTCCATCCAGTCACCCAAAGGGCTCCTTCCAACTGATTTCCATCCAGTCACCCAAAGGGCTCCTTCTAATTGAACTCCTTCCAATCGCCAAGTAGGTGTTGAAAAATGTGTTCCAAAGTCAATCATTAGCCAGTTGATGGTTAAGCTATCTTGTATCTATAATTGATTCATTAATAAATAAAATATTTTTTTAACATTTTTCATCATAAAGTATTCAACTTCTAACAAACTTCATTATTGTGATAAAGTTCTTAGAACTATTTAGCTTCGATAAAGAGAGAATTTATTGATTAGTTCTTAAATTTATTCACGATCAAATGATAGACTGTTAATTAGGACGACAGCATCTATCGAGCATAGATCGCTGTATGTCATATAGATTGGTACACCTCTTAATCAAGGAGTATGGAGATACTTGTATGCCATACAGGTGAATGTATGGGTAAGTCATCATTGAACATGACCAACTCCAGAGCATTTTACTATCAAGAATGTCTCTAATGGGATATAGGTATAAGTATCCCTTAGACTTGAGATTACCTTAGTGACTTGCAAGCAACTCACTATGCTTTGGTACCGGACTAACTAAATTTTTAATTTAGTAATGGAAGGCTTCTGGGCACAGTCAAGTACTTGCAAAGTCTGAGTGTGATCAAGATGGGATTGACCACTCCAAGAGTTGGAGAATAATGTATCACTGTATTTTAATATAGCAAAATCTTGGTTAAGATAATCCATCAGATGGATTTAGTATTTTGAAATACAATATAGACAACCTGATCAAAACTAATAGTTGAACTTTGAGGTATCCTTTGAGCATTTTGGTCAAGGGAATGAATTATACGGAAACTATATTCGCATGGGTTCTAAGGATGTTATTCTATACATTTGATCTATCGAACCATCGGATACCATTGCTAGATGGTTACTTTGATTGGTATAGAAATCTATTCTTATGCTACTAGCTTAGATTCAAATCTATGAGATCACACACATTAGAGCTCACAATCTGATTGGATGGTTGATCAATGGTTAAGAATCATTCTAGAGTTAAACAATCAATACGATTGATGTTTAATCTAGTACAAGCATTACAGGAGGATCGATTAGTAATTAGATTGCTAATTAACTTAATTTAATTAAATTAGAGGACTAAGATTAAGTATAATTAAATATAATTTAATTAAATTTAGTTTGAGCTTGATTGGATCAAGTCCAATTAGCTTATTGGATAAGCCAAGTGCAAGAAAGTGTTAGCTCAGAAGTGAAACTCCCAAGTCTTGAAAACATGAGAAGATAGGTCATAGAAAGATGAGAGCAAGCCGAAAGAGAAATCATCTCTCCTAGCAAAGTTTAGAAATTGGGCTGACTTACCCTGAGACTGAGCTGGCTAAGTTGGAAACTGGACTGGCTTAGTCCAGGATTGGGTCGACCAGATCTCAGAGAAAAATTCAGATAGAAAGCAGTATTTTTGGGTTGTTAGCACTATACACAACTAGGTTGGCTCAGTCTGGGACTGAGCTGACCTAGTTGTAGGTTAGCTGGCTTAGTCTAAAACTGGGCTGGCTCAGTTTTTATGGGTTCTTATTTTATGTACATGGGTTGTTTGAATTTGGAAAGTTTTTTTATGAGCTTGGACTTGACCTTTTGTAAAATATATATACTGAAAATAGGTCAAGGTTGAAATAGTGCTGAAATATACTGAATAAAAGCTTTTTTTTTTTGAAAATCTTATCTTCTCTATTTCTTGAATTGTTTGATCATGCTTTCATAGAAATCTCTGAGTACTTTCTTGTTACTTGGCTAATCATCGATGGCCACGTCGATCGTGTCGAAAGAGCGCGCATTCTCGACATTTGGTATCTAGCGGTGTTGCATGGAAGAAAGGAAGACACCTAGGATTTACTACATCCAGGATCTGTTGCACCAGATTTTATCCTAAAACTTCTAGTTTGCTTTGTGGTTGTCTTTAGATTGAGATGGATATTGTTTACATAGAGGAATGATGATACAGAAGTTTGGAAAGAGGTCTAGGGCTAGTTAGATCTTTTTTGAAGGATAGTTTTGTTGGTGTATGAGATCGCAAAGAATGTTGGAGAACTATTCTTGACTTGTTTGAAGTCATGGGATCAAGTGGATTCAAAGTAGATTTTGAGAAGTTTGATGGCAAGAAAAACTTTACTCTATGGCAACAAAGAGTAAAGAACTTATTGGTTCAATAGAGGATCTATAAGGTCTTGATAAAAGAAAGATTGAAAAAGATCAATGCTGAGGATTGGAAAGAGTTGAAGAAAATTACTTTTAGCACAATTCGGATGTGCTTGGTCGATCAAGTTTTTCTCAAGGTTTGCACAAAAACTATGGCAAAGGGCTCTGGGAGAGATTGGAGAACACATACATAGGAAAGAACATGACAATTAAGCTATGGTTGAAGAAATAGTTGTATAGTCTGAGGATGCCCGAAGGCAGAGATCTTGTTGCACATATCCAAAGGTTCAATCAGGTGTGTTAAGAGGTGATGAGTTTGGATGTGAAGATCGATGAGGAGGATCGGGCATTGTTGCTATTATATTTTCTCTCAGATTCATATGATGGTCTCATAACAACTTTAGTTTATGGAAAGGAGATCCTAAACTATGAAGAGGTTGTTGGTGTACTCAGATCAAATGAGAAAAGAAAAAAGATCTATAAAGGAGATCCTAAGTCTGAGATCTTGGCTGTGAATGAAAGACAGGAAAGATCAAAGAAGAAGACAAGAGAAAAATCCAAGGGCAGGTCAAAGTCTCATGATCAGAGCAAGATGACATGAAATGTTATAAATGTCATCAGCCTGGATACTTGAGAAGAGATTATCCTCTTTTAAGATCAGAAAAAGAGAAGGCCAGCAAGGAAGATGATACAGCTTCTATGAGCAGTTGAGAAGATCTGCTAGTTGTATCAAATAGATCCACAGAGTACGATACTTTGTGTAGATTGGATTCAGCATGCTCGCACCACTATACTTCTCATCAAGAGTAGTTTGCTACCTACCAGAAGGTCAATGGTGGAAGTGTCAGCCTTGAAGATGATCACTCGTACAAAATAGCTGGAATTGGCTTTATCAGGATGAGGATGTACGATGAGATCATTCGTACATTATCAAATATCAGGCATGTACCAAAGTTGAAAAAGAATTTGATTTCTTTGGTCTAATTAGAGGAGCAGAGTTATGCTTTTAGTAGCTAGGCTAGGAGTGGATATCTGAAAATTTTCAAAAAAGCTTTGGTGGTGATGAGAGGTAGAAGAATGAGCAACAATCTTTATAGAATGAAAGGCTCAGTGGTAAATGATAGTGCAGAGGTGCTAGCAGCAGCACAGGAGGAGCAGATTTTATATCAGCTATGGCACTATCAAATGGATCATATGAGTGATCATGGGCTCACAGAACTAAGTCGAAGAGGTATAATCCCAGCCCTAAAAAAGGAGGACACAAATCTTTGTGAGCCATGCATTTTTAGCAAATAGCATAGAATGAAATTTACCAGAAGCACCAAGTGTAGTGAGGGAGTGCTGGATTTAGTACACTCGGATGTATGGGGATCAGCTCCTGTATCAGCTAAAGGTGGGGCAAAATACTTTGTCACTTTCATTAATGATTTCTCAAGAAAGGTGTGGATTTATCTGATCAGAGAAAAATCAGAGATGTTTGCCTAGTTCAGAGTCTAAAGAGCTGGAGTAGAGGAGTCAGAATGATAGGTGAAGTGTCTGAGGTCGAATAATGAAAGGAAGTATACTAGTCTGGAGTTCAGGAGGTACTGTGAGAAAAATGGCATCAAATGCCATTACACAGGGAAGATGACTCCCCAGCAGAATGGTGTTGTGGAAAAAATGAACCGAACACTGATCGAGAAGGCATGGAGTTTGAGATTGCAGACATCACTTCCAAAATTCTTTTGGGATGATGCTCTAATTTTTTCTTATTTTCTTGTGAACAGGTCCCCTCATTATAAGCTTAATAGAGGCATTCCAGAGGAGATTTGGAGTGAAAAGAAGATGGAGCTTGACCACCTGAAAGTCTTCGATTGCACAGTCAATGCACATGTGGAGGCAACCAAGAGAAGCAAATTGGATCCAAAATCTCAAAAGATGATATTCATAGGATATCCATAAGAAGTCAAGGGGTACCTACTGTGGGACTCTCAGGTACAGAAGTCAGTGATCAGTAGGGATATTATCTTTGATAAGAAAAGCATCTTGAGGAGGTCTGGGATAGATGAAACTAGAAAAATATAGGTGAACAGTGGTGGCTAGTCTGAGAATGATGGCATGCAGGTCACATACACTTACAGGAGTGTTCCTATTGAGGTGGAGTTGGGCAGAAAAGTATTGTCTTAGTTTGAAAATTAGTATGGAGGGTTGGTAGTTCAGACAGATATGCAGGAGTAGCCACAGACATCAGGCAGAGATGTGCCAGTGGGAGTGGCTTTGCATAAGCCCCAGCATACTATTAAGAGATCAGTCAGATATGGCATTGATGAGGTTATCTCTTATGCACTCATCACTACTAATGGAGATCTAGAGAATTATGCAGAGGCCATGAAGAGTGAGGATCATGATTCATGGATATAGACCATGATGGAGGAGATGGAATCACTCGAGAAGAATCAGATATGGCAGCTGATGGATCTTCTAGAGGGTGCTCGACCTATTGGCTCAATGTAGGTGTTCACAAAGAAAGAAGCACCTTCAGAGCAAAATGGAGTCAGATTCAAAGCAAGACTGGTAACAAAGGGATACTCACAAGGGGAAGGGATTGACTATACAGAATTTTCTCTTCTATGGTGCGTCATACATCTATTCAAGTTTTGCTATCACTGGTGGCACAGCATAACATGAAATTGGAATAGATGGACATGAAGATGGCCTTTCTTTATGGAACTTTGGAGGAAAGAATCTACATGAAGCAGCCAGATGGTTTTATGGAGATGGGATAAAATAAAAAGGTGTGTTTACTTAGAAAGTCTCTGTATGGCTTGAAATAACCCCCTCGTCAGTGGTATCGAAGGTTTGATAGCTTTATCTTGAGCCTGGGTTTTAGCAGATGTGAACATGATTGTTGTGTCAACGTCAAGGATGTAGATAAAGAGGATGCCCTATTAGATATGTATGCCCTAGAAGCCAAAATTGACTGGCACTTGTTATACACTTCTAAGCATAAAATTATAATTTTGACTATAAATAATAAAATAGGTTATTTTCTATCAAAATGTGTATTTAGTGTTTGTGATACATCCCTTGAGTTAATGTCAATAAAAATTCTTATTTTCAAGAGTTGAAAATTTAAGACATGAATTTTCATTATTAACTCATAAAATGCTCCTAACTGTAGGATCATCATGAGGATGGTGATTGATCCAAAAAGTTGGTGTACAATCGCTTCTTTATAGTAGATGAGTCTTGAGTCTATGGTGTAGAGATATCGAAGCAAGAGTATAGGTACTCGTTTGAGAATGAGGACACTGAGCATGACCACCTCGAGCAGTCATTAGGATTTCTACCTTCTCATCGATGACTGACTCGAAGCTGCAGTTGTGTGTCTGATTCTTTGACCTGAGGTGCATCGATAGTTCACCTTGAGGGTGTTATAGTTTGACTACACCATGACTCGGTCTCCTAGCCATTCAGAATCCTGAGGTGTATGTTGGCTATAGCATGTTCATTGTAGGAATTGGATTGCACCAAGAGGGAATCTATCTACCTTGGTAGATGAGGAGTAGCCCTATGATGATCATGAGAATCAAAGTCCATAAGCCCATGGCCATGGCAGAGTGAAATAATAGAAAAGAGTTTCTATTAAGGTTTTCACATTGGACTTGAATCAAATGATTAATCATATGATGGATATTAGGGTTTGACGAGTTCACCTTAACCCTAATCCGATCGGGGCTTAAGATAGAAGAACTTAATCACATAGGTAACTGCACCGAGAGGTTCCTTTTCAGTTTTGATGGGTTGCCACCATATGCTGCTAGGTGTCACTGGTGGATTTTGAGAGCAATTAGAATGATTTAGATGATCAATCATACTAGTTGTCTGAATCAGAAAAGTTCTGATCCATCGAAAGATATTTCGATGATGTCGGTGATAGAAATCATGACATATCTCATTACCATACTTAATTGAACATAATTGGATCACACAAATAATGGTTTGGATCTAGATATCATCAATTAGACTAACCCAGGTCAATTGACTTGAATTAGATTCAATTAGGTTCAAGAAAATCATGCTAGCACACTATTGAGCCTAATATTCTTCTTTAATTATCATTAAAAGTTATCTCGACTAAGCCAAATATGTTTGGGCTCACTCAGGTATCTTTACTTGGTCTGACTGAAGCTTGTCTAGATTGGAAAAGGGTTTTCTTAATTTATGAGATGAATTTGAGACAACACCTGGCATTTTCCATCATCTGCTAAATCCTATTTTGGGCATTTGGTCAAACGTTGGACTTTGACACTTAGACATCTGCCCCTATGTCAAGCCATCATAGGAAAGAACATTTGGACTAGTCCACCTGCTAAAAGGTAGTAGGATAAGGGGTGCATGCCTAGGGATGCATGCACCCATGGATAGTGACGCCTAGAGTTCCAAATAGATGGGACTCCAAGTTGCTTCGGTGTTTCTACCTAGGTGGCGCCAAAGACTACACTTTGATCAGTCTTGGTGCTATCTAAGGATGATTCAGAGGGGCTCTCATCTAATTGGATTAGATGATATCATCCCACCAATCAGATTTAGATCTGATTACATAAAAGGTCGTGATTGTTCGGGATGATGTGGCACTGCATGGTGTAGCAGGGTCTATATAAACCCTGTCTGCGCCTAGGATTGAGATCTCTAGCCCATTGCCCATGCCACAAGGCTACTCCTCTCTCTCCTCCATGCCATCTTTAGGTTCTCTCTCTTCTATCCATGCCCAAGAATCTTTGGGCTTTATTTTGGTGCGATCCAAGCAAGAAAAAAGCGATGAGAAAGGAAGAAGGCAGCACTACTGCAAGAGATGACATCCGATTTTCAAAAGGAGTTTTGAAGATCTTCCAAATCAGATCTAGATTTGATATTTGGAGAAGTGATAAAGAAGGAGAAGATCTCTAGATCCTATCTGAGTGGATACTGGTAGAGATCAGACACTTGCATGGCTAGATCCAGAACCTCAGGAAGACATCAGGATCACCATAGGGTAATCTGATTATCCGCTACAAGGTAAAATTAACTTAGATTTAATTTATTCTTTATTTTTATTTTATTTTTTTTATTAGATAAATAATATTAGATCTAAAAAAATTTAGATCTAATCTAGATCCAAGAGAGAAACTTTTGAAATATCTCTCTTGATCCAATCAGATCTGAACGAACCTGATCCGAAAAACATGGTTTCTTCCTTCAATTGGTATCAGAGCCAGGTTCTATTAGATTTGATTTTAATTTATTTTAATCTAATAATTAGATAATTTTAAATGACACATGATATATGATTAGATCTAAAATTAAAAAAATTAAAAATTAAATAATTTAGATCTAAGTTGTATAAAATGCATAACTAGTTGTAGAATAGAAATATTCTTTGTATAGTCTTGCATGATCAAAATTTAATTTGATTAGTTATAATTTTTAGATCTATTTATTTACTATTTTTTAATGTTATAAATATTATAATAAGATCTAAAAAATAAAAAATAAAGTTATTTAATTTTTGTTCATATGAGATATGATGAATGCATGTTTAGACTAGTTGTAGAATAGTTCTACATAATTATCTATAATAGAATTTTTTTGATATGATCAATTTAAATTTAATTTTTTAGATAATTATGAGATAATTTAGATCTGAAAATATGCATGATATGATACATGAAGATGTATGCAAAATATGTTTATAGTTAGATCAATTTTTATATATGAGATATATGATATAGATCTAACTAGTTTTGTAGTTTTCATATTTCTGATTAAGGCATTCTTCTTAGCCGTCCGATCATAAGAATAAAGTAGGATTTAAAATGTCCTCTCCTTTCATTCGATGGGATGTTCTTATGATGTGTAGGGGTGCTGGCGTTCGTCCTTAATCAAAAATCTAAAACTTATTTTCTGCAAAATCCTAGATCCTGAAACCCTAGGATTTTATTTACATATTTTTTTTATGAACCCTAAACTTAATTAAAGAATTAAGATTATGAAATATAATTAAGTCTAAAAATTAAAAATTTTTAGATCTAAGACATATTCATAAAATTGGGTTCAGGCTTGGGTAGCTCAATTAGGTCTAGCGGTTGATCAAATCGAATCAAGAGTTGGTTAGATGGGATCAATAGTGCTTAAATTGACCAGCCTAATAGGATTAAGTCTGGGTCAAGATCGAATCACATTGAGTGATCGATCAAGCTAAGACCTAATTAGGCTCAGTGGTTAGAGTCTGGATTGTAGGCTAACCCGATTGGTTCTGGCTCAATAATTTGGTGTCTAAGGTAAGTTTGGCAGATACGACCGACTGATTTTTAATTGGAAGCTACTTCGACTTGAATGCATTCTTATCGAGTTAATGGCATATCCCTTCCACCGGTCTCACTTACCTGGCCATATTTTGTTCGACCCAGTTCTGATTTGAGGTGGTCAATAATCCGAGCTAACCCATGCCACTAGGTTAGTCATAATTGTTATGACTATTGTAAGTCAAGTTTAAAGAGACCTAAATCAAATCTCTTCCTAAGAAAAGATTAAGTCTAAGGTCTTCCACCATTGTAGATGTGCGGGCCCTTCCGGGGTTGATTGTTCTCGGCTGGATATAGTGGTTCAGTTGCACCGAAAAGATGCAACCATGTCTATTAGGCATTGGATGCTATGGGCTGGAGGATGGGTTGGGCTCAATATTTTGGATATGGTGAGAGACTCAATTAGGAATCCAATCTATGCAAATGGTGGGTCTGACTTAACTAAGGAGTGGATCAATATATTCTGGCACGGTGAGATTCATGAATTAGAGATCAAGTTTGGGTGCACCATGATTAGAGAATCATTGAACAAGAGTTGTTCCACTCATTGGCTAACCCATCACCAATAACTGTTAGGTGAGGTGATGAGTCAGTTGGTGGGACCTGCACCATTCACTAGAAATCATTAATCATGGAGATTTTTGCATCTCTATAGAGGGAGTGTAGGGATCCGAGAAAATAGTGAAAGCTAATTTATTTAAAAATAAAATTTCTAAATAAATTGGTCAAGTCTTAATTACAATATCTAACTAGAAACTTTGACTCTCTACAGAAAAATATCTGCATCCAACCCACTAGCACGTATCCTGGACACCCATAGACTGACCGGACCCTAATTATACAAGGATTGGCTTCAAAACTTCAAAATAATTTTAGATTTCGAAGAAGTTAACTCATGTATTGAAATCAGGATCCTTCCACCTTACCAGTTCGTCCATCCGCTGAATCAGAGAGCATCTCTTGAAAAATGGATGGATGAAGATAACAAAGGCCAGGATATTACATGTTGGGCTCGATGTCTGATGAGCTTCAGTGCCAACATGAAGATATCAGGACTAGCTCGCATCAAATGTTGGCTCACCTACAAGAGATGTTTGGTGAACAGAGTCGTGCAGCCAAATATCAAGTCACTAAACGACTTTTTAAGGCTAAGATGCATGATGGGCAGTCAGTCCAAGATCATTGTCTGATGATGATCAAGGACTTAGAAGAGCTTGAGAAGCTCGAAGTGTCAAGTTGGACTTGGATCTATGCAGAATGATATAATTCTGCAATCCTTGACTGATGCATATGGGCAGTTCATCATGAACTACCATATGCATAAACTTCAAAATACTCTTGGCCGAAGCTTATGAATATGCTGGTTACTGCTGAGCTTTCTATGAAAGATTCTAAAGGCTCAGTACTTCTTGCTATGGAATGGACTTCTTCCTAAGAGAAAGTCTTTTGAAAGAAGAAGAAGTCTATGAAAAAGCAGAAGGTAGAAGGAGGAAAGAAAAAGAAGACAGAGCCTGAAGAAGAAGGCCAGCTGACAAAGAAAAATATTTTCATTGCAACATTGACGGCCATTGGAAAGCGGAACTGCCCTTCATACCTGCCAGCCTGAAGAATAAGGAGGCAGGTCCTTCTGGAGGTATGCTCGTTATAGAATCTAACCTTACAAGTTTCTTCTACATCCAGTTGGGTGCTTGACTCTGGTTCTAGTGCTCATTTGTGCACTTCTATGCAGGGTCTTGAGGATAGCAGGAGGTTGAGGGATGGTGAGATGATCCTACACATTGAGGAAACAGAGCAAGAGTTGCTGCTATGGCCTGTGGGAACCTATTCCTCTTCAACTATCATCTGATTTAGATTTAGTACTTAGGAATTGTTATTATGTGCCTACAGCAAGCAGAAATTTGATTTCTATTTCATGTTTAGCACAAGAAGGCTATGTAATTAGTTTTCTTAAGGACCATTGTAACATTCTTTATGAAAAAAAAAAATATAGATGATTTTCTTATTAACGGTCTTTACCAGTTATATATTGATGTATCTATTTTTAATATTGAGCAAAATATGAATGCCATAAAATCAAAATGACTCAGGGATAGTCCAAATGATAGGTATTTATAGCACCTTAGACTAGGTCATATAGCAGAAGATAGGATTAACAAATTGGAAAAAATCGGGCTATTGAGTTCATTGACTTTCGAGTCATATCTAATTTGTGAATCATGTCTTCATGGCAAAGTGACTAAACTTCATTTTATGGGACATGGGAAGAGGGCCATGGATTTACCTGCCCTAGTACATACTGATGTGTGTGGTGCATTTGATGTGCCGACTAGAGGTAATTTTATCTACTTCATAACCTTCACCAACGATTTATCTCGGTATGGGTATGTGTATCTTATGAGATACAAGTCTGAAGTCTTTGAAAAGTTTAAAGAATTTAGACATGAAGTAGAAAAGCAAACTAAAAAACCTATTAAGATTCTTCGATCAGATCGAGAAGATGAATATCTTAGTCGGAAATTCTTGGACTGTCTCAAGTAGAATGGCATAGTCTCTCAATGGACTCCATCTAGAATACCTCAACTCAACGAAATTTTAGAACAAAAAACTCGGACCCTATTAGATATGGTCCGATCTATGAT
Organism: Cocos nucifera; assembly: GCA_006176705.1. Taxonomy (NCBI): domain Eukaryota; kingdom Viridiplantae; phylum Streptophyta; class Magnoliopsida; order Arecales; family Arecaceae; genus Cocos; species Cocos nucifera. The sequence goes on along the minus strand of QRFJ01000977.1, from coordinate 208,110 downwards.
GAGCTTCACAGACCTTCCTGATTTTTTTTGGAGACAGTTTGTTAACTGCTATATATTTACTGAATAGGATTTCTTTTAAAACCATTCGTACCATACCGTATGAGATATGGCATGGTAAGAAACCAAGTCTGAGTCATCTCAGAATTTGAGATTGTCCGACTCATGTCAAAAGACAATAAGTGGACAAGTTAGATTATAGGTCCTTTAGAGCTCAATTCATAGGATATCCTAAAGAGTCATTAGGATATTATTTCTACATTCTAGAAGATCATAATGTGATTATGAGTCGACATACCATCTTTCTTGAAAAATAGTTTATTCAAGATGGCGGCATTGGAAACCACATCAAGCTAAAGGAGAAAGCCTCCTAAGAGCAAAGAGCTAAGGACCATTTGGAGCCAAATCAGGTTGAGCTAATACAATCACTACCTGCTCCATCACGTAGATCAAAAAGGATTTTCCATCCCTCTAAAAGGTACTTAGGTACTATTTCAGAGGAAGTAGAGAAAATGTTTCTTATAGGTAATGGAGTTCATGGTGATGATCATAAAATCTATAATGAGGAGATATCAGATATCGACTTTGAGAAAGGGTTAGAGGCAATGAAGTTAGAAATTGACTCGATGCACTCAAACCAAGTCTGGACCTTGGTAGATCCACCAGAAGGTATAATACCTATTGAGTGTAAATGGATCTACAAGAGAAATGTTGGTGCAGATGGGAATGTAGAGACATTTAAAGCCAGATTAGTGTAAAAGTTTATAGTCAGCATGAAGACATTGACTATCAGAATACCTTTTCGCCAGTAGCCATACTTAAATCCATTCGCATATTACTTGCTATTGCAGCTTATTTCGATTATGAAATATGGCAAATGGATGTGAAAATGGCATTCTTAAATAGATATCTTAAGAAAGATATCTGTATGGAACAACTGCTGGGTTTCACATCTAGTGATACTGATCACAAAGTATGCAAGCTGTAAAGGTCCATACATGAACTTAGCAAGTATCTCGGAGTTGGAATACTCATTTTAGTAATATGATCAAATTATTTGGTTTCATCAAGAATGAGGAGGAACCATGTATTTTCAGAGAGGTCAGTGGGAGTGCTATTATCTTCCTCGTACTGTACGTGGATGATATCCTCCTTATTGAAAATGATATTCCTATGTTGACCATGGTTAAAATATGGTTATCTAAAGAATTCTTCATGAAAGATCTAGGAGAAGCATCCTTCACTCTTGGAATTAAAGTCTATAGAGATAGACTTAATAGGATGCTAGGTCTTTCACAGAAGAAGTACATAGAGGAGGTGCTAAAGAGGTTTAGCATGAAAATCTTCAAGAGGGGTTTTGTATCCTTTAGACATGGCATTCATCTCTCCAAGAAGATATGCCCTAGCACACCTGAGGAGATAGAACACATGAGCAAGATCCCTTATGCTTCTGCAATAGGGAGCCTCATGTATGCCATGTTATGTACACGACCTAATATAGCCCATGCTGTGAGTGTCACGAGTAGATATCAGTCGAATCCAGATGAAGAACACTGGACTTCTATGAAATATATCCTTAAGTACTTAAGAAGAACTAAGGATATGTTCTTAGTTTTTGGTAATGGAGAACTCCAAGTATAGGGTATACAAACTCGAATTTTATGTTTGATATAGATGATTGAAAGTCGACATCTGAAAATCTATTTGTGTGTAATGATGGTGCTGTCAGTTGGATGAGTTCCAAATAGATAGTAATAGCAGATTCCATCATGGAAGTAGAATACATCGCTACATCAGAAGCTACGAAGGAGGAATTCTAATGTAAGAAGTTCACCGCAGAGATTGAAGTAATGCCGTTAGATGCCATTTTTCTATACTGTGATAATAATGGTGCCATAACCCTTGCTAAGGAGCCGAGGTCTCATCAAAAATTCAAACACATCGAGTGGTGATACCACCTCTTCCACGATTATCTCTAGAAGGGATACGTCGAGGTCAAGAGAGTCGACTCCATAGATAATGCGGTAGACCCACTTGCAAAGCCGTTGGACCAGCAGAAGATCGAAGCCCACCTTGAGAAGATGGGACTTAGATTTGTAGCCAATTGGCTTTAGATCAAGTGAGAGTTTGTTAGATATATGTGCCCTAGAAGCTAGAATTGGCAGACACTTGTTATACACTTCTAAGGACAAAATTATAGTTTTGACTATAAATAATAAAATGAGTTATTTTCTGTCACAATGTGTATTTAGTGTCTATGATACATTCCTTTAGTTAATGGCAGTGATAATTCTTATTTTCAAGATTTGAAAATTTAAGATATGAATTTTCATTAATAACTCATAAAATTCTTCTAACCATAGGATTATCATGAGGATGGTGATTGATCCAAAAAGTTGGTGTACAATCGCTTCCTTACAGTAGATGAGTCTTGAGTCTATGGTGTAGAGACACCAGAGCAAGAGTATAGGTACTCATTAGAGAACGAAGGTACTGAGTGTGACCACCTCGAGCAGTCATCAGGAATTCTACCCTCTCGTCGATGACTGGCTCGAAGCTATAGTTGTGTGTCTGATTCTTTGACCTGAGGTGCATCGGCAATTCATCTTGAGGGTGTTATAGTTTGACTACACTATGACTCGGTCTCCTAGAAATTCATAATCCTGAGGTGTATGTTGGCTTTAGCATGTTCATTATAGGAATTGGATTGCACCAAGAGGGAATCTATCTACCTCGATAGATGAGGAGTAGCCCTATGATGATCATGAGAATCAAGTTGATAAGCCCATGGCCATGATAGTGTGAAATAATAGAAAAGAGTTTCTATTAAGATTTTCACATTGGACTTGAATCAAATGATTAATCATATGAAGGATATTAGGGTTTGACGAGTTCACCTTAACCCTAAATTGATCAAAGCTCAAGATAGAAGAAATTAATCATACGGATAATTGCACTAAGAGGTTCATTTTTAGTTCTGATGGGTTGCCACCATATGCTGCTAGGTGTCACTGGTGGATTTTAAGAGCACTTAGAATGATTCAGATGATCAATCATCCTAGTTATCTGAATCAAAAAAGTTTTGATCCATCAAAAGGTGTTTCGATGATATTGATGATAAAGATCATGATATATCTCATTACCATACTTAACTGAATCTAGCTAGATCATACAAATAAGGGTTTAGATCTGGATATCATCAATTGAACTAATCTAGGTCAATTGATTTGAATTAGATTCAATTAGGTTCAAGAAAATCATGCTAGCACATGATTGAGCCTAATATTATCCTTTAATTATCATTAAAAGTTGTCTCGACTGAGCCAAATATGTTTGGACTCACTTAGGTACCTTTACTTAGTTTGACTAGAGCTTGTCTAGGTCAGAAAAGGATTGTGTTAATTTATGAAATGAATTTGAGACAACACCTACCATTTTTTGTCATCTACTAAATCCTATTTCGGACATTTGGTGAAACGCTGATCTTTGACACTTAGACATCTACCCATGTATCAAGCCATCATAGGAGAAAACATTTGGACCAGTCCATCTACTAAAAGGTAGTAGGATAGGGGGTGCATGCCTAGGGAGGCGTGCGCCCATGGATAGTGACATCTAGAGTCTCTAATAGATGGGACTCTAGGTTGCTTCAGAGTTTCATAAAAGGCCATAATTGGTCAGAATGATGTGGCACTGCATGGCATAGCAGGATCTATATAAACCCTGTCTGCACCAAAAATTGAGATCTCTAGCCCATTGCCCATGCCACAAGGCTACTCCTCTCCTTCCTCCATGCCATCTTCAGGTCCTCTCTCTCCTATCCGCACCCAAGAATCTTTGGGCTTTAGTTTGGTGCGATCCAAGCAAGAAAAAGGAGATGAGAAAGGAAGAAGGTAGCTTTGCTGCAAGAGACGACACCCAATCTTCAAAAAAAGTTTTGAAGATCTTCTAAATCAGATCCAGATCTGATATTTGGAGAAGTGATAAAGAAGGAGAAGATCTCTAGATCCTACTCAAGTGGATACCAGTAAAGGCTAGGCACTTGCATGGCTAAATCCAGAACCTCAGGAAGACATTAGGATCATCACAAGGTAATCTAATTACCAGCTACAAGATAAAGTTAACTTAGATTTAATTTATCCTTTATTTTTATTTTATTTTCTTTTATTAGATCAATAATATTAGATTTGAAAAGTCTCAGATCTGATCTAGATCCAAGAGAGAAATTTTTGAAATATCTCTCTTGATCCAATCAGATCTGAACGAACCTGACCTAAAAAATAAGGTTTTTCCCTTCATGCCCTATACCTGTTATTGTATGTAGATGATATACCTATAGCCTGCAGAAGCATGGATGCTGTGAAAAGGTTGAAAAGAATATTATCATCTAAGTTTGAAATGAAGGATTTGGATCTAGCTGAGAAAATCCTTGGAATGGAGATTTATAGAGATAGATGCAAAGGAGTGCTCCATTTGTCACAAGAAAAGTATGTCTAGAAGGTTCTGAAGAGGTTTGAGATGGAGAAAACCAAACCTGCAGAGATGCCATTATTGAGCCATATGTCTCTCTCCAAGTTACAGAGCCCCCAATCAGAAGAGGAGAGAGAGTACATGGAATGAATCCCTTATGCAAATGTTGTAGGCAGTGTGATGTGCACTATGGTATGCTATAGACTAGATATAGCACATGCTGTGAGCATGGTTAGTAGGTACATGACTAACCTTGAGAAGAAACACCGAAAAGCATTGAAATGAATATTGAGATATCTGCATGGAATAAGAGATTGTGGTTTGGTGTTTCATGGGCAACCGAGAGGATTTGAAGAACAATCTATGAAGATGTGTGAAGGATCAAGTCCTCTGGAAGGGTTTGTTGATGCAAATTATGCTGGTGATCTTGATACAAGGAGGTCTACTACTGAATACCTCTTCTGCATATATGGTGGATCGGTGTCTTAGAGATCAATCCTTCAGCCAATCATGGCCTTGTCTACCATAGAGGCCAAGTATGTTAGGATAATGGAGGCTACAAAGGAAGCCTTTTGGCTTAGGAGATTGATTGATGAGCTGGGGGTGGAGTAGAGCAAGGTTATACTATTCAGTGATAGTCAGAGTGCTTTATTATTGGCTCAAAACCCAGTCTATCATGCACGCACAAAGCATATAGACATGAGATACCATAGGATCAAAGAGCTAGTGGAGGAAGGTGAAGTGGAATTGATGAAGGTCCATACTAAGGAGAATCATTCTGATGCACTCACGAACATACTCGCTAGTGATAGCTTTCAAAGATGTGTGGCATGGATGAGTCTGTTAAGAAGAGATGAGTTCACAAGGACTTAGAAGCACCAAGATAGAGAATGTGAGCTTAGCAGTGGCACTCCTAAGTCTTGGAAACATAAGAAGATAGGTCATGGGAAGATGGGAGCGAGTCGGAAGAGAAATCAACCCTCCTAGCAAAGTTCTGAAATTGAGCCACCTAAGTTCGAAACTGGGTCGGCTAGGTCTCAAAGAAAAATTCAGACAAAAAATAGCATTTTCAGGCTCTTGGCATGGTACATAACTGGCTTGGCTTAGTCTGAGACTGAGCCGACCCAGTCACAGGTTAGCCAGCTTAGTCTGAAACTGGGTTAGCTCAATTTTCGTTGGTTATTATTTTATGTATGTGGGTTGTTTAGATTTGGAGAGTTTTTCTATGAGCTTAGGCTTGATTCTATATAAAGTATATATACTAAAAATAGGTCAAGATTCAAAGAGTGCTGAAATATACTGAATAAATATTTTTTCTTTCAAAAATCCCTTCTTCTCTTTTTTTTTTAATTCCTGAAATTGTTTGATCATGCTTCCAATCAGGTTCAAGGTAATCATGCTAGCACATGATTGAGCCAACTTTTTCCTTCTATAATCTTTCTGATTCATCGCAATCAAGTCAAATTTGATTTGACTCATTCTTGTATCTTGATAGGAATGCGATGTTGTCGTTAAGACGCCATGTTTATCAATTTAATCTAATTTCTAAAAATAATTAAAAATGCATAGATAGTAGTGAGTCGGGTCGAATCCACAGGGAAGGTAGTAATTTTAGATTTAAAATTTTTGATTTTTTTAAAAGAAAATGAAAAAAAATTAAAAATAGATTTTGAAGTCAGAAATTAAAATTGTGAAGTGAAAATTAAATTACGCAGAAAAGTAAACTAGGTACTAGGATCTACTAGTTAGATCTTAGCATCTACTTGCCGAAAAATAAAAAAAATAATAATTAAAATAAAAAAAATAGATTACAATAAAAATAAAAAGCATAAAACTAAAGAACATAAAAATAAATATTACATTAATTAAAATTTTATAATTTAAATACATAAAAAGAAGAAATTAAAATAAAATAGCTGATCTCTGATCTTGGATCGGCATTGGCACAGAAAGATGGTGTAGAAGCCCAGCTCTTCTTCTCGAGACATTCCGTTGCTTTGAAGCAGCCTTTAACCCAATAGCCTAGCTTCGCCCTATACCAAAGCTTCACCTTGATCGGAAGATGTATGAATTTCTGGAGGCTTGGGGTCCTTTTTATAGAGCTAGGAGGGCTAGAGAGTTTGCTTCTGGGCAATGTGGGACTAAGGGGCTCTTTGATCATCAAAATATAAGGAAATATAAATAAAAATTAGATTAAAAGAAGTCCTAGATGAATTCAACTACTCTAGATGAAATCTAGCCGTAAATAGAAATCCAACGATCCAAAAATCATCAAAATCGGATGTGTATCAGCCCAGATCAGGTCGGATTAAATTTTGGCCATCTGATCTCATGTTGATGGAGGAAATCTGGCCGCAAATCATGCATCAGGAGTCCTGATCATCATCGGGAGCATTTTGGATTGTTGGATCTTCATCACTTGGTTTTCTAGCCATCGGATTGTGCCAGATCATTGATAGAATTTGAATCAAACCTAAAAATAACCACCGCCGTCTGATCATGACCATAATCAACTGCAGCCGTCTGATTGTGCAATTACTGTTCCCATGGAACGCGTGGACTGGCTGCACTGCACACCATACCCAATCAGCATCTCTGCTGCCGAGTGAAAAGATCAAATTGCCCTATGAGCCATGATAAATTTTTGTGGACCCTTTAAGGGTCTAGGTCCGTCACATGTCGTGCTGTGATTCGTTGGTTTCTGCTGAGCTGACGATCCACACCTGGATCATGGACTGGTTGATGGCTTTAACGGCTGAGTTGGCTTTGATGGCTTGGCTTGGCTTGGTGGCTTGGCTTGCGGAGCTGGCTGAGCCATTTTTTTAATTTAAATTTTATTTATTTTATTTCTTTAGAAATTCATATCTTCTTCATTTTAGCTCTATTTTACTTCAAACTTATTTCATTATAATCAAAAAAATGAGCTCTTTTTATTGATTATAAAATTTTATTTTTTAATTTTTATTATTTTTAATTAATTTTTTAATTAATAAAAATATGAATTTTTTAAAAATTATATATAAATTAATCATTAATTTTTAAAAATTAATATGAATTAATTAATAAATTAATATTTTTATTGGATGAATTTATGATACTTATCACACCCTCCAACTTAAGCTTTGCTCATCCTCGAGTAAAGAAAGAATTTAGTTTTAAATATCTTTTAACTTTAGAGTTTCGAATTTTACCTAAGCAGTTTTCAAAATGGCCATTGATATTTCAGTAGAGCTTAAATGAGATATATCATTGGGGTATTAATACTTATCAATAGAAAAATTAAGTAAAGAACATTAAATTTTTTAGAAAATTTTTTCTAAATTATCCCACCTTTATCTCTGATTTGTCTAAACTTTCATATAGGCAAGTGTATTGCTACTTCCGTCCTTCATTTATTGATTTTTATTTTTATATTGCCCACTTTTTTATGCGAATATCATTGCTTACTTAGGCAACGGGACCCGGTTACTCGGTGGGAAACCAAATTTTTTTTTTTTTTTTTAACATTGTACCACTATTGAGTGTCTTAACTCCTTAAGCTTTCTATTTGATCCATGTAGCGAGTCTTGGGCCAATGACTCCCAAACCAGTTGGCTTTAGGGCACTAGGTATAGAATACCCCTCGGGCTTACTAGCTCGAATCAAATAGGCTACGAGTTAAGACTAGCTTTACAACGAGCTTCTTTGCCCTTCCCATCTTTTGATGCGAAACTCAATGCTTGCTTAGGCAAAGAGGCCCGATTACTCAGTGAGAAGTACTTGAAAACTATTTTATTAAAATAAATTTTTATATGAAGAAACGTATAGTTACCCTACACAAGCCTATAAAAAGTAGACTTTTCTTTGATGCTAGTAGAAATAATTAGAAATGCTCCAAGAAAAAAACTTTTTATGTTCTAGACTTAACTCTTTATTGAATTTTCTTAATACTTGATTCCTCAATATCTCACAGATTCTCTGATCTGTGTATCAATTTTCTTTTAAAAATGCTTAGTTTAATTCGATTCTTAAGCATAATCAGGTGTCTAAATACTAAATACTAACTTTTTTGAGGACTTAAAATTTTAAAATTTTTATTTTTCTCCCCCAACTTAATCGACATTGTCCTCAATGGAGAAGAAAAAAATAAAGGGTGTAATAAAGAACATGAAAGAATACACCTAACTATATTTTTGGTCCAGCACATGCCTTTGAAAATTTGGCTCTCTCCCTCCAACTTATTCAAATTATCCTAAAAAGAAAATAAACTAAAAAAATAAATTAGATAAAAATTAAATATTGGGTTGCCTTCCCAACAAGCGCTAAGTTTACCGTCTTCAGCCAGACACAATGCAGCTTACTATCCTGTGTCAAATATTGGATTGATAAATTCTAATGGTTTTGGATTGCCAATCTCAGAAAGTTGATTTATAATCCCATTATTGATATATTCATTGTTAATTTTAGGGATATAATTTATGATTCCATTCTCAGACCCATGTTTATTAAGAATTTCTCCTATTTGTTCTTCTAAAATACTCATGAATGGAGTTTTTTTAGGAGTTAAGTTTGATTCAATGGGTGCTGGAATGGTGACTAAAGGCTGTTTTAATTCTGAAGGTAAATTAATGTGATCTTGCTTAAATAACTCCATTGATATTTCATTACATGCCTCTTGATTTTTGTAAGAAGAATCGGCTTCTAGGGTTGAAGGGAACAGGACATTAGGTTTATAAGTCTCGGGTAAATCATCTATTCTCTTTTTCTCTTTTTCTATCTCATTTAAATTGGAACCAGCATCAGTACTAGTTCCTAGCTTCAGGTTCTTCTATGTGGTTAGTCTCAGTACTAACCAGTTTCTCTAATTTTTCATTTTGGCTAGCATCAGTACTAGCCTCTCTTACCTGATCTTAGTATGGGTCCATAAGAATTCTATAGCTTTTAAGTTTAGAAATTACTTTGGTATTCTCAGATTGGGATTCTTAAGTGAGACATTAAATTGATAACTTGGTCCAGGTGGTTGGTGGACATTAGGTGGGTTGTTTAAAATTGGTAGGTTTGGTAGTTGATCTAGTTCTCTCCTCATGTTAGACTCAACTAATTATCCTATTTGAGCTTCTAGTCTGGCGATAGATTGCTATTGAGTCAGAATCAATTGTTGAAGTTGGTTAAATCTATCATCAGCTAGATTGGTCTATTGAGGAGGTGGGTATGAGGGCTGATTATGATATGGTGGCTGAAAAGGCTTACTAGGCTGACCTCTGTTATAGGCATAATTTTGGTATTGGGATCTATTTTGATAATTTTATACCAAAAAAATTTAGATCTGAGCCTGAGTCTATTGAGATGTCCAAGAAAAATTATGGTGGTTGCTCCAATCTAGATTATATGAATTTGAAAATGGATCATTAACCGGCTTGGAGTAGCCTTTAGTAGCTTGGACTTATTCTTGGATAAAAGATGAAAACTGTGCAATCATAGGACATTCACTCACATGATGGGTTGGGCTAGCACAGATTGAACAAATCTCTTGATAATTAAAAGATGATGTGAATTGTGCAGGAGATTGTTGACCTATGGTTAGGACTTGATCTAATTTCTAAGCAAGAAAGTCCACTTTATTTATCAAATTTAAATCAGTCTTATGACTAGATTCTAGATGTTTAAATTCATGGATCCCTGCCCAGGTTTGGTGGAAAGACAATGAAGCATAGTTAATTAAGTTTTCACTCAGGATTTCAAATAAGGTATAGGCTTCATCCTCACTCTTGTTCATGAATGCACCTCCACAGGATGCATCTACTATCTCTCTATATTGGTCTCCTAAACCCTCATAGAAAGCTTGAACTATTTGCCACTTAGACAAACCATGGTGTGGGCATTTTTTAAGAAATTTCTTAAGTCTCTCTCATGACTCGTCAATCTGTTCCCTTGGGAGCTGAGCAAATCCTGTGATAGCTCGCCTCATAGTATTGGTTCGACCTATGGGGTAAAATTTTTTAAGAAATTTATTTTGCAAGTCAGCCCAAGTTTTAATTGATCTCCCTATTATCCCAAGCCAGTACTTGGCTTTGTCTTTTAATGATAAGGGAAATAAAATTAGTCTAAGGGCATCATTAGTTAAATTTTGAATTCTCACCGTAGAGTAGATTTCTAAGAATTCATCCAGATGTTTATAAGGATCTTCATTGATGTTCCCATAGAAAGATGGAAGCATCTGGATTGTAGTCGGCTTGATCTCATAGTGGGTAGCATGAATTTTAGGTAATTGGATACAAGTCGATGGGTTATAGGTAGAAGGAATAAAGTATTCTTTCATCTGCTTAGGTGGTTCTCTAAAATTTTCAGCCATTTGGTTATCGAATTTAATACAATTCAGCCTTTTAATTTTATGGTTGGGTTCAACTAGATCAGGTAAAGTGATTTCCTACCGTGCATGCACTAGTGCAACCCTATCGTGTTGTTCAAAAAAAAAAATTTAGAATTATTTATATTTTTTTATTATTTTATTATATCAATTTTTTTATTTATTAATTTAATTTAATTTAATTATTATTTTTAATATTTTTTAGTTAGTTAAATTTAATTTTTATTTTATTTTATTTTATTTTATTTTTATAGGAGAAAGAAGAAGAAAGAAAGAAGAGTTCTAAAGAAGAGGTCCTAAGGAGTCCTAGAACTAAGAAGAGAGAAAAGAATTAGGTTTAATTAGGTTTGATGTTGGTTAGCAATCAAGTTGATCAATCAATCCTGACTAAAGGTTATCCTAGATCTAGACAGCTCCTAACTGCCAAGGTCACCTTCAAGCCCTCCAAGTGTAGGATTAGCCAATCAACTAGCCAGATAAGTGTAAGGTCGGTGGGAGTCCCCCATTGCTTGCCTTAGACACCAATTGTGCTTGGCCAGGTAAGCGAACGGAACCAATTAGAAACCACCTTCCTTCGGGCCCAGTCGTCCCTGAACCACTTTCCTAGATACCAGTCAAATTGACTAACCCTAATCTGGTTCAACTCTTAGGATTTCTTATCCTATTGAGCTCGAGTTCCTAGGGTTGATGTCTAATTGATTTTAAAATTAAAGGCTTAGGTCAATGCAGGATGCTGGTTGGTTGTTTGTGGGCTAAGGAAGGGTGATCAAATCCCCACCTTATCTTGTTTAATTGGGTTGTGCCCTTAATTTGGTTTAATATGAATATGCACAAAAAAAATTTTCAATCAAAGGATTCTATGCAATTTAAACTGGATGCATGCAACTAATTGAATTCTGAAAGTCTTACCTTACCTCCAGGAATCACCAAAAAAAATAAAAATAAAAATAAAAATAAAAATAATATGATGCATGTTCTAAGCAGTTAAGATTTCTAATCTTATCATGAGGCTTTTAATTAGGTTTAAATGGATATTTTGTAAATTAATTTAAAAATAAAATACGTAAATAAATAAATAAAAAGAAAAGAGGACTAGGGTTAGGATTGATCTCATCAAAATTAGATGCTTTCTTTCTTTTCTCTTTTTTTTGCAAAATAAATAAAAAAAAAATTAGTGAGTAATATTTAAAAAAAATATTTATAATTAATTTATAAAAAAATTAAAGAAATCAAAGAAAAAATAGTATCTATTTCATCCCTGACAATGGCACCAAAAACTTGATAGGAACGCGATGTTATCATTAAGACACCATATTTATCAGTTTAATCTGACTTCTAAAAATAATTAAAAATATATGATAGTAGTGAGTCGGGTCGAATCCATAGGAAAGGTAGTATTTTTAGATTTAAAATCTTTGATTTTTTTAAAAGAAAAAGAAAAAATTTAAAAATAGATTTTGAAGTCAGAAATTAAAATTGTGAAGTGAAAATTAAATTATGCAAAAAAGTAAACTTGGTACTAAGATCTACTAATTAGATCTTAGCATCTACTTGCAGATAAAATAAAAAATAATAATTAAAGTATAGAAATTAAATTGCAATAAAAATAAAGAGCATAGAAATTAAAGAAGCATAAAAATAAATATTATATTAATTAAAATTTTATAATTTAAATACATAAAAAAAGAAATTAAAATAAGCTGATCTCTAATCTTGGATCGACATTGGCAGAAAGATGGTGTAGAAGCCAGCTCTTCTTCTCGGCATTCGTTGCTTTGAAGCAGCCTTTAACCCATAGCCTGGCTTCGCCCTATACCAAAGCTTCACCTTGATTGGAGATATTGATTTTTGGAGGCTTGGGGTCCTTTTTATAGAGCTAGGAGGGTTGGAGAGTTTGCTTCTGGGCAATATGGGACTAAGGGGCTCTTTGATCATCAAAATGTAAAAAAATATAAATAAAAATTAGATTAAAAGAAGTTTTAGATGAATTCTGCTATTCTAGGTGAAATTTGGCCATAAATAGGAATCCAACGGTCCAAAAATCATCAAAATCGGATGAGTATCAGCCCAGATCAGGTCGGATTAAATTCTGGCCATCCGATCGCACGTTGATGGAGGAAATCTGACCGTAGATCATGCATCAGAAATCTTGATCACCGTCGGGAGCATTTTGGACCGTTGGATCTTCATCACTTGGTTTTTTGGCCATCAGATCATGTCAGATCGCTGATAGAATTTGAATCAAACCCAGAAATAACCACCATCGTTCGATCATGACCGCAACCAACTGCAGCCGTCCGATGTGCAATTACTATTCCCATGGACCGCATGGACCGGCTGCACCACACACCATAGCCAATCAGCATCTTTAGTGCCAAGTGAAAAGACCAAATTGCCTCTGTGGACCCTTTAAGGGTCAAGGTCCGCCATGTGTCGCGCTGTGATTCATCGGTTTCTGTTGAGCTGGCGATCCACGCCTGGATCATAGACCGATTGATGGCTTTAATGACTGAGTCAGCTTTGATGGCTTGGCTTGGCTTGGTGGCTTGGCTTGCGGAGCCGGCTGAGCCGTTTTTTTTTTTTATTTAAATTTTATTTATTTTATTTCTTTAGAAATTTATATCTTCTTCGTTTTAGCTCTATTTTACTTCAAACTTATTTTATTATAATAAAAAAAATGAACTCTTTCCATTGATTATAAAATTTTATTTTTTAATTTTTATTATTTTATAATTAATTTTTTAATTAATAAAAATATGAATTTTTTAAAAATTATATATAAATTAACTATTAATTCTTAAAAGTTAATATAAATTAATTAATAAATTAATACTTTTATTGATGAATTTATGGTACTTATCATATCTTGAATGAGTTTATATTCATCTAACTAGAATAAGTCCAGATTAGATTAATTATTTAAATTAAATTTATTCCTAGCGCAATTGGACTAGGGTCAATAATTGATCCAATTGAGAGAATTGAGGGTTACATGATCAATAAATTTTAAAAAAAATTTTAGAAATTATTTTGCTTTATTTTTTTGATGTATGATAGAGCATGAGCTATAATTTGGGTGTGCAAAATTTTATGATTTTTGGAGGTGCCTAGATCAGGTTTTGATAGAGTTTAATTTGGATCAAACTCTTGAGGGAAGAGTCCTAAATGCACATGGACTCTTCCTTATCCTTTCATGCTGCCACCTTCCAGATGGATTTTTGACATCAAAACAAGATGAGATTTGGGATTTTTTGTGGAGATCAAGTTTACGCATCCCAATGGTCGAAGTAATAAGATTTTTGCTAAAAAAGGGACTCTTTATGGTGCTATGTCTAGTATAAGAACTCTTCTCATGAAATTATCTCAAAGTAAATTATTTTTTTGACACCCAAAGGAGCCTTTCCTCTAATATCCATGCTACCTCTATCCTCTCTCTCCCTCTCTTCTACATGCCTAAAAAGTTAGTCATAAATCTAGTTGAAGGTCCAAGGTTTTTGGTACAAGATTCAACATCTACACGACGGTATTCGTGAGAGGAATAAGCTGCCCTCAGAAGTCATTTTGAACACTTTTCAAATCAGATCCAAATCTTAGAGAAGAGGTTCATGAGGAGAAGTTGTTCAGATTCTGCCCAAGTGGATATTGATAGAGGCCAGGCGCATGCATGGCTCCTTCTAGAACCTCAGGAATCAACAGGATCATCATAGGATAATTAGATTACCAAATCAGGTACTTAAAATTAAATCTGATTTAATTTTATTTTTAACTTTTAATATCAAATCTCTATGATCAAATTTAAGAAGTCTTAAATTTATTTAAAATTTTAGAAAAAAATTTTAAAATATTTTTTCAGATCGAATCAGATCTGAATGATCCTATGCCAGAAAAATAGGTTTTTTCTTCTACTGGTATCAGAGCCAGATTGCAGTTCTTTAGATCTATTTTAGATCTTATTTTATTTTTATTTTTATCTAATATTAAAAAATTTTAAATATCATATTAGATGTGATTAGATTTAAAACTAAAAAATTAAAATTAAATTATTTAGACCTAAAATGTATGAGATGCATGACTAGACTATGAATAGACTAGTTCTATATGTAGTCTAGTATAATCATGTTGTTAATTTGATTAAATATAATTTTAAATATATTTAATTTATATTTTTTTAATATTATAATTATTATAATTAGATATAAAAAATATAAAATAAAGTTTTTAATTTTTAATTTATTCATATGTGATATGAAAAGATGCATGTTTAGACTAGTTAAAGAATAGTTCTATAAATTATTTAGAATAATTTTATTTTGATATGATCAAATTTAAATCTATTTTTTAGATGTTATATATGATATTTTAGATCTAAAAAATATACATATTTAATTTAGTGATGATATATGAGATGTATGCAAAGCATGTATTAGTTAGATCATTAATTATATATATGATATATGATCTAGATCTAACTAGTTTTGTAGTTTCAATTATATTTTTGATTAAGGCATTCTCCTTGGCTGTTCGGTCATAAGAATAAAGTAGGATTTAAAGGCCCTCTCCTTCCATTCGATAAGTTGTTCTTATGGCATGTAGGGGTCCTGCGCGTTCGTCCTTAATAAAAAATCAGAACTTATTTTCTACAAAACTCTAGATCCTAAGACCCTAAAATTTTGATACATATTTTTTATTTATGAATGGAAACTTAATTAAGAATTAAAATTATGAAACTAATTAGATCTAAAATTAAGAATTTTTAGATCTAAGATATTTTCATAAAATTAGGTTCGGACTGGGTAGCGTAATTAGGTCTAGCGATTGATCAAACCGAATCAAGAATTGATTAGGTGGGATCAAGAGTGCTTCGAATTAACCAACCCAATAGTTGTAAGTCTGGGTTAAGGTTGACTCACAGCCATATGTAATCGATCTAATTAAGACCTAATTTGGCTCCATGGTTTGAGCCTGGATTTTAGGCTAACCCGATTAGTTCTGGTTTGATAATTTGATGTCTAAGATAAGTTTGGTAGATACGATCGATTGATTTTTAATTAGAAGCTACTCGATCTGAATGTATTCTTATGGAGTTAATGGCATATCCCTTCCACTGGTCTCACTTATCTGGCCATTTGTGTCAACCCAGTTCTAATTTGAGGTGGCTAACAGTTCAAGCTAACCCATGCCACTAGGCTTGTCATAACCGTTATGACTGACTCAAGTCTAAGAGACCTAAATTGAATCTTCCTAAGAAAAAATTAAGTCAATTGGTCTTCCATCATTATAGATGTGAGGGTCCTTTCCAGGGTTGATTATTCTTGGCTGGTTATAGTGGTTCAGTTGCACCTGAAAGACAACCATGTCTATCAAGCATTAGATGCTATGGGTTGGAGGATGGGTTGGGCTCAATATTTTAGATATGGTGAGGGATCCAATCAGAAATCTAATTCATGCAAATGGTAGGTTTGACTTAACTAAGGAGTGGATCAATATTTTGGACATGATGAGATTCATGAATTAGAGATCAGGATTAGGTACACCATGATTAGAGAATCATTGGATAAGAGTTATCCACTCATCGGTTGACCCATCATCAATAACTGTTAGGTGAGGTGGTGAGCTAGTCAATGGAACCTCACCATCCACTAGAAATCAATTGATCGCAAAGATTTTTTCATCTCTACCTAGGAAGTGTGGGGATCTGAGAAAATAGTGAAAGCCTAATTTATTTAAAACTAAAATTTTTAAATAAATTGATTAAATTTAATTATAAAATCTAACTAAAAACTTTAACTTTCTACAGAAAAATGTCTGCGTCTAACCCACTAGCCCATATCTCAGACACCCATAGACTGACCGGACCCAACTTCAAGAATTGGCTCCAAAACTTCAAAATTAATTTGGATTTCAAAAAGTTGACTCATGTATTGAAACAGGATCCTTCCACTTTCCCACCCCATCCATCCGCTAATCAGAGAGCATCTCTAGAGAAATGGACGGATGATGATAACAAAGCCAGGTATTACATGTTGGGCTCGATGTCTGATGAGCTCCAGTGCCAATATGAAGACATTATGACTAGCTGCCAAATATTGGCTCACCTATAAGAGTTGTTTAGTGAACAAAGTCGTGCAGCCAAATATCAAGTCATTAGAAGACTTTTTATGGCTCAAATGCATGATGGGCAGTCTGTCCAAGATCATTGTCTGATGATGATCAAGAACTTAGAAGAGCTTGAGAAGCTCGGTGTCAAGTTGGACAAGAATTTATAGATTGATATAATTCTACAATCCTTGACTGATGCATATGGGCAGTTCATCATGAACTACCATATGCATAAACTACAAAATACTCTAGTAGAACTTATGAATATGCTGGTTACTACTGAGCTTTCTATGAAAGATTCTAAAGGCTCAGTACTTGCTGTGGAGTGGACTTCTTCCAATAGAAAGTCTTTTAGAAATAAGAAGAAGTTTGTGAAGAAGCAAAAGGTGGATGGTGGGAAGAAGAAGAAGACAGAGCCGAAGAAGAAGGCCGCTGATAAAGAAAAATATTTTCATTGCAACACAAACGATCATTGGAAGTGAAACTACCCCTTATACCTAGCCAGCCTGAAGAACAAGGAGGTAGGTCCTTCTGGAGGTATGCTCGTTATAGAATCTAACCTTATGGTTTCTTCTGCATCCAGTTAGGTGCTTGACTCTGATTTTAGTGCTCACTTCTGCACTTCTATGCAGAATCTCGAGGATAACAGGAGGTTGAGGGATGGTGAGATGATCCTACACATGAGGAATGAAGCAAGAGTTGTTGCAGTGGCCATGAGAACCTACCCTCTATGATTACCGTTAGGATTAGATTTAGTTCTTAGAGACTATTTTTATGTGCCTACAGGAAGTAGGAATTTGATTTCTATTTCATGTTTAGCATAGGAAGGCTATGTAATTAGTTTTCTTAAGGATCATTGTAATATTCTTTATGAAAGAAATAAAATTGCAAGTGCTTACCTTATAAATGATCTCTATCAGTTACATATTGATGTTTCTATTTTCAATATCAAGCAAAACGTGAATGCCATAGGATCAAAATGACCTAGGGATAGTCAAACGAAAGATATCTATGGCACCTTAGGCTAGGTCATATAGCGAAAGACAAAGTTAACAAATTAAAAAAATTTAGGATATTAAGTCCATTGACTTTCGAGTCGTATCCAATTTGTGAATCATGTTTTTATGGCAAAATGACCAAGCTCCCTTTTGTAGGACATAGAAAAAGGGCCACAAAACTACTTATCCTAGTACATACTAATGTGTGCGGCCTATTTGATGTGCCGGCTAGAGGCAACTATGTCTACTTTATCACTTTTATCGATGATTTATCTTAGTATGGGTATGTGTATTTGATGCGACATAAATTTGAAGCTTTTAAAAAGTTCAAAGAATTCAGATGTAAAGTAAAAAAATAAATCAAAAAATCCATTAAAGTTCTTCAATTAGATCGAGAAGGTGAATACCTTAGTCAGAAATTCTTAGACTATCTTAAGCAAAATGGCATAGTCTCTCAATGGACTCCACCTAAAACATCTCAACTTAATGGGGTTTCAAAACAGAAAAATCAGACCTTATTAGAAATGGTCTGATCTATGATGAGCTTTATGGACCTTCCTAAGTTTTTTTGGGGACATAGTCTAATGACCGCTATATATTTACTGAATAGGGTTTTCTCTAAAATCATTCCTACCACATCATATGAGATATGGCATGGTAAGAAATCAAGTCTGAGTCACCTTAAAATTTGGGGTTGTCTGGCTCGTGTTAAGAGACAACAGGCAGACAAGTTAGAGTATAGGTCCTTTAGGGCTCGGTTCATAAGATATCCTAAAGAGTAATTATGATATTATTTCTATGTTCCGAAAGACCATAATATGATTATGAGTCGACATGCCATCTTTCTTGAAAAATAGTTTATTCAAGATGGTGGCATTGAAAGGCAGATTAAGCTCAAGGAGAAAGTCTCCCAAGAGCAATGAGCTAAGGACCCTATAAAATCCAATCAGATTGAGCCAGTCTAATCACTACCTCCTCCACCTCATAGATCAAAAAAGATTTTCCATCCTCCTGAAAGGTACTTAGGTACTATTTTAGAGGACATAGAGAAAATATTTTTCATGAAAAAAGAGATTCATGATGATGATCCCAAAACCTATGACGAGGCGGTATTAGATATTGACTTCGAGAAATGGTTAGAGACAATGAAGTTAGAGATTGATTCAATGCATTCAAACTAAGTCTGAACCTTGGTAGATCCACCTGAAGGTATAGTACGTATTGGGTGTAAATGGATCTACAAGAGAAAGATAGGTGCAGAAGAAAACATGGAGACATTCAAGACTAGGTTAGTGGTGAAAAGGTATAGTCAATGCAAAGACATTGACTATCAGGATACCTTCTCGCTAGTAGCCATGCTAAAATCCATCCGCATATTGCTTGCTGTTGCAGTCTATTTTAATTATGAAATATGGTAGATGGACGTGAAAACAGCCTTCTTAAATGGATAACTTGGGAAGATATCTATATGGAATAACCGCTAGGTTTCATATCTAGTGATGTTGATCACAAGGTCTGCAAGCTGCAAAGGTCCATCTATGGACTTAAGCAAACATCTCGAAGCTGGAATGCTTGTTTCAATGATCTGATCAAATTATTTGGATTCATCAAGAACGAGGAGGAATCGTGTGTATTCAAAAAGGTTAGTGGAAGTGCTGTTGCCTTACTCGTACTTTACATGGATGATATCCTCCTTATTGGGAATGATATTTTCATGTTGACCATAGTTAAAATATGGTTATCAAAAGAATTCTTTATGAAAGACCTAGGAGAAGCATCATTTATTCTAGGACTTAAGGTCTATAGCGATGGACTGAATAGGATGCTGGGTCTCTCATAGAAGATGTACATAGAGGAGGTACTAAAGAGGTTTAGCATGGAAAACTTCAAGAGGAGATTGGTGCCCTTCAGACATGGCATTCATCTCTCCAGGAAGATATGTCCCAACACACCTAAAGAGATTGAACGCATGAGCAAGATCCCTTATGCTTTGGCAATAGGGAACCTCATGTACGCCATGCTATGTACATGATCTGATATCACCCATGCTGTGAGTGTCACGAGTAGATATCAGTCGAATCTAGATAAAGAGTATTGAACTTCTATGAAATGTATCCTTAAGTACTTGAGAAGAACTAAGGATATGTTCTTGATTTTTGGTAATAGAGAACTCAAGGTCTAGGGTTATATAGGCTCAAATTTTATGTTTGATCTAGATGATCAAAAGTCGATATCTGATAGTCTATTTGTGTGTAATGGTGGTGCTGTCAGCTGGAAGAGTTCCAAGCAGACTATGATAACAGTTTCCACCATGGAAGCAGAGTACATCACTACATCGGATGTTGCAAAGGAGGCATTCTGGTATAAGAAGTTCATCGTAGAACTCAGAGTGATGCCATCAGATGCCGTCCCTTTGTACTGTAACAATAATTGCACCATAGCCCTGCTAAGAAGCCGAGGTCTCATCAGAAATCCTAGCATATCGAGTGGCGATTCCACCTCATCCGTGATTACCTCGAGAAGGGTTATGTCATAGTCAAGAGAGTGAACTTCGTGGATAATATGGTAGATCCACTGATGAAGCCTTTAGGCCAACAGAAGATTGAAGCCCACCTTGAGAAGATGGGACTTAGATTTATAGCCAATTGGCTTTAGGTGAAGTGGGAGTTTGTTAGATGTGTGCCCTAGAAGCTAGATTAGCTAACACTTATAATACACTTCTAAGGATAATTTTATAATTTTAACTATAAATTAATAAAAAAATTATTTTCTATCATAGTGTGTATTTAAAGTGTATGTGATGTATCCTTTGAGTTAATGGTAATGATAATTCATATTTTCAAAGAGTTGAAAATTTATGACATGAATTTTTATAATTAACTCATAAACTGCTTCCGACCGTAGGATCATCATGAGGATGGTGATTGATCTGAAAGGTTGGTGTACGATCACTTTCTTTGAGTAGATGAGTCTTGAGTCTACGGTGTGAAGACACTGGAGCAAGAGTATAGATACTCATTAGAGAATGAGGGCACCGAGTGTGATCACCTCGAGCATTCATAAGGAAGTCTACCTTCTCGTCGATGACTAGCTCAATATTGCAGTAGTGTGTCTAGTTCTTTGACTTGAGGTGCATCAGCAATTCATTTTGAGGGTGTTGTAGTTTGACTACACCATAACTCGATCTTCTAGCCATTTAGAATTCTGAGGTGTATGTTGGCTATAGTATATTCATTGTAGGAATTGGATTGCACCAATACGGGATCTATCTACCTCGGTAGATGAGGAGTAGCCCTATGATGATCATGAAAATCAAGTCTATAAGCCCATGGCCATGGCAGAGTGAAGATGATAGAAAGAGTTTCTATAAAGGGTTTCACATAGGACTCGAATTGAATGATTAATTCATATGATGGATATTGGGTTTGATGAGTTCATCTTAACCCTAATCCTGTCGGGGCTCAAGATAGAAGAACCCAATCATATAGGTAGCTACATCGAGAGGTTCACTTTCAATTTTGATGGGTTGCGACGATATACTATTAGGTGTCACTGATGGATTTTAGGAGCAATTAGAATGATTTTGATGATCGATCATTCTAATTGTATGAATAAGAAAAGTTCTGATCCATCGAAAGATGTTTCGATGATGTTGATGATGGAGATCATGACATGTCTCATTACCATATGGAACTGAACCTAACTAAATCATATAAATAAGTGTTTGGGTCTGGATGTCATCAATTGAGCTAACCTAGTTTGATTGATTTAGATTAGATCCAATGAGGTTCAAGGTAATCATGCTAGTACACGATTGAGCCTGACTTTCTCCTTCTGTAATCTTTCTGATTCATCACAATTGAGTCAAATTTGATTTGACTCATTTCTATATCTTGAATGAGTTTATTTTCATCTGACTAGAATAAGTCTAGGTCAGATTAATTATGAAAATTAAATTCATTCCTAGTGCAGTTGGACTAGGGTCAATAGTTGACACAATTGAGAAAATTGAGGGTCACATGATCAAAGAATTTTATAAATTTTTTAAAAATCATTTTGTTCTAATTTTTGGATATGTGATAGGACATGAGATATAGTTTGGGTACACAAAATTTTGTGATTTTTGGAGGTGCCTAGATCAAGTTTTGATAGAGTTTGATTTGGATCAAACTCTTGAGGGAAGAGTCCCAGATGCACATGGACTCTTCCTTATCCTTTCATGCTGCCACCTTCCAAATGGATTTTTAGCATCAAAACTAGATGAGATTTGGGGTTTTTTGTGGAGATCAAGTCCAAGGGTCTCAATGGTCAAATTAATAAGGCTTTTGGTCAAAAAGGGACACTTTATGGCATTATGTCTTGTATAGGAACTCTTCTCACCAAATTGCCTCAAAGTAATTTATTTTTTCCACACCCAAAGGAGCCTTTCATCTAATATCCATGCCACCTCTATCCTGTCTCTGCCTCTATTCTATATGCTTGAAAAGTTAGGCGTAAATTTGAGTTGAAGGTTCAAGGTTTTTGGCATAAGATTTAGCATCTACGCGATGGTATTCGTGAGACGAACAGGCTACCCTTAGAAGTCATTTTGAAGGCTTTTCAAATTAGATCCAAATCTAATTTTTGGAGAAGTGATTCATGAGGAGAAGACATTTAGATTCTACTTAGATGAATATCGGTAGAGGCCAGGCACATGCAGGGCTCCTTCCAGAACCTCAGGAATCAATAGGATCATCGTCAGATAATTAGATTATCGAATCAAGTACTTGAAATTTAATTTGATTTAATTTTATTTTTAACTTTTAATATTAAAACTCTATGATCAAATCTAAGAAGTCTTTGATTTGATTAGAATTTTAGAAATTTTTTTTTAAAATATTCCTTCAGATCCAATCAGATCTGAACAATCCTATGCCAAAAAAATAGGTTTTTTCTTCATAACTTGCTCAAGTATCAGATCTAATCTGCTATTTTATAGCTACATTAGATGTAGTATTGTAGCATGTTAATGAGATCAACATATTAATGAGATCAACATATTAATCTTTTCTTTATATTTTTAATTTTTGGTTTAATATTATTGGGGATAAATCCTCTCCTATCAAAGTTTGGCCAAAATATGTGACCTTTGAATTGTTCCATCCGATATCAGTGGCCAAGAGCGGGCTTCCACCGAATCCATAAGTCCTCCTGAACTCCTTCAGTAATCAGACTCCTGCCAAAATTTTTCAGCAGTTGGACTCTTGTCGGACTTCTCCTTCAGTCGGACTCCTTCAACAGTCAGACTCCTACCGGACTTCTCCTTCAATCGGACTTCTTCAGTAGTCGAACTCCTGCCGGACTTCTCCTTCAGCTGGACCCCTTCAACAGTCGGACTCCTGCTAGATTTTTCCTTTAGTCAGACTCTTTCAGTAGTCAAACTTCTATCATACTTCTCCTTTAGTTGAATCCCTTCAACAGTCAGACTCCTGTCGGACATCTTCTTCAGTCGGACTCCTTCAGCAGTCGGACTTCTCCTTCAGTCGGACTCCTTTGATGATCAATCTACGGACAGGCTTCATCGCTAGGTGAACTCTTATCGGGCTTCTCTACCTATCAAGCTCCTCTCAAACTTCTCTTACCAGTTGCCTAAAAAGGCTATGGCACCAACTCATAATATAGCAAATGACGACCCAAGCATGGCTGATCTTAAGAACCTCTGAACTTCTCTAGAACGGTGTTAGCTAAGAATTCTTCATTACCTATGGCTATCCCATCTGAACTTGAGTTGTTAGACTTTGGTGGACTGGTACATCATGATAGCAGACTTGACCCTCCATAACAAACCCCATGTGGCCCTGAATGGCCCACTACCAGATGGTTATGACTATCACTATCAATTTGTTATGGGCTCCACCTATATAAAGGACCCTCCAGATATGCCTTCGGACCTAAGCTCTTGATTTCTTTCTAAAAATTCAACTAAAATATCTCTGAGCACTCCATTTCTATGGGCCGAAAGAGCTGACTTGATCATTGGAGGGTCTTGCCAGAGCCACCACCCCCGACTCCAGACGAGACTTATTTTGTAGGTCATTAGTAGCGACCTCATCTTCTCCAACACCAGCCTTGATTTCGATGACAACCAAATTTTGCACCAATAGGATTGGTGCTAGAGGAAGAGACTCCTCTCATTCTTTAGGTTTTCTTATTCTTAAGGGGTGCGCAGCAATGATTTTTCTTCCTCTGATTTAGAGTTTTCTTCCCAACAAAGATGCCTCCTAGGAAGGCTTTAACCCGATGGTCAACCGCCTCCTCAGCCAAATCTCATCTAGATCTATCCATCCCTATTTCATCTCCTTCATCTCAAGCTCAACTAACTGCAATGGTGGACGTAAAGTAGTTCAACCCTGGTCTAGTAGGTTTGCGACCTCACTGAAGTAGTGCAGGCCATGCAGCAACAACCTTCGACATCGATTTATCCAAAACAGGCTTCTCTAGAACTCCAGGACCCAATCTAAGAATGACCGACTTGGGCAAGTCGACGGTGACCTCTAAAAAGGAGAAGCATAGGACGGAGAGCCCTTGCTCGAATCATGGCTCAACCTCTAGAGGAACTCTACCCCCATTCAGCTAGAGGACTTTGAAGATCCATGATCATGAGGATCTCCTAGATCCAAAACTATAGAAAATAAATCGATGGATCGAAGAACTCCGCCATGCTCCCCCCTCCCATGACAACGACATCTGCACTGACCCTCCTTTCTGTTAGATATATGTGCCCTAGAAGCCAGAATTGGCTGACACTTGTAATACACTTCTAGGGGCAAAATTGTAATTTTGACTATAATTAATGAAATGGGTTATTTTCTATCACATATGTGTATTTAGTGTCTGTGATACATCCCTTGAGTTAATGATAATGATAATTCATATTTTCAAGAGTTGAAAATTTAAGACATGAATAATCATTATTAACTCATAAACAGCTCCCGACCATAGGATCATCATAAGGATGGTGATTGATCCGGAAGGTTGGTGTACGATCGCTTCTCTTTAGTAGATGAGTCTTGAGTCTACGGTGTGGAGACACCGGAGCGAGAGTACAGGTACTCGTTAGAGAACGAGGGCACTGAGCGTGACCACCTCGAGTAGTCATTAGGGAGTCTACCTTCTCGTCAATGACTGACTCGATGCTGCAGTAGTGTGTCTGGTTCTTTGACCTGAGATGCATCGGCAGTTCACCTTGAGGGTGTTATAGTTTGACTACACCATTACTCGGTCTCCTAGCCATATGGAACCCTGAGGTGTATGTTGGCTATAGCATGTTCATTGTAGGAACTGGATTGCATCAAGATGGGATCTATCTACCTCGGTGGTAGAGGAGCAGCCCTATGATGATCATGAGAATCAAGTCCAGAAATCCATGGCCATGGTAGAGTGAAATAATAGAAAGAGTTTCTATTTAGATTTTCACATTGGACTCGAATCGAATGATTACATCATATGACAGAGACTAGGGTTTGACGAGTTCACCTTAACCCTAATCTGATCGGGGCTCAAGATAGAAGAACTTAATCACACAGGTAGCTGCACCAAGAGGTTCGCATTCAGCTCTGATGGGTTGCCACCATATACTGCTAGGTGTCACTGGTGGATTTTGGGAGCAATTAGAATGATTTAGATGATCGATCATTCTAGCTGTTCGAATCAGAAGAGTTCTGATCCATCGAAAGGAGTTTCGATGATGTCGATGATAGAGATCATGACATATCCCATTACCATACAGAACTGAACCTAACTGGGTCACACAAACAAGGGTTTGAATCTGGTGATCATCAATTGAACTGATCTAGTTCAATTGATCTGAATGAGATTCAATTAGGTTCAAGGAAATCGTGCTAGCACTCGATTGAACCTAACGTTCTTCTTTTACTATCATAAATAAGTTGTCCTGACTGAGCCAAAAGGAGTTTGTGCTCAATCAGAGGCCTTCATATGGTCTGACTGGAGGTTGTCCAAGTCAGAATAGGTTGTCTTATTTGTAAGACATTACCTGCCATTTTTGGTCACCTGCCATTTCTTGTTCTTTGACTTTGGTCAAAAGTCTACCTTTGACTGGTCAAACGTTGACCATTGACCTTTGACTTTTGACCACATGTCATGCACCTATTGGAGAGCTGGTGGGGGCCTGTCCCCCTGCCAGAACCTGGCAAGGAGAAGGGCGCACGCCAAGGGTGGCGTGGCGTGTGCCCAAGTAGGAGGCGCCTAGGAGTCCTTGTTGGACAAGGACTCCACCTCCCTTTTTGGATTCCAATTAGAGTTCTACTAAGAATCCAGTTTGACTGGTCTTAGGCACCCTCTAAGGAGGAATCCAGGGGTCTCTATTCCAACCAATCAGATTTAGATCTGATTTCACAAAGGGTTGTGATTGGTTGAGAGGAAGAGGAGTTGGATCACAAGAGGTCTATAAATAAGACCCTGCGCCCAACCCTAATTCCTAAGTGAATTCAAAGAGATTTTCCCACGCCCCAAGGCTGCCTCTCCCCTCCTTCTCCATGCCATAGTCTCTTCTCCCCTTGCTCTCCACGTCCAAAAGGGTTTTGGACTTAGGTTGGTGCGATTCAGATCAAGGAAAGGCGATCAAAAGCAAGAAGGCTGCGCTGCTGCAAAAGGACGACTGCAGATCTTCAAAAGAGTTTTGAAGATCCTCCAGATCAGATCCAGATCTGATTTTTGGAGGTGTGATAGAGAAGAAGAGGATCTCCAGATCCAACCCGAGTGGATACCGGTAGAGGCCAGGCGCTTGCGTGGCTAAGATCCAGAACCTTCCGCTGCAATCAGGATCATCTACAGGGTAATAGGATTACCCAAATCAGATCTGATGATCTGAAATCTCTTGATCTGATCAGATCCGGGGGAAATCAGGATTTCCCTTCAACTGGTATCAGAGCCATGGTTCTAAAATTGTTTAGATCTGATTTTAAATTTTATTTTAATTAAAAAATAAATGATTTCAGATGTCACATGAGATGTGATCAGATCTGAAATCAGAAAAATTAAAATTAAATGATTTGGATCTAAGAACATGAAGATATGCATGACTAGTTCTAGAATAGAATAGTTCTATAGAATAGTTTTGCATGTCTTTGATTTAATCTGATTAAATCATATTTTAGATCTTCTTATTTACTATTTTTTGATATTATAAGTGTTATAATAACATCTGATAAACAGCAAATAAAAATTATTTAATTTTAAATATCATATGAGATATGATTGATGCATGTCTAGACTAGTTGTAGAATAGTTCTACATAATTGTCTAGATTAGAATTTATTTTGATTAGATCAATTTAAATCTAATTTTTTAGATTATTATGAGATAATTTAGATCTGAAAACATGCATGATTATGATACATGAGATGTATGCAAAATATGCCATGATTAGATCTAAATTTGTATATGAGATATATGATATAGATCTATAACTGTTTTGTAGATTTACATGTTCCTGATTAAGGCGTTCCTCTTGGCCGTCCGGTCATAAGAATGAAGAAGGGTTTAAAGGCCCTCTCTTCCCATTCGATGGGGTGTTCTTATGACGTGTAGGGGTGCTGCGTGTTCGTCCTTAATCAGAAACCCAAAACTTACTTTCTGCAAAACCCTAGATCCTGAAACCCTAGGATTTATTGTGCATATTTTGTTTATGAACCCAACTTAATTAAGAATTAAGTTTATGGAATATTAATTAGGTCTAAAATTGAGAATTTCAGATCTAAGACATATTCATAATACTGGGTTCGGGCTTGGGTAGCTCAATTAGGTCTAAGCGGTTGATCAAACCGAATCAAGAGTTGGTTAGATGGGATCAACAATGCTTAAATTGACCAGCCTAATAGGATTAAGTCTGGGTCAAGATCGAGTCACGATCAAGCAAGACCTAATTAGGCTCAGAGGTTAGAGTCTGGATTGTAGGCTAACCCAATTGGTTCTGACTCAACAATTTGGTGTCTAAGGTAAGTTTGGCACAGACGACCGACTGGTTTTTAATTGGAAGCTACTCGACCTGAATGCGTTCTTGTACGAGTTAATGGCATATTCCTTCCACCGGTCTCACTTACCTGGCCATATCTGTTGACACAGTTCTGATCTGAGGTGGTCAATAATCCGAGCTGAACCCATGCCACTAGGTTAGTCATAATTGTTATGACTAAGCCAAGTCTAGTTTAATGAGACCTGAATCAATTCTCCCTAAGAAAAGATTAAGTCTGAGGTCTTCCACCATTGTAGATGTGCGGGCCCTTCCCGGGGTTGATTGTTCTCGGCTGGATACAGTGGCTCAGTTGCACCGGGAAAGATGCAACCATGTCTATTAGGCATTGGATGCTATGGGCTGGAGGATGAGTTGGGCTCAATATTCCGGATACGGTGAGAGACTCAATTAGGAACCCAGTCTATGCAAATGGTGGGTCTGACTTAACTAAGGAGTGGATCAATATTCTGGATACGGTGAGATTCATGAATTAGAGACCAAGTTTGGGTGCACCATGATTAGAGAATCATTGAACAAGAGTTGTTCACTCATTGGCTAACCCATCACCAATAACTGTTAGGTGAGGTGATGAGTCAGTTGGTGAGACCGCACCACCCACTAGAAATCATCAATCGCGGAGATTTTTGCATCTCTACAGAGGGAGTGTAGGGATCCGAGAAAATAGTGGGAGCTAATTTGTTTAAAAATAAAATCCCTAAACAAATTGGTCAAGTCAAAATTACAGTATCTAACTAGAATCTTTGACTCTCTACAGGAAAATGTCTGCGTCCAACCCATTGGCACGTATCCTGGACACACATAGACTGACTGGACCCAATTATAAAGATTGGCTCAGGAACTACAAAATTGTTTTGGGTTCAGAGAAGTTAACACATGTTTTGGACCAGGACCCTCCCACCTTACCAGCTCGTCCATCCACTGAACAGAGAGCGTCTCTGAAAAAATGGATTGACGAAGATAATAAGGCCAGATACTTACATGTTGGGCTCGATGTCTGATGAGCTCCAGCGCCAACATGAAGATATCGGGACTGCTCGCCAAATGTTGGCTCACCTGCAGGAGATGTTTGGTGAACAGAGTCGCGCAGCCAAATATCAAGTCACGAAATGACTTTTTAAGGCTAAGATGCGTGATGGGCAGTCAGTCCAAGATCACTGTCTGACAATGATCAAGGACATGGAAGAGCTTGAGAAGCTCGGTGTGAAGTTGGACTTGGATCTGCAGAATGATATTATTCTGCAATCCTTGACTGATGCATATGGGCAATTCATCATGAATTACCACATGCATAAACTTCAAAATTCCTTGGCCGAATTAATGAATATGCTGGTTACCGCTGAGCTTTCTATGAAAGGTTCTAAAGGCTCAGTTCTTGCTATGGAACGGACTTCTTCCAAAAGAAAGTCTTATGGAAAGAAAAAGAAGTCTGTGAAAAAGCAAAAGGTGGAAGGATCAAAGAAGAAGAAGGCAGAGCCGAAGAAGAAGGTCCGATGTCAAAGGAAAGTGTTTCCATTGCAACAGCGACGGCCATTGGAAGCGGAACTGCCCTACTTACCTGGCCACCCTGAAGAACAAGAAGGAAGGTCCTTCTGGAGGTATGCTCGTTATTGAGTCTAACTTTACGATTTCTTCTGCATCCAGTTGGGTGCTTGACTCTGGTTCTAGTGCTCATCTGTGCACTTCTATGCAGGGTCTTGAGGATAGCAGGAGGCTGAGGGATGGAGACATGATCCTACGCATCGGTAATGGAGCAAGAGTTGCTGCAGTAGCCGTGGGAACATACCCTCTTCGATTACCATCTGGTTTAGACTTAGTTTTGAAAGACTGTTATTATGTGCCTGCAGCTAGCAGGAATTTGATTTCTGTTTCATGCTTAGCACAAGAAGGCTATGTGATTACCTTCTTTAAGGACCATTGTAACATTCTTTATGAAAGAAATAAAATTGCAAATGGTTTCCTTATTAATGGTCTTTATCAGCTACATATTGATGTACCTGTTCTAACTATCGAGCAAAACGTGAATGCCAAACGACCTAGGGATAGTCCAAACGATAGATATCTATGGCACCTGAGATTAGGTCATATAGCAGAAGATAGGATCAACAAATTGGAGAAAAATGGGCTATTGAGTCCATTGACTTTTGAGTCATATCCAACTTGTGAATCTTGTCTTCAAGGCAAAATGACTAAACTCCCTTTTGTTGGACATGGGGAGAAGGGCCACAGATCTCCTTGCCCTAGTACATACTGATGTGTGCGGCCCATTTGATGTGCCGGCTAGAGGCAATTTTGTCTACTTCATTACCTTTACCGATGATCTGTCTAGGTATGGGTATGTGTATCTTATGAGACACAAGTCTGAAGCTTTTGAAAAGTTCAAAGAATTCAGACATGAAGTAGAAAAACAAACTGAAAAACCCATTAAGGTTCTTCGATCAGATCGAGGAGGTGAATACCTTAGCCGGAAATTCCTAGACTATCTTAAGGAAAAATGGCATAGTCTCTCAATGGACTCCACCAGGAACACCTCAACTCAACGGGGTTTCAGAATGGAGAAATCGGACTCTATTGGATATGGTTCGATCCATGATGAGCTTCACAGACCTCCCTGATTTTCTTTGGGGACATTCATTGTTAACTTCAATTTATCTTACTGAATAGGGTTTCCCTCTAAAACCGTTCCTACCACACCGTATGAGATATGGCACGGTAAGAAACCAAGTCTGAGTCATCTCAGAATTTGGGGTTGTCCGGCTCATGTCAAAAGACAACAAGCGGACAAGTTAGAGTTTAGGTCCTTTAGAGCTCGATTCATAGGATATCCTAAAGAGTCATTAGGATACTATTTCTACATTCCAGAAGACCACAATGTGATTGTGAGTCGACATGCCATCTTTCTTGAAAAATAGTTTATTCAAGATAGCGGCATTGGAAAGCAGATTAAGCTTGATGAGAAAGTCTCACAAGCAGAACGAGCTAAGGACCAAGTTGGAACCAAATCAGGTTGAGCCAATAAGAACACTACCTCCTCCACCTCGTAGATCGGAAAGAGTTTCCCATCCCCCTGAAAGATACTTAGGTATTATTTCAGAGGATAGTAGAGGAAATGTTCCTCATAGGTAATGGTGCTCATGGTGATGATCCCAAAACCTACAATGAGGCGATATCAGATATCGACTCCGAGAAATGGCTTGAGGCAATGAAGTCAGAGAATTGACTCGATGCACTCAAACCAAGTCTGGACCTTGGTAGATCCACCAGAAGGTATAGTACCTATTGGGTGTAAATGGATCTTCAAGAGAAAGATTGGTGCAGATGGGAATGTGGAGACATTCAAGGCTAGACTGGTGGCAAAAGGTTATAGTCAACGTGAAGGCATTGACTATCAGGATACCTTTTCCCCGGTAGGCTATGCTAAAATCCATCCGCACATTGCTTGCTGTTGCAGCCTATTTCGATTATGAAATATGGCAAATGGACGTGAAAACGGCATTCCTTAAATGGATATCTTGAGGAAGATATCTATATGGAACAGCCGCTAGGTTTCACATCCAGTGATACTGATCACAAGGTTTGCAAGCTGCAAAGGTCCATATATGGACTTAAGCAAGCATCTCGGAGCTGGAACACTCGTTTCAATGATGTGATCAAAAAGTTTGGTTTCATCAAAAATGAAGAGGAACCATGTGTTTTCAAAAGGGTCAGTGGGAGCGCTGTTGTCTTCCTCGTATTGTACGTGGATGACATCCTCCTTATTGGGAATGATATTCCCATGTTGACATCAGTCAAGATGTGGTTGTCCAAGGAATTCTCCATGAAAGACCTAGGTGAAGCATCCTTTATTCTAGGAATTAAGGTCTATAGGGATAGACCGAATAGGATGCTAGGACTTTCACAGAAGATGTACATAGAGGAAGTACTAAAGAGGTTTAGTATGGAAAACTCTAAGAGGGGATTAATACCCTTCAGACATGGTATTCATCTTTCCAAGAAGATGTGCCCCAGCACACCTGAGGAAATAGAACGCATGAGCAAGATCCCTTATGCTTCTGCAATAGGGAGCCTCATGTATGCCATGCTATGTACACGACCTGATATAGCCCATGCTGTGAGTGTCACAAGCAGATATCAGTCAAATCCAGGTGAAGAACACTGGACTTCTGTGAAATGTATCCTTAAGTACTTGAGAAGAACTAAGGATATGATGTTGGTCTTTGGTAATGGAGAACTCCAAGTTCAGGGATACACAGACTCGGACTTTCATGTCCGATATAGATGATCGAAAGTCGACATCTGGAAGTCTGTTTGTGTGCAATGGTGGAGCTGTCAGCTGGAAGAGTTCCAAGCAAACTGTGATAGCAGATTCCACCATGGAAGCAGAATATATAGCTGCATCAGAGGCTGCAAAGGAAGCATTCTGGTACAAGAAGTTTGCTGCAGAAATTGGAGTAATGCCATCAGATGCCATTCCTCTTTACTGCGACAACAATGGCGCCATAGCCCTTGCTAAGGAGCCGAGGTCTCACCAGAAGTCCAAGCACATTGAGCGGCGATATCCATCCTCATCCGCGATTACCTTGAGAAAGGTTACGTTGAGGTCAAGAGAGTCAACTCCGCAGATAATGTGGCAGACCCACTTACAAAGCCGTTGGGCCAGCAGAAGATCGAAGCCCACCTTGAGAAGATGGGACTTAGACTTGTAGCCAATTGGCTTTAGGACAAGTGGGAGATTGTTAGATATATGTGCCCTAGAAGCCAGAATTGGCTGACACTTGTAATACACTTCTAGGGGCAAAATTATAATTTTGACTATAATTAATGAAAATGGGTTATTTTCTATCACATATGTGTATTTAGTGTCTGTGATACATCCTTTGAGTTAATGGTAATGATAATTCATATTTTCAAGAGTTGAAAATTTAAGACATGAATAATCATTATTAACTCATAAAATGCTCCCGACCATAGGATCATCACGAGGATGGTGATTGATCCGGAAGGTTGGTGTACGAATCGCTTCTCTTTAGTAGATGAGTCTTGAGTCTACGGTGTGGAGACACCGGAGCGAGAGTACAGGTACTCGTTAGAGAACGAGGGCACTGAGCGTGACCACCTCGAGTAGTCATTAGGAAGTCTACCTTCTCGTCAATGACTGACTCGATGCTGCAGTAGTGTGTCTGGTTCTTTGACCTGAGATGCATCGGCAGTTCACCTTGAGGGTGTTATAGTTTGACTACACCATTACTCGGTCTCCTAGCCATATGGAACCCTGAGGTGTATGTTGGCTATAGACATGTTCATTGTAGGAACTGGATTGCATCAAGATGGGAATCTATCTACCTCGGTGGTAGAGGAGCAGCCCTATGATGATCATGAGAATCAAGTCCAGAAGCCCATGGCCATGGTAGAGTGAAATAATAGAAAGAGTTTCTATTTAGATTTTCACATTGGACTCGAATCGAATGATTACATCATATGACAGAGACTAGGGTTTGACGAGTTCACCTTAACCCTAATCTGATCGGGGCTCAAGATAGAAGAACTTAATCACACAGGTAGCTGCACCAAGAGGTTCGCATTCAGCTCTGATGGGTTGCCACCATATACTGCTAGGTGTCACTGGTGGATTTTGGGAGCAATTAGAATGATTTAGATGATCGATCATTCTAGCTGTTCGAATCAGAAGAGTTCTGATCCATCGAAAGGAGTTTCGATGATGTCTATGATAGAGATCATGACATATCCCATTACCATACAGAACTGAACCTAACTGGGTCACACAAACAAGGGTTTGAATCTGGTGATCATCAATTGAACTGATCTAGTTCAATTGATCTGAATGAGATTCAATTA
This sequence comes from Cocos nucifera, assembly GCA_006176705.1. Classification (NCBI taxonomy): domain Eukaryota; kingdom Viridiplantae; phylum Streptophyta; class Magnoliopsida; order Arecales; family Arecaceae; genus Cocos; species Cocos nucifera. The sequence goes on along the minus strand of QRFJ01000977.1, from coordinate 174,311 downwards.
GGTTCAAGGAAATCGTGCTAGCACTCGATTGAACCTAACGTTCTTCTTTTACTATCATAAATAAGTTGTCCTGACTGAGCCAAAAGGAGTTTGTGCTCAATCAGAGGCCTTCATATGGTCTGACTGGAGGTTGTCCAAGTCAGAATAAGGTTGTCTTATTTTGTAAGACATTACCTGCCATTTTTGGTCACCTGCCATTTCTTGTTCTTTGACTTTGGTCAAAAGTCTACCTTTGACTGGTCAAACGTTGACCATTGACCCTTTGACTTTTGACCACATGTCATGCACCTATTGGAGAGCTGGTGGGGGCTTGTCCCCCTGCCAGAACCTGGCAAGGAGAAGGGCGCACGCCAAGGGTGGCGTGAGCCCAAGTAGGAGGCGCCTAGGAGTCCTTGTTGGACAAGGACTCCACCTCCCTTTTGGATTCCAATTAGAGTTCTACTAAGAATCCAGTTTGACTGGTCTTAGGCGCCCTCTAAGGAGGAATCCAGGGGTCTCTATTCCAACCAATCAGATTTAGATCTGATTTCACAAAGGGTTGTGATTGGTTGAGAGGAAGAGGAGTTGGATCACAAGAGGTCTATAAATAAGACCCTGCGCCCAACCCTAATCCTAAGTGAATTCAAACGAGATTTCCCATGCCCCAAGGCTGCCTCTCCCCTCCTTCTCCATGCCATAGTCTCTTCTCCCCTTGCTCTCCACGTCCAAAAGGGTTTTGGACTTAGTTTGGTGTGATTCAGATCAAGGAAAGGCGATCAAAAGCAAGAAGGCTGCGCTGCTGCAAAAGGATGACTGCGGATCTTCAAAAGAGTTTTGAAGATCCTCCAGATCAGATCCAGATTTGATTTTTGGAGGTGTGATAGAGAAGAAGAGGTTCTCCAGATCCAACCCGAGTGGATACCGGTAGAGGCCAGGCGCTTGCGTGGCTAAGATCCAGAACCTTTCGCTGCAATCAGGATCATCTACAGGGTAATAGGATTACCCAAATCAGATCTGGACGAACCTGGACCGGGAATTCAGGATTTCCCTTCACTTTCTTCCAAAAAATTATGCAGAAATCGATCCCGTCAAACTTCAAGCTCCCTCAGTTTGAGAGCTACGATGGGACCACTGATTCGGTTGACCACCTGAAGGCCTTTTGGAGTATGATGTTGCTCCATGATGCTCCGAATGCCATTCTATGCTGAGTTTTTTCTTCTACTTTGAAGGGATCAACGAGAAACTGGTACTCGACACTGAAGCTCGGTACGATCTTCTCCTTCAACTAAATGAGCTATTAGTTTGTGGCTCATTTTGCCAGTAGCCGATATCCTCGATGAGGTTCGGACTTTCTCATTAACATCAAGCAGAAGGAAGGAGAGTCCATCTGAGCCTATGTCACTCGGTTCAAGCTGCTGTGCTGGAGGTCCATAATTTGGATCAGTCCGTCGCTATGGCCGCACTAAAGGATGACCTTTAGAAGAATGATTTGTTGTTCTCCCTAAAGAAGTACCCCAAGGATTTTTTTGATATGCTGGCTCGAGCATAGGCCTTTAAGGCCAAGGATTGTGAAGCCGTCGGAGAGCGGCGAGTGGATGAATCAAGTATGGCTGCAGCTGAAGAAAAGTTGAACAAAGCTCGACCATGCCCTAGAACTCCTCCTGAGTGCAAGCAAGTCCGAACTCTTCTCTGGGCTCGGAGATAAAGAAGACCTGACAGAAGGGCATGGCGGGGCTTCCCCCTTAGAAGGTTTCACAACTACGCTCTTCTTAATGCTCCAAAAATTAAGGTGCTGATGAAAATCAGGGAGCAGTTATCGAGGCCAAAAAGGATGTGCACTCATCTCGGTAAGCGCAATCCCAACAACTTTTGCCTCTATCATCGTGACCACGGACACGATACTAAATAATGCATTCAGCTCCAAGACGAGATTGTGGAGCTCATCAAGCAGGGTAGGCTTAATTGATTCCTACGATGTTGGTCTAGGGGACGTGAGGATCGATCGAGGGACCCCCCACCCCTAGAACCACCAAAGAAGGAGGAGCAACAAGAAGATCGACCCTCGCTTGGCATCATCAACACCATCTTTGGGGGACTTCGACGAGGAGAGGCTAGCGGACTGATGAAGCTCGTGAAGAGGTGGAGGACTGAGGAGCTCATCACTTTCACCAATGAGGATGCCCAAGGGGTCCAGTTCTCGCATAACGACATGATTATAATCTCTTTAAACAATGCTGACTATGATATACACCATGTTCTGGTAGATAATGAAAGCTCCATCGATGATTTATTTTATGATGCTTTCTCTTAAATGTCTATACCTAATAACCATCTTGGACCTATGAACTCTCCACTTGTGGGCTTCACTGGTGATGCTATGCGAGTTAAAGGAATAATAATGCTATTTGTGGCTGTAGGGCAATACCCAAAATAGGCCAGGGCATAGGTCAAATTTTTGGTAGTAAAGGCCCTATCTACCTACAATGCCATTTTTGGCCGACCTGATCTGAATGCACTCCGAGCCATGGTATCGACTTACTACCTAAAAATAAAGTTTCCAACAGGTAGTGAAATAGGAGAGATTAGGGGAGATCAAGCTTTGGCTAGGCACTGCTACTCCATCACCTTATAAAAAGAAAGCCAACCCGACCCTTGTCCGATTGATGGACTGGATGTCCATGATGATCTAACTAAGGAGCGGGGTGAGCCTATGGAAGATCTTGTAACCATTCCCCTGAAGGACAAAAGTCTGAAGCATAAGGTGCAGATCGACTCCAACTTGGAAGATGAAGTCCGAGAGTAGCTCATTGCCTTCTTATGGAACAATGCTGACGTCTTCGCCTAGGTCCCAGTAGACATGGCAGAAATTGATGCCAAAGTTATAGAACATTGATTGGCTGCCGATCCTAAGTACAGGCCCATAAAAAAAAAAATTTAGGGCCATGCACCAAAAAAAAAGAAGGCAATAGCAGAGGAAGTGGATGAGCTCCTCAAAGCCGGGTTCATCCAAGAAGTCCACTACCCAAGTTTGGTCTCCAATGTGGTCCTAGTCAGGAAGGCCAATAGTAAGTGGAGAATGTGTATCGACTTCAAGAAGCTGAACAAGGCCTGCCCAAAGGATATCTACCCCCTATCCAGAATTGATCAGTTGGTGGATGCAACCTCGGGCCATGAGCTTCTCACCTAATGGATGTCTTCTCCGGCTGCAACTAAATCTGGTTGGCACCAGAGGACAAGGATAAAACTGCTTTTATTACTGACCATGATCTTTATTATTATAGGATCATGCCCTTTAGGCATTAAAATGCCGGTGCAACCTATCAATACCTGATCAATAAGATCTTCAAGGAGCAGATCGATCGCAATATGGAAGTCTACATGGACGATATGCTTGTCAAGAGTTGGATCTTGTCCAATCACATTTCTGACCTTGAAGAAACCTTTAACACCCTTCAAAGATACAAGATGAACTTGAACTCGACTAAATGCGCCTTTGGAGTGACCTCAAAAAAATTCTTAGGGTTCATGGTCTTAAGGCGGGGGATCGAAGCTAATTCAGAGAAGATCCAATCCATCCAAGACATGACCACCCCAAAATTGATAAAAGAAGTCCAATGCCTAACCGAAAAGGTGGCATCCTTAATCATTTTATCTCAAAGTTGGCCAAGCAGTGTATGCCCTTCTTTCAGGTCCTCAAGCAACCAAAAAATTTTTGTTGGATGGTAGAGTGGCAATAGACATTCGAAGAACTCAAGAACTACCTCGGTTCGCCCCCACTATTGACAAAGCCCGAGCCTGAAGAAGAATTGTATACCTAGTGGTCTCTCCTACTGCCCTAGCAGCGATCCTGGTCAAGGAAGAGGCAAAAGTGCAATGATTGATCTACTACATGAGGCGAGTCTTGAAAGACGTGGAGACTAGGTATATTAAATTAGAAAAATTAATTTACGCTCTTTTGATTGCAGCTAGGAGACTTCGACCATATTTTTAGGGGCATACCATAATGCTCCTCACCGATCAGCCCATCAAAGTAGTTCTTTATCAAACATATGCTTTTAGAAGAATTGCGAAGTGGGCTATTGAATTGATGGAATTAAAAATAAACTATCGACCAAGGCCATCAATCAAAGCCCAAATATTAGCCGACTTTATTGTAGAGTGTACGATCCCAGATGATGTCGAATCTGAATGGAATGATGCCAACATTCCATGGTTGTAGTCGAGCTCCACCGAAGAGATGGCAGATCTTCTCGAAGGACTCTGGGCCCTATATGTGGATGGCTCCTCTAATGCCTCGGGTGCAAGTGTTGGGCTGATCCTGGTCAACCCGAGGGGATCATTACCGAATATGCACTATGCTTCAAGTTCCCTACAATAAACAATGGGGCAAAATATGAAGCTCTAATAGCAGGGCTCAAGATTGCCAAGGAACTAGAAGTCAATCGACTTCAAGTCAATAGCGATTCACAGCTAGTGGTAGAATAGGTCGATGGTGCCTACGAAGCTCGGAAGAAAAATATGATGAAGTATCTTGAAAGAGTGAAGAGCTTGATCCCAGCCTTCAATGGCTTTGGCATCCATTAGATTCCAAGGGTAGAGAATGCCAGGGCCAACCTTCTATCCAAGCTAGCCACACTCACCCCTAACAAACTTTCTAAGGAGGTATACTTTGAAGTGTTGAAATACCTGAGTATGGAGGAACTGTAGTCTACAATGTAGATCAACCATGAGCCCTGCTGGACTGATCCATTGATCACTTATCTCAAAGATGGGATACTTTCCTATAATCCAAAGGAAGCTCGAAAGCTGAGAAACTAGGCCTCCCAGTATATTCTGTATGAAGATAAGCTGTACAAGAGATTGTACTCATTGCCACTTTTGAAATGACTTCGATCTTCTGAAGCTGACTTTGCATTATGGAAAGTACATGAAGGAATCTGTAGGAGCCATCTAGGTGCCAAATTCCTATCTCACAAGCTACTTTGATAAGGGTATTATTGGCCAACTATGAATCATGATTGTGTCGAGTATGTTAAAAGATGCGATCGCTGCCAAAGGAATACGATTATACAAACGCAGCCAGCCTTCGAGCTTACCCCACTAAGCGCACCTTGGCCATTTGCATAATGGGGGATGGATATACTCGGACCCTTCCTGATGGCATCTGAACAATGGAAGTTCCTCTTAGTTGCAATTGACTACTTCACAAAATGGGTCAAGGCCAAACCCTTAGCAAAAATCACTGAAGCTAAAGTGTAGGACTTTGTCTGGAAGTCAATTATTTACAGATTTGGTTTGCCTTGGACCTTTATAATAGATAATGGATGGCAGTTCGCTAGGACGAAGTTTGCAGAGTTCTGTGAAGACTTAAACATCTCCCATAACTTCACGTCAGTGGTCCATCCACAAGCAAATGGTGAAGTAGAGGTGACCAACAGGATCCTATTATAGGGTATCAAGACAAGGCTTGAAAGAGCAAGGGAGACTTGGATGGATGAACTTTACCATGTACTCTAGGTGTATCGAACCATCCAAAGTCTATCAACTGGAGAAACACTATTTGCCTTGGCCTTTGAAATGGAGGCGGTCATCCTGATCGAGCTCAAGCTCCTATTGGCATTGGTCGTGGCCTTCAATGAGTGGCATAATTTGTAGGACCTTAGAGCTAAGCTTAACTTGCTCGAGGAAAAATGAGAAGAAGCCCAAGTTCGAATGGCTGCTTATAGATGAAGGGTGGCCCAATACTACAATTTCAGAGTCAAGGACAAAGTATTCAGAGTGGAGGACTTGGTGCTCTGGCGAGCAGCTATTTCTCAGCCCTAGAACTAAGGGTAGCTTGCCCCAAATTGGGAAGGACCCTATGAAGTCAAGGAAGTCATCTAACCCGAGACATATTACCTGAAGGAGCTCGAAGGAGCCGATCTACCCTGACTGTGGAACTCAAAAAATCTATAGAGGTATTATCAATGATTTGATTGTCATAGGATCCCTCTACTTTAACACCCCGATCCCTCTCATAAATTTGTAATGGCAAGAAATAATTTTTTAAACTTAGCTATGCAATAAAAATAGCCACTTTAGAAATAGAAGGAGAACCTCGTCCTAACATGCACAAAGCCAAGGCCTCATTAATCTAAGATGAGATGAGGGAGAGGCCTTATCAATGGCCCTAATGTACCCCTATAGTCATGTTAGGAATAGAAGGAGAACCTCATCCAAATGTGAGCAAAGTCGAAGGCCTCGTTAATCTAAGATGAGATGAGGGAAGAGGTCCTATCAATGGCCCTAATGTGTTCCTATAGTCACATTAAGAATATGAGGAGAACCTCAACCTAACGTGAGCAAAGCCGAAGATTTTGTTAATCTAAGATGAGATGAAGAAAGAGGCCCTGTCAATGGCCCTAATGTGCCCCTATAGCCACGTTAGGAATAGGAGGAGAACCTCATCCTAGCATAAGCAAGGTCGAAGGCCTGATTAATCTAAGATCAGATGAGGGGAGAGGTCCTGTCAATGGCCCTAATGTGCTCCTACAGCCATGTTAGGAATAGGAGGAGAACCTCATCCTAACATGAGCAAGGTCGAAGACCTCATTAGACTAAGACAAGATGAGGGGAGAGGCCCTATCAATGGCCTAACGTTCTCCTACGATCGTGCAAGGAATAAAAGAGAACCTCATCCTAACAAGAGGTAGGCCAAGGCCTTGTTAATCTGAAATGAGAAGAAGGGAAAAGCCCAACCTGTGATCCTTATATGTATCCCCCCTATGCCTACGTCAAATACGAAAAGGATAACCTCACCCTAGTTCATGGAAGGGACCCCCAGCGCAGCATCCACAACAAGAATCTCATTAGAAGACAAAACAGAGAAAAACAAGGTGAAGAAAGTGAAGCCATTAATAAGCATTGAATTTGTATAAGAAAATGATGAAAAAGGTACCATTTTATTGTAAATATAAGTTCACTACAAGTAAAATAAAGGTTGAAAAGATCGATTACATGAATAAAAAAGAAGAAGATAAAAGGCCGAAGCCCTTAGGTGGATCAGACTCCTCAGACTTTGGGCTGTCGGCCCCAGCCATAACCAAGGCCTGCTTTAGCCTAAGGATCTCTCCCTCAAGCTCCTTCTGCTTATGTAGACTATCTATGTACATCCTATTGGCATGTTGGAATTTGCCTTCAAGCTCTCGTAGCTGCTTCCTCAAGACCTCAAATCTGGCCTCCGCATCCTCAACAGCCTAATGTTCACAGGTTAGCTGGAGCTTCAGCCATAGAACCACAGCCTCCTCCATCTCGATCGCTTCTAAGAGCTCGTCGATGGTCCTCTTCAAGATGGCGATCTCCTCCGACTTGCCACTTGCACCACTTGCTGACTACTATACAATCGCCTCTGAAGATAAGTCGCTTCATCTCTAGCGGCATTGAGCTTGCATTCCAGCCTGGATATTTTCTCTTCCTAGGTTATTCTATAGCTATTGTGCCAGTCCTTGGTATCTCATAACTGCTTCTGAAGCTCGGAGATCTTCTTGGACCAGTCCCAGTCATACTGAGCCTTGTCGATAGGCCACGAGAAACTTCCCTCCCATAGATGGATTTTTTCTTTCACTTCCTTGAGATCGGCTTCGAGAGAGCTAATCTTCGCTGTTAGTGCCCAAGATTTGTTGCTAGCATTTTTCTTGAGCTCGATGATCTCTCTCTCGAAGCTATCCTTCAAGATGTTGAAGCTTGCAGAGTCCTTCATGTATAAATTTTGGAGGTGAGTGACCTCTTTGGTCGCCTTCGAAGCGCTCTTTTGAGAAGCTTGAAGATCATCCTCTATCTTCTTCAACTTCTTCTTCAAATAGTGGACTTCCTTCTTTATGCTTTTTATTAAAGGTTTTAGCAAAACTCCCTAAAATAAGGGGTCAGCATCGACTAGAGATGGTGGGTTATGGCTCTAATTATTGGAGGAATTTTGGATAACACATGGCACAACACCAATATATAGAAAGGCATAGACAAAAGTAAATTCAATTTCATTTAACTAAAAACTTTCAAGTACAAAGTAAAATAAAGGAGAAAAAGTAAAAAGTATAACTATTCAAGGACCTCAACCTCGGGAGGTGCGGTGGCGGAAGAGGTTGGAGCACTCTCGACTGCCTCAGGTTCTTGAGCAAGCTCGGGTGCCTCTATAATAGGTTCGGACGGACCAAGGGCAGGCTCGGTAGGGGAATGATCAGTTGCAGTGCTGGATAGTCCTGCTTCTTTGCCAAGATCCTCATCCAAAAAGCTCAGTCGAGCTTGGAAAATTTTTGGGCCACCTTGCCTTCATAGAGTTTGAAGTCCTTGATGAATGCCTTCTAGCAAAAGGTGACGTTCAGATCTTTCATTTTGGAGAAAGTTTTGAACTCCTCCATGGCCCGGGCTGCCGCTTCCGAAGCTCACTTCACCTCACGAGCCTCCAGCTCGACGAACTCCCCTCGACCTTTTTTCTTTTCTCCTCCTCTAGTGCCAGAGCGGCCTTCAGCCCGATCAAGATGAGCTCCTCTTTTCGGAGCGCACCTTGGAGACTCATAACTTTCACTGCCTTCTCCTTCATGGAGCGCTCGGCTTCGACGGCCTTTTCCTAGAGGTGACCAATCTCGGTTTGAAGATCCTCCTAGACCTTCAATGCCTCCGCAACCTGGCAATTCATCCTCTTAAGGTGGGCAATTATTTGCTGAGCTGACTACCATAACAAAATAGCAGTAAGATAGGGGAGTGAAAGAAAGAAAAATAAAAAAAGAAGTATGATAAGACTATTACCTTGAGAAAAGTCTCAAGAAAGTCCCAAACGAACTGCATCTGGTCAAGGTCAGCCATGCAGTCTGCTACCTCAGGCATGGCAAATTTATCGGTTAGATCCTGGATGATGTTCAGATTGCTGAAGGGGTCCGCCCCCAGATCATTACTATCGCTGTTACTTGGCTTGTCTAGATGAGCCTTACGGGCTACCTTCGCAACAGTCGACCTTCCCTTCCCCTTCTCCTTTTCCTTGTTGGCAGAAGGGTTTGATGCATTGTACCCTACCGGAAGACCTACGGGCTCGGGGGGAAGCGACCCTCCTTCGACGACGTCGATGCTAGTGGCCAGGGCGACCTCGGGTCTTGGGTAGACCTCGGATGTGACATCTGCAGCAACAGGAGCCATAGGATCGGAGGCACTGACCTTCACCCATTTTGAACCCTCACTCGAGGCCTTCCCCTTTCTTTTCTTTTGGGCATAAAGGCCCTTGGTGAGCCTCTCCACAGCGTCAGTTTCCATTCCTGTAATAAAGAAAAAACTATAGTTAGCCAAGGTACATGCAAAACTTCACGAGAATTGAACATTGATACTTATATATATATATATATGTACATACATGAGGCAAAAAATAGTGATAACAATAATAGTACCAACAGGGTTAAGAGGACTTCAGCCAAGGTTGAACAAGGTCTGCTCCTTTATAAGATCTTAAAGAAGAGGAGCTCGGTATGCCTTGAGCTTGTTAGAAGACCTGAGGTTGGCTCCATCTAAACTAGTGGCTCGGTGAACTAATTCCTGGAGGAAGCCCTAGGGAGAAAAGTCAAGCAGCAAGGTTGGACATCGGACGTAGAAGAACTTCTCCTTTCAGTTATGAATGAAAGAAGGAACACCTTTCAGTAACCCCTTCTTATCAAACTAGGGGGAGAAATACCACTAGTCCTTTGCGGAAGGATGACGCTTGAAAATGTAAAAATTCTAGGAAAGTAAAATAGTTTGCTGGACATTGGCCAGAGGATAAAGAGAAAGTAAATCAATTACAAATCGAAAGGAGTTCAGTATGATGAAAGCAAAAGAATTGTTCAGAAAGTGAAAAAGTGTGACAATAAAGGGCAGAAGGGGAAGTCAAAGCTTGACGTCCAAGGCTTCTAGATACAGACAAAACTAATGGACTGAAGGTGAACTAGCACATTTGTCCAACCTAGGGCGCTTGAGGTCATACTCGGGGGAACCCCATATCGGATGAGGATCAACAAAAGATTGTTCGGAGTCAAAATCGAATGGGTGGTATCCAGAATAAATGATTGGTGAGACATGTTCTTAGGCTCAAACTTGGCTAGGGGTGTAGGATCTAGGAAGGCCGGTCCAGATGAGCTCCAAGAACTGACAGAATGGGAGGTTTTGGAAGACATTCAAATCAAAATAAAATCCTAAGAAAACATACAAAAATCAAGGAAAAATGCCTTGTAGAAGCTTCTACCAGAGAAACCGAAAGAGTAAGAAGAAAAAAGATGCTAGAAAAATCAAAAATAGGTGATAGGAGGCTGACCTAAGTTGACTAAGAGGGGCAAAGAAGCGATGGGTGTGACGAAAATTAAGTGGAGGAGCACCAAAAATCGGAGAGGATGCGGGGAAGAACCGGTTCTCTCGAACAAGAAGAAGGCAAGGGCTCAGGAGGGGAGAAGACTTAGGTAAGAATGACTTTTGAAGGGGGGAGAAAGTCTTAAATAGCCAAGGACAACTCGAGGCGATTATGATTGCAGATCTTACTTGGCTGCTCCGTGCATGCCGCATCCCACTCATCATGATAGGAGAGTGACAATGGACAGGTCTTTAATTATGTCGTACCTAAGGTAGTGTTACAGTGAAAAATTTGAAGGGCCATCTTTTCAAAGTCATTTCAAATTTAATGAGCCCAAGAGCTGATGTGGTAGACGCCGAAATATCTCTTCTAGATAGAAGCGAGAAAAGAACTTCGGTAGTCGCATCCATACTCCCTTCTTTTAAATTTTGAACTCGAGAGTAGGAGGACTAGTGTTAGGGATAAATCCGCTCCTACCAAAGTTCGATCGAAATGTCTGACTTTTGAATTGGCCCATCCGGTATTAGCAAACAGGGATGGGCTTCCACCAAATTCGTATGACCTTCCAAACTCCTTCAGCAATCAGACTCCTACTAGATTTCTCCTTCAGCCAGACTCCTTCAGCAGTCAGACTCTTGCCAGACTTCTCCTTCATTCAGACTCCTTCAGCAGTTGAGCTCCTATCGGAATTCTTCTTTAGTCAGACTCCTTTAGCAGTCCAACTCCTACCGGACTTTTTCTTCAATCGAACTCCTGTTGGACTTCTCCTTAAGTCGGACTCCTACCGGACTTCTCCTTCAGTCGGACTCCTTTGATAGTCGAACTCCAAACAAGCTTCGCCGCTAATCAAACTCTTATTGGACTTCTCTACCTATCGAGCTCCTCTCAGACTTCTCTTACCAATTTTCTGAAAAGGCCTCGGCACCGACTCATGACATAGCAAATGACGGCCCAAGCACAGCTGATCTCAAGAATATCCGAACTCCTCTAGAATGGTGTTAGCTAAGAATTTTTCATTACCTATGGCTATCCCATCCGAACATGAGTTGTCAAACTCTGATGGACTGGCATGTCATGACAACAAACACGACCCTCCATAACAAACCCCATGTGGCTCTGAATGGCCCACTATCAAATGGTTACGGTTGTCACTATCAGTTTGTTATGGGCTCTACTTGAAGGAAAAATCCTATTCTCCATCACAGGATCGTGCAGATCTAATCAGATCTGAGATGAATTTTTCTAAAAATTTTTAAATAATCTGATCTAATCTAAGAGTTTTCAAATCTAATCATGGTGATCTGATATTGAAAATTAATATAAAAATTAAATCAGATTTAATATCATACCTTGTTTGGATAATCTGATTATCCTGCGATGATCCTGATATTTTTTGAGATTCTGGAAGGAGCAATGCATGCACCTAACCTCTACTGGTATCCACTCAAGAAAGATCTAGACATCTTCTCCTTGCAAATCTTTTCTCCAAAGATCAGATCTAAATCTAATCTAGAAGTTCTTCAAAAAATTTCTGAAGGCAGCATGTCCGTCTCACGAACACCATCGCATAGATGCTGGGCTCTTCATAAATTTGATTGGATCTTCTTCTCAGATTTATGCCTAACATTTTAGATATATAGAAGAGAGGGTGAGAGAGGATAGAGGGGGTTGTGGGATATCTAGAATGGCAGTCTTTGGATATGAAAAATATTTCTACGTAAAGAGCCTTGGCGCAAGGGTTCTTATACAAAATCATAGCACCAAGTTAGAGTCCCTCTTTGATCAAAATCCTCATTTTTTTGACCATTGGAACTCCTAGACTTGATCTCCATGAAAACCTCGAGATCTCATTTGATTTTGACATGAAAAATCAATCTAGAAGGTGGTGGCATAAGTAGATAAGGAAGAGTACACTGCGCTTAGTTCTCTTTCCTCAAGAGTTTGATCCAAATCAAACTCTATCATAATTTAGTCTAGACACTTTCAAAAATCATGAAATTTGGTAACCAAATGGATAATTAGTTCTCTACATATATCCAAAAATTAGATCAAAATAATTTTTAGAGAATTTTTTAGAAGCATCTAATTAGATGACCCTCAATTCTCTCAAATAGATCAACTTTTGACCCGAGTCTAATTTGACTATGAATGGATTTAATTTCTACAATTAATCTGACCTAGACTAGCTCTAGTCAGATGAAAATAAATCTATTCAAAATATAAGAATGAGTCAAATTAAATTTGACTTAGTTGCGATTAATCAGAAAGATTTTAGAAGGAGAAAGTCAAGCTTAATCGTGTGCTAGCACGATTATCTTGAACTTGATTGGATCTAATCTAAATCAATAGAACTGGGTTAACTCAATTGATGACATACAAACCCAAATCCTTATTTGTGTGATCCAATTAGGTTCAATTCTGTATGATAATGAGATATGTCGAGATCTCCATCATCAACATCATTGAAACACCTTTCGATGGACCAAAACTTTTTTGATTTATATAATTAGAATGATCGATCATCAAAATCTTTCTAATTACTCTCAAAATCCACTAGTGACACCTAGCAGTATATGGTGGCAATCCATTAGAATTGAAAGCGAATCTCTAGGTGCAGTTATCTGTATGATTGGATTTATCTATCTTGAGCCCCGACAGGATTAAGATTAAGATGAACTCGTCAAACCCAATATCCGTTATATGAATTAATCATTCAATTCAAGTTCAATGTAAAATCCTAATAGAAACTCTTTCTATCATCTTCACTCTACCATGGCCATGAGCTTAAGGACTCAATCTCATGATTATCATAGGGCTACTCCTCATCTACCGAGGTAGATAGATCTTCTTATTAGTGCAATCCAATTCCTACATAGAATATGCTATAGCCAACATACACCTCTAGGTTCCAAATGGTTAGGAGACCGAGTTATGATGTAGTCAAACTATAACATCCTTAAGGTGAACTATCGATGCACCTCAGATCAAAGAACCATATACACCACTGCAGCATCGAGTCGGTCATCGGCGAGAAGGTAGACTTTCTTATGACTACTTGAGATGGTCATGCTTAGTACCCTTGTTCTCTAACAAGTACCTATCATCTCGCTCCGATGTCTTCACACCGTAGACTCAAGATATATCTATTCGAAGAAAACCATCATACACCAACTTTTTGGATCGATCACCATCCTTGTGATGATCCTACGGTCAGAAGCATTTTATGAGTTAATTATGAAAATTCAAATCTTAAATTTTTAACTCTTGAAAATATGAATTGTCATTACCATTAACTCAAAGGATGTATCACAGATACTTTTAAATAAATACTATGATAGAAAATAATCTATTTATTAATTTATAGTCAAAATTATAAAATTATCCTTAGAAGTGTATTATAAGTGACAGTCAATCTGGCTTCTAGGGCACACTTCTAAAATCTCCCACTTGACCTAAAGTCAATTGGCTATAAATCTAAGTTCCATCTTCTCAAGATGGTCTTCGATCTTCTGCTAGCTCAATGGCTTTATCAGTAAGTTAGTTGCATTATCTGCAGTGTGAACTCTCTTGATCTCAACGTATTCCTTCTCGAGATAATCGTGGATAAGGTGGTATCGCCACTCGATGTGCTTGAATTTTTGATGAGATCTCAGCTCCTTAACTAGGGCTATGGTGCCATTATTATTGCAATATAGAGGGACGACATCTGATGGCAATACTTCGATCTCTGTGGTGAACTTCTTGTACCAGAATGCCTCTTTTCTAGCTTCCGACATAGTGATGTACTCTGCTTCTATGGTGAAATCTGCTATCATGATCTGGTTGAAACTTTTTCAGCTGACAGCACCACCATTACAAATTAACAGACTTCTAGATGTGGACTTTCGATCATCTATATCAGACATAAAATTCAAGTCTATATACCCTTGGACCTAGAGTTCTCCATTACCAAAGATTAGAAACATATCCCTAGTCCATCTCAAGTACTTAAGGATACGTTTCACAGAAGTCTAGTGCTCTTCACTTGGATTTGATTGATATCTGCTCGTGACACTCATAGCATGGACAATATCAGGTCACGTACATAGCATGAAGTACATGAGGCTCTCTATTGTCGAAGCATAAGGGATCTTACTCATGCATTCAATGTCCTCAATCGTGTACAGACACATCTTCTTGGAGAGATGAATGCCATGTTTGAAGGGAACCAATCCTCTCTTGGAGGTTTCCATGCTAAACCTCTTTAGCACCTCTTCTATGTACATCTTCTATGAGAGACCCAGTATCCTATTTGGTCTATCTCTATAGATCTTAATTCCTAGAATAAAGGATGCTTCTCCTAGATCTTTCATGGAAAATTCTTTAGACAACCACATTTTGACTGTAGTCAACATGAAAATATCATTTTCAATTAGGAGGATGTCATCCACGTATAGTACGAGAAAGACAACAGCGCTCCCACTAATCATTTTGAAAACATAGGGCTCCTCCTAATTTTTGATGAATCCAAATGATTTGATCATATCATTGAAACGAGCATTCCAACTCCGAGATGCTTGCTTAAGTTCATATATGGATATGTTAGATATATGTGCCCTAGAAGCCAGAATTGGCTGATACTTGTAATACATTTCTAGGGGCAAAATTATAATTTTGACTACAATCAATAAAATGGGTTATTTTCTATCACATATGTATATTTAGTGTCTATGTTACATCCTTTGAGTTAATGGTAATGATAATTCATATTTTCAAGAGTTGAAAATTTAAGACATGAATAATCATTATTAACTCATAAAATGCTCCCGACCATAGGATCATCATGAGGATGGTGATTGATCTGAAAGGTTGGTGTACAATCACTTCTCTTTAGTAGATGAGTCTTGAGTCTATGGTGTGGAGACATTGGAGCGAGAGTACAGGTACTCGTTAGAGAACGAGGGCACTGAGCGTGACCACCTCGAGTAGTCATTAGGAAGTCTACCTTCTCGTCAATGACTGACTCGATGCTGCAGTGGTGTGTCTGGTTCTTTGACCTGAGGTGCATCGACAGTTCACCTTGAGGGTGTTATAGTTTGACTACACCATAACTCGATCTCCTAGCCATTCGGAACCCTGAGGTGTATGTTGGCTATAGCATGTTCATTGTAGGAACTGGATTGCATCAAGATGGAATCTATCTACCTCGGTGGTAGAGGAGCAGCCCTATGATGATCATGAGAATCAAGTCCAGAAGCCCATGGCCATGGCAGAGTGAAATAATAGAAAGAGTTTCTATTTAGGTTTTCACATCGGACTTGAATCGAATGATTACATCATATGACAGAAACTAGGGTTTGACGAGTTCACCTTAACCCTAATCTGATCGGGGCTCAAGATAGAAGAACTTAATCACACAGGTAGCTGCACCAAGAGGTTCGCATTCAGCTCTGATGGGTTGCCACCATATACTGCTAGGTGTCACTGGTGGATTTTGGGAGCAATTAGAATGATTTAGATGATCGATCATTCTAGCTGTTCGAATCAGAAGAGTTCTGATCCATCGAAAGGAGTTTCGATGATGTCGATGATAGAGATCATGACATATCCCATTACCATACAGAACTGAACCTAACTGGGTCACACAAACAAGGGTTTGAATCTGGTGATCATCAATTGAACTGAATCCAGTTCAATTGATCTGAATGAGATTCAATTAGGTTCAAGAAAATCGTGCTAGCACTCGATTGAACCTAACGTTCTTCTTTTACTATCATAAATAGTTGTCCTGACTGAGCCAAAGGAGTTTGTGCTCGATCAGAGGCCTTCACTTGGTCTGACTGGAGCCTTGTCCAGGTTAGAAAAGGGTTGTCTTATTTTGTAAGACAATACCTACCATTTTTGGTCACCTGCCATTTCTCGTCCTTTGACTTTGGTCAAAAGTTGACCTTTGACTGGTCAAATGTTGACCATTGACACTTTGACTTCTGTCCACATGTCACGCACCTATTGGAGAGCTTGGTGGGGGCTTGTCCTCCTGCTAGAAACCTGGCAAGGAGGAGGGCGCACGCCACCCTGCACGCCAAGGGTGGGTGCGCCAAGCTTGGAGGCGCCCAGGAGTCCCTATTGGATAGGGACTCCATCTCCTTATTGGATTCTGATTAGACTCCTCCTAAGAACCAACTTTGACTGGTCTTAGGTGCCATCTAAGGATGAATCCAAGGGACTCTATTCCCACCAATCAGATTTAGATCTGATTTCACAAAGGGTTGTGATTGGTTGGGAAGAAGAGGAGTTGGATCACGCATAGTCTATAAATAAGACCCTGCGCCCAACTCAAAGAGTGAACACAATTCCCACGCCCCAAGGCTGCCTCTCTCTTCCTCCTCCATGCCAAGTCCATCTTCTCCCTCTCCTCTCCATGCCCAAAGTAGTTTGGGATCTTAGTTGGTGCAATCTAGGCGAGAGAAAGGCGACAGAAAGCTAGAAGGCTGCGCTGCTGCAAAGGACAACTGCTGATCTTCGAAAGCTATTTTGAAGATCCTCCAAATTAGATTCAGATCTAATTTTTGGAGATGTGATAGAGAAGAAGAGGATCTCTAGATCCAGTCCTGAGTGGATACCGGTAGAGGCCAGGCACTTGCGTGGCTAGATCCAGAACCTTCCGCTGCTTACAGGATCATCAATGGGTAATAGGATTACCCTACATCAAGGTAAATTAAATTTGATTTAATTTATCTATATTTTATTTTAATTATTAAAATAATAAAAATTAGATCTAAAATATTCTAGATCTAATTTAGATCAAAGAAAAAATTTTTAAAATATATCTCTTGATCCGATCAGATCTGAACGAACCTGGTCCGGAAAATCAGGATTTTCCTTCAACTGGTATCAGAGCCAAGGTTCTAAAGTATTTAGATCTGATTTTAAATTTATTTTAATTAAAAAATAAGTAATTTTAGATGTCACATGAGATGTGATCAGATCTGAAAATTAGAAAAAATTAAAATTAAATGATTTGGATCTAAGATTAGAAAATATGCATGACTAGTTCTAAAATAGAATAGTTCTATAGAATAGTCTTGCATGTTTATAATTTAATTTGATTAAATCATATTTTAGATCTATTTATTTACTATTTTTTGATATTATAATTATTATAATAATATCTAAAAAATAGTAAATAAAAATTATTTAATTTTAACATCATATGAGATATGATTGATGCATGTCTAGACTAGTTGTAGAATAGTTCTACATAGTTGTCTAGATTAGAGTTTATTTTGATAAGATCAATTTAAATCTAATTTTTTAGATTATTATGAGATAATTTAGATCTGAAAAATATGCATGATTCGATACATGAGATGTATGCAAAATATGCCATGATTAGATCTAATTTGTATATGAGATATATGATATAGATCTAAAACTGTTTTGTAGTATTACATGTTCCTGATTAAGGCGTTCCTCTTAGCCGTCCGGTCATAAGAATGAAAGAAGGATTTAAAGGCCCTCTCCTTCCCATTCGATGGGGTGTTCTTATGATGTGTAGGGGTGCTGCATGTTCGTCCTTAATCAGAAACCCAAAACTTACTTTCTGCAAAACCCTAGATCCTGAAACCCTAGGATTTATTGTGCATATTTTATTTATGAACCCTACTTAATTAAGAATTAAGATTATGAAATATTAATTAGGTCTAAAATTGAGAATTTTAGATCTAAGACATATTCATAATACTGGGTTCGGGCTTGGGTAGCTCAATTAGGTCTAAGCGGTTGATCAAACCGAATCAAGAGTTGGTTAGATGGGATCAACAATGCTTAAATTGACCAGCCTAATAGGATTAAGTCTGGGTCAAGATCGAGTCACGATCAAGCAAGACCTAATTAGGCTCAGAGGTTAGAGTCTGGATTGTAGGCTAACCCAATTGGTTCTGGCTCAACAATTTGGTGTCTAAGGTAAGTTTGGCACATACGACCGACTGATTTTTAATTGGGAAGCTACTCGATCCTGAATGCATTCTTGTACGAGTTAATGGCATATCCCTTCCACCGGTCTCACTTACCTGGCCATATCTGTTGACTCAGTTCTGATTTGAGGTGGTCAATAATCCAAGCTAACCCATGCCACTAGGTTAGTCATAATTGTTATGACTATGACAAGTCTAGTTTAATGAGACCTGAATCAATTCTTCCCTAAGAAAAGATTAAGTCTGAGGTCTTCCACCATTGTAGATGTGCGGGCCCTTCCCGGGGTTGATTGTTCTCGACTGGATACAGTGGCTCAGTTGCACCGAAAGATGCAACCATGTCTATTAGGCATTGGATGCTATGGGCTGGAGGATGAGTTGGGCTCAATATTTTAGATACGGTGAGAGACTCAATTAGGAATCCAATCTGTGCAAATGGTGGGTCTGACTTAACTAAGGAGTGGATCAATATTTTGGATATGATGAGATTCATGAATTAGAGATCCAAGTTTGGGTGCACCATGATTAGAGAATCATTGAACAAGAGTTGTTCACTCATTGGCTAACCCATCACCAATAACTGTTAGGTGAGGTGATGAGTCAGTTGGTGAGGACCGCACCATCCACTAGAAATCATTGAATCATGGAAGATTTTTGCATCTCTACAGAGGGAAGTGTAGGGATCTCCAAGAAAATAGTGGAAGCTAATTTATTTAAAAATAAAATTCCTTAAATAAATTGGTCAAGTCTTAATTATAATATCTAACTAGAAACTTTGACTCTCTACAGAAAAATGTCTGCGTCCAACCCACTAGCACGTATTCCTGGACACCCATAGACTGACCGGACCCAATTATAAGGATTGGCTCCAAAACTTCAAAATCATTTTGGGTTTTGAGAAGTTAACTCATGTATTGATCAGGAATCCTCCCACCTTACCAGCCCGTCCATCCGCTGAATCAGAGAGCATCTCTAGAAAAATGGATAGGACGAAGATAACAAAGGCCAGATATTACATGTTGGGCTCGATGTCTGATGAGCTTCCAGTGCCAACATGAAGATATCAGGACTGCTCGCCAAATATTGGCTCACCTATAAGAGATGTTTGGTGAACAGAGTCGCGCAGCCAAGTATCAAGTCACTAAATGACTTTTTAAGGCTAAGAATGCATGATGGGCAACAGTCAGTCCAAGATCATTGTCTGATGATGATCAAGGAACTTGGAAGAGCTTGAGAAGCTCGGTGTGAAGTTGGACTTGGATCTGCAGAATGATATAATTCTGCAATCCTTGACTTGATGCATATGGGCAGTTCATCATGAACTACCATATGCATAAACTTCAAAATTCTCTTAGGCCGAACTTATGAACATGCTGGTTACTGTTGAGCTTTCCATGAAAGATTCTAAAGGCTCAGTGTTTGCTATGGAATGGACTTCTTTCAAGAGAAAATCTTTTGGAAAGAAGAAGAAGTTTGTGAAAAAGCTGAAGGTGGAAGGAGGAAAGAAGAAAAAGGCAGAGCTGAAGAAGAAGACCGCTGACAAAGAAAAGTATTTCCATTGCAACAATGACGGCCATTGGAAGCGAAACTGCCCTACTTATCTAGCCACCCTAAAGAATAAGGAGGCAGGTGTTTCTAGAGGTATGCTCGTTATTGAGTCTAACCTTTACGATTTCTTCTGCATCTAGTTGGATGCTTGACTTTGGTTCTAGTGCTCATCTGTACACTTTCATGCAGGGTCTTGAGGATAGCAGGAGGCTGAGGGATGATGAGATGATCCTGCGCATCAAAAATGAAGCAAGAGTTACTGCCGTGGCTATGGAAACATACCCTCTTCGACTACCATCTGGTTTAGACTTAATTTTAAAAGACTGTTATTATGTGCCTGCAGCAAGTAGGAATTTGATTTCTATTTCATGCCTAGCACTAGAAGGCTATGTAATTAGTTTTCTTAAGGACCATTGTAATATTCTTTATGAAAGAAATAAAATTGCAAGTGATTTTCTTATTAACAATTTTTATCAGCTTACATATTGATGTATCTATTTTTAACTATCGAGCAAAACATGAATGCCAAATGACCTAAGGGATAGTCCAAACGATAGGTATCTATGGCAC